>CM060892.1:4712500-5312500 GCA_030762935.1 Hymenopus coronatus
TTAAACTTTTCTTGTCGTTTCTCGTTTGTTCACTGAACCTCAATTGTTTCAGGACGAGACTATCGCATTAGTCAGTGCATTTCCTTATGTCCTTTTTACTTACAAGGAAGCCAGTAATAAGACTAATTCTGTTTATCATGGTGTAGATAACAGATTAATGTTTTGAATAAAAGCTGTGTTTGCGGAACAACTAAAGTATATCATGTCAATGAAACACATCAGTTTTTTTTTATCGCACCTAGGTGCATTTGTTTTCAGTGATATTGTCGTGCATAGCGTTTTGGGGAAATAAACTCAGAATACTAAAGCAACAGGGGGTGTGTGGAACCGTTATTTTATTGTCAGTCTTATTAAATACAACTCCAGCTGATACAACTTTTCTCCAGATAAAAGTTAGACCTCTCGTTATATAATTCAGCCCAACTATTAAAGCGGCAATGAAATGGCCAAGATTAGGCCATTTCAACCAATCGCGGTCAGGAGCGATATTGTCGAAACATCTTATCGCAGCTGATGTTCATTTCTTTGAAATCTTGACGTTCGTTTGTTTAATCTCCTGTCTTGGTAACAAGGTGACAGCCAACCTTCACTTTTAATAACTGTCAGTTCCACAATTGTACTTTCAATTAATTCAGTTACAATGTTTATTTAAAGTTTTATCAGTTCATAATGCATTTAGTTCAAAAAAGGAGTGAAAATAATCATTATTTGTATTTCTTATGTATGAGATGAGTGCAATAACCTCAAATAAAATAGCGTTTGTTTCCATCTCATGTATTAGTTATTAAAAACTGAAATAAAATAATTGTTCCCTATTTCTATTGTTCCTATTGATATTCGAACATTGGGTGTAGACAAGGTCGGCCATATCATAATTCAGGAGGCAGTGACGAATGATAAAAACCATAGAGTAAATAAAGATGGTGGTCATGTAGCATTTGAGAACTAATGTAAGTATTACAATGATAACCTTCCTATGTTATATTATAATAGTCTATTGTCTTATCAAACACAACTCGTGTTTTCATCTCTTAGCACAATTATCAACAAGATGGTGGTCATGTAGCATTTGAGAACTAATGTAAGTATTACAATGATAACCTTCCTATGTTATATTATAATAGTCTATTGTCTTATCAAACACAACTCGTGTTTTCATCTCTTAGCACAATTATCAACAAGATGGTGGTCATGTAGCATTTGAGAACTAATGTAAGTATTACAATGATAACCTTCCTATGTTATATTATAATAGTCTATTGTCTTATCAAACACAACTCGAGTTTTCATCTCTTAGCACAATTATCAACAAGATGGTGGTCATGTATCATTTGAGAGCTAATGTAAGTATTACAATGATAACCTTCCTATGTTATATTATAATAGTCTATTGTCTTATCAAACACAACTCGAGTTTTCATCTCCTAGCACAATTATCAACAAGATGGTGGTCATGTATCATTTGAGAACTAATGTAAGTATTACAATGATAACCTTCCTATGTTATATTATAATAGTCTATTGTCTTATCAAACACAACTCGAGTTTTCATCTCCTAGCACAATTATCAACAAGATGGTGGTCATGTAGCATTTGAGAACTAATGTAAGTATTACAATGATAACCTTCCTATGTTATATTATAATAGTCTATTGTATTATCAAACACAACTCGAGTTTTCATCTCTTAGCACAATTATCAACAAGATGGTGGTCATGTACCATTTGAGAACTAATGTAAGTATTACAATGATAACCTATAGTCTATTGTCTTATCAAACACAACTCGTGTTTTCATCTCTTAGCACAATTATCAACAAGATGAAAACATTCCTGTTATTACTTATGAAAGTCTTATTGTTGTATCCTCCGAGATGCGAAACTTAAAATTCAAAGTTGGTACTTAATCAGCTTTTCGTTTTTGAGTTATCGTATTTACAGACACATACAAACGCATTGCCTGATTAAAAATCTATTTTGTTTGTTTGTTCTTGTACAGGGGAAGCTAGCAAATATTTCCGGGTAAACCTGCGTTCGAATTTTTGGCAGAATGTAAAAGTTTGCCAACTTTGAGAAAGTAAAATGAATGTTTCTCATTTATCGCTAAAAATAAATTTACTCTCGAAAATATGAAAAATTCTCAAAAATTGTCGACAAAATCTTATATGTTGCATTCATATGACTTTCTTTAGCTGTTACACAAACAACTTTCCTTACAAAATATTATGATTCTATCCACTCCATGCTAATCAAGATAAACATTAACAGAAATTGTCTTATTACTTGCTTCCTTGTAAGTAGAAGAGAAATACATTAGGCTAAACCGATCAACAAATTTCTAAAAGCTGGTCCTTTGTGAAACAGCTGAAATTCCATGGCCTAAAGAAAAGCAACACAAATGTAACGAAACGTCACTTTTCGATTGAGAAAAGTTTGAAGTAGTTTAAAATTGAAGCCAATAACAAAGAATATCTCAGAAATGGCCAGCTCTACATAAAAAAATCTGATGTGGTCCATTGACATGACTTTCTCTACATCTCTACAACAAATGATTATTAAAAAGCTTATTCTTCTTTTTACTTGATGCTAATCGAGAAAAATTAGCAGAAAGGATCTTATTACCTGCTTTCTTGTAAGTAGAAGCGAAATAAGGGAGTAGCATAGGTTAAAATGATGGTTGCTATGTGACTAAGTTCCTTTGTTTCTATAGATAGGAGCTGGAAAATTCCTGTATGAAAAAAGTGTAAGTTTTTCAAAGCTGAAACCAATAACAAGGAATATCTAAAAAAAGATAAACTCTACGAAAAAAATGTACATGACACAAATTGAGTGTTTTAACGTGCTCAGAATTTTATGTCTGGTAAGTTTTTGTCAAACTCTTACGGTTTAGCAGTTATACAAAATTCCGTAAAATTCATCCAGAATAAACTAGTCTTCAGGGACTATTCCCAAAAAATTCAAGATATACATTTTATTTGTCAGGTAAATATCTTTAATATACGATATTTTAATCAAAATCGTTAGTCATTTTTAAGAAAATCAAAATGTTGTAAATTTTCTCCATGTAAAGAGTAGTTTGTGGTGTGGGTATTTTCTTGAAAATCTTGTGTCGCATCTTTGGAAGATACCAAACTTAAATACTAAGTTTAGTATTTAACGATCATTTCGTTTTTGAGATATTCTGTCCACAGACACACACATACAGCGGGACAGAAGACACACACACACACACACACACACATAGACATTTTTTCTAAAAATGCTTTTTTCAGATTCAGGGGGTCCTAAAATGTGTTTTTTTTTTGTTTAAATCTTGGTATCGAATTTTTGGGTGCATTACAATACCTTGTCTATGCACTACATAGTACTTATAGAGAAAATAAAAAACATAGGTATATAACATAACGAGATCTACACTTTTTGTGTTGTAGGTTTTTGTCTATTTCTTACGGTTTACCAGCTATGCAAAATTGGGCAAAATTCATCCTGAATGAAGAGATATTCAGTGGCTATTCCGTAAAATTCAAAATATGCATTTTATTTCTGCTGAGAATATACGATATTTTAATCAAAATCATTAGAGTGAAAATCAAACTTTTCAAAAAATGTTCTATATAAAGGATAGTTAGGGATGGGATGGTTTTCTTAAAAAATCTTCGTGTCGCATCCTTGGAAAATACTGAACTTAAATACCAAGTTTGGTATTTGACGAACTTCTCGTTTTTGAGCTATGCTGTCCACAAACTAACACACCCAGACAGACAGACACACACACGGACCTTATTCTGAAAATGTTTTTTTGAATTCAGAGGGTCCTTAAATCGTGTATTGCTGGTGAAATCTCG
Organism: Hymenopus coronatus; assembly: GCA_030762935.1. Lineage (NCBI taxonomy): Eukaryota > Metazoa > Arthropoda > Insecta > Mantodea > Hymenopodidae > Hymenopus > Hymenopus coronatus. Next base: position 4,716,345 of record CM060892.1, read on the forward strand.
GTATAGAATTATTGGATGAAATACAATACTTGCTCTATACACTACGTACATAGTACGTGTAGAGACAGTATATGACACAAATTGTGTGTTTTAGTTGGATGTACAGCTTACGGTTTACCAGTCAGCCAGAATGCAGAGGCTCTACATTTTGTTTGTCTTAAACATAACGTACGTATTTCAATCAAAATCGTTAGAAAATTCTTCCATGTAAAGGGTACTTTGGGGGAGGGAGGATTTTCTTGAAAATGTTCGAGTTGCATCCTTGGAAGAATACCAAACCTAAATACCAAGTTTGGTTTTTAACGCTCTTTTCGTTTTTGAGCTATCCTGCTCACACACTACCACACACACACACACACACACACACACACACACACACACACATACTTTTGTTTGTTTTGTTTCTTTTTATTCAGAACATATACTTCCGGTGAAATCTAGTATCGAATTTTTTGGGTGCAATACAATACTTTCTCTATACACCATGTACATAGTACGTGTAGAGAAAGTAAAAAGGAAATTAATTATAACTAGAAGAATTTTCCGCGCTGAGAAGCCGAGGTTTGCTGCAGTTTTCAGGTCCAGACGTTTCGTTTACGACTGCGACCAAACATTCACCGAGAAGATTTAGACCACATCACTGAAGATGCTCACCACAGTCGTGAACGGAACGTCTGGACCTGAAAACTCCAGCAGACCTCGGCTTCTCAGCGCGGAAAATTCTTCTAGTTATAATTTGGACTCCGGCCGTTAAAGCTTACGACTACTGAGGAAATTAATTGCTTTTTCACACAAGCCATGTGTAGGACAGGAGTTGGATAGGTAGAGTCAGACCGAAAAATTCCCTGTCATAGCAGGGATTTGAACCACGGATCTCCTGGTCTCTAGCCGTGTGTAGGACAGGAGTTGGATAGGTAGAGTCAGACTGAAAAATTCCCTGTCATAGCAGGGATTTGAACCACGGATCTCCTGGTCTCTAGCCGTGTGTAGGACAGGAGTTGGATAGGTAGAGTCAGACTGAAAAATTCCCTGTCATAGCAGGGATTTGAACCACGGATCTCCTGGTCTCTAGCCATGTGTAGGACAGGAGTTGGATAGGTAGAGTCAGACTGAAAAATACAATGTCATAGCCGGGATTTGAACCACGGATCTCCTGGTCTCTAGCCGTGTGTAGGACAGGAGTTGGATAGGTAGAGTCAGACTGAAAAATTCAATGTCATAGCTGGGATTTGAACCACAGATCTCCTGGTCTCTAGCCTTGTGTAGGACAGGAGTTGGATAGGTAGAGTTAGACTGAAACATTCAATGTCATAGCTGGGATTTGAACCACAGATCTCCTGGTCTCTAGCCATGTGTAGGACAGGAGTTGGATAGGTAGAGTCAGACTGAAAAATTCAATGTCATAGCCGGGATTTGAACCACGGATCTCCTGGTCTCTAGCCGTGTGTAGGACAGGAGTTGGATAGGTAGAGTCAGACTGAAAAATTCAATGCCATAGCCGGGATTTGAACCACGGATCTCCTGGTCTCTAGCCATGTGTAGGACAGGAGTTGGATAGGTAGAGTCAGACTGAAAAATTCAATGCCATAGCCGGGATTTGAACCACGGATCTCCTGGTCTCTAGCCATGTGTAGGACAGGAGTTGGATAGGTAGAGTCAGACTGAAAAATTCAATGTCATAGCCGGGATTTGAACCACGGATCTCCTGGTCTCTAGCCGTGTGTAGGACAGGAGTTGGATAGGTAGAGTCAGACTGAAAAATTCAATGTCATAGCCGGGATTTGAACCACGGATCTCCTGGTCTCTAGCCGTGTGTAGGACAGGAGTTGGATAGGTAGAGTCAGACTGAAAAATTCAATGCCATAGCAGGGATTTGAACCACGGATCTCCCGGTCTCTAGCCGTGTGTAGGACAGGAGTTGGATAGGTAGAGTCAGACTGAAAAATTCAATGTCATAGCTGGGATTTGAACCACGGATCTCCTGGTCTCTAGCCGTGTGTAGGACAGGAGTTGGATAGGTAGAGTCAGACTGAAAAATTCAATGTCATAGCAGGGATTTGAACCACGGATCTCCTGGTCTCTAGCCGTGTGTAGGACAGGAGTTGGATAGCTAGAGTCAGACTGAAAAATTCAATGTCATAGCCGGGATTTGAACCACGGATCTCCTGGTCTCTAGCCATGTGTAGGACAGGAGTTGGATAGGTAGAATCAGACTGAAAAATTCAATGTCATAGCTGGGATTTGAACCACGGATCTCCTGGTCTCTAGCCATGTGTAGGACAGGAGTTGGATAGCTAGAGTCAGACTGAAAAATTCAATGTCATAGCTGGGATTTGAACCACGGATCTCCTGGTCTCTAGCCGTGTGTAGGACAGGAGTTGGATAGGTAGAGTCAGACTGAAAAATTCCCTGTCATAGCAGGGATTTGAACCACGGATCTCCTGGTCTCTAGCCGTGTGTAGGACAGGAGTTGGATAGCTAGAGTCAGACTGAAAAATTCAATGTCATAGCCGGGATTTGAACCACGGATCTCCTGGTCTCTAGCCATGTGTAGGACAGGAGTTGGATAGGTAGAATCAGACTGAAAAATTCAATGTCATAGCCGGGATTTGAACCACGGATCTCCTGGTCTCTAGCCATGTGTAGGACAGGAGTTGGATAGGTAGAATCAGACTGAAAAATTCAATGCCATAGCTGGGATTTGAACCACGGATCTCCTGGTCTCTAGCCATGTGTAGGACAGGAGTTGGATAGGTAGAATCAGACTGAAAAATTCAATGCCATAGCCGGGATTTGAACCACGGATCTCCTGGTCTCTAGCCATGTGTAGGACAGGAGTTGGATAGGTAGAATCAGACTGAAAAATTCAATGCCATAGCCGGGATTTGAACCATGGATCTCCTGGTCTCTAGCTGTGTGTAGGACAGGAGTTGGATAGCTAGAGTCAGACTGAAAAATGCAATGCCATAGCCGGGATTTGAACCACAGATGTTCTAATTTCCGTCCAGTTGGTCTAACCATTAAGGTACCATAGTAATAATGCGAAGAGCATCCAGTTCCTCAATAATTATGATGCCTTTTTCCTGGTAAACCACAAGGAGATGTTTTAACCTAATTGTTGGTTAAAATGTGAGGCGCAGGAGTTTACGACTGATGCGGTTTACTGGAAAAATTCGAGTCGGTAGCTCACTGCTTCGAGAAACTATTTTCATTTATCGCTAAAAAAGACATTTATTCCCGAACAGTTCTAAAATATCGGCGAAAACTAACATGTGAAAAGATTATAAAACATGTTGTTATTGTAAATGAAGTCTCATAAGACCGCTCTTCAGGATGAAGTAAGTAGGTGGGTCGCCACAAACAAAATGACAGTACAGCTTTTATATAAGGGGGGGGGGCAAATTCCACAGCTTGTCAAGTCATGCCGGATCACATAAACTCTACATCTAGGAAAGTGAGGAAGATATTGCATTTCGTAATGAGAACACTGAAAAAGGGGAGCAGAAAGTCCAGGATATTGCCTGCAAGTCCTTAGTGCGGCCGGTTATGGAACATGGAGTAGCATACAGGCAACGTTAAGCTAACTGATATAGGTACAGAAGATCATAAACAGAGGAAACATTTTGGGCTTACGAAAGTGGAACACAATAAATGGGAGCGGCTAAAACACATAGTCGCACTATTTAAAGCTTATGTTGGTCTAAATGGACGTTAGAAAGACCTTAGAAAACCCGGACGAAACGATTATTTGTAAGGTACAGAATCGACGTTTGAAGAATGGAATGAGTTGCTGATAGCAGCTTTTGAAGGCTGCCTTCTCACCTTAAAGAAGTTTTGGCATAATTTAAAGAGAATAAATGATAGATAATGAATTAAAGTAAATATTTCTGAAGCAATTAAGGATCTGTAAGTATTAATGTTGAGTAAACATGCTGACTTAAGTATTGCTATACTGAATAATACATAGTTAGGTATTTAAAAAAACATGTATATATAGTATGTTAGCTGTATTTGAACTTTATATCTGCCACCGAGCAGTACTAAATTACAGAGAATAAATGCGTATATCAAGTTTGGTATTTAATCGAATTTTCATATTTGAGCTATGCTGTACTCACACACTCACACTCACAAGGACCTTTGTTTTTTAAAATACTTCTTTTTGGATTCAAGGGGACCCAAAAGATATTTTTCCAGTGAAATCTCGGTATTGAATTTTTGGGTGGAATGCAAAACCTTCACTATCATACATTGTACATACGGGCTAGAGAAAGTAGTAAGACGATACCCAAAGTATGTTGGAGTTATTGAAGTGTCTGCACATTCTTAAGGAATTTAGAGCGTAATCATTTCGAGTAAGTGTTGACGTCTTGCTGCGTCATGAGCTCGGTTGAGTGACCCCCAGAGGGTACGATGTACAACAAACAAATTAGAATTTCCAACAAGTCTCGTTTCCAGGAAGATGTGCGAGTGACGTATCACAACTTCGCAGAAAGTCTTCAAGGTTACCTCATCTATCCTCGATGATGGAAATGATTGATTTTGTCCTAGTGACCCTCACTCCTTTTTACGTCGCACGTAGATTCGATACCACATTTCAATTTGCTGAACCCCGGAATACAGTAAGCTAAACCGATAGTCAAATATTTTAAAGCCGGTCGCTATGTGAAACAATTGAAATTCCACGAGTAAACAAACCAGAAACGAGAAAAACAGATGACTTTCCGTTTGAGAACAATTTAACTGACTAAAATTGAAACCAATAATCAAAAAAGTATATTTGACATAAAATATTTGTTTTAACGAGATCTACATTTTTGTGTAGTAAGTTTTTGTCTATCTTTTACGGTTACTATTCGTGCAAAATTTAGAAAAAATTATCCAGAACGAGCTGTCTTCAGAATTTATTCCGGGAAAATTAAGATGTGTATTTTATTTATGATATAAATATCCATAATGTACAGTATTTTAATCAAAATCGTTAGAGCCACTTTTGAAAAAAATAAACATTTTCAACAATTTTGCCTTATAAAGGGTAGTTTGAGGTGGGAGGATTTTGCTCAAAATCTTTGTTTCGCGTACTATGTACATAGTGTATAGAGAAGGTATTGTACTCCACCCAAAAATACAATGCCTAGATTTCACCGGAAATACACGTTTTAGGGTCCCATATAACAAAAAAAACATTTTTAGAAAAAAAAAAAAAAGGCCGTTTGTGCGTGTCCGGGTGTCTGTGATCACGATAACTAAAAACCAAACTTGGTATTTAAGTTTAGTATCTTCCAGGAATACGACACGAAGATTTTGAGAAAAGTCCCCCCACCCCAAACAAACCTTTACATGGAACTTTTTACGAAAAATTTTATTTTCTCAAAAATGGCTCTAACGATTTCGATTAAAATATCGTATGTTAAAACATTTACCTGACAAATAAAATGTATATCTTGAATTTTTTGGGAATATCCTGTGAAGACTACTTTATTCTGGATGAATTTTACGGAATTTTGCATAACTGTTAAACCGTAAGAGATGGACAAAAACTCACCATACAAATAATGTAGAGCAGGTTAAAATACACAATTTATGTAATATACATTTTTTTCGTGGTGTTGATCGTTTTTTAGATATTTCTTGTTTTCGGTTTCAGCTATGAAAAACTTATACTTTTCTCATACAGGAAAATGCCAACTCCTGTCCATACAAACAAAGGAACTTCAGTCACATAGCAACCAGCTTTTGACTATCACTTTAACCTATGTTACTCCCTTATTTCGCTCCTACTTACAAGGAAGCAAGTAATAAGACTGTTTCTGCTAATTTTTTCTCGATTAGCATCAAGTAAATAGAAGCATAAGCTTTTTAACAATAATTTGTTGCAGAGAAGTAGAGAAAGTCATGTGAGTAAAACACATTTGATTTTTTAAAAAGGCCTATCAAATATGGGAAAATTCATTACACAGTTTGTTACAAAGATATTAACAATAATTTGTTGCAGAGAAGTAGAGAAAGTCATGTGAGTAAAACACATTTGATTTTTTAAAAAGGCCTATCAAATATGGGAAAATTCATTACACAGTTTGTTACAAAGATATTAAGGAATGAGGTTTTGAAGAATAACACTCTCTCGGAAAAGATTCATTTTGAATTTTGCTAACAAAATAGAAAACAGATCCAGAATGGCGTTACAGGTATAGATACTTCTTTTGTTGAAGTCTGTACAAAAAAATCTGATGTGATCCATTTACATGACTTTCCATCTCTGCAACAAATTATTGTTAAATAAGTTTATTTTTATATTTACTTCATGATAATCGAGATAAACATTAGCAGAAATAGACTTATTGCTTGCTTCCTTGTAAGTAGAAGGTAAATAAGGGAGTACATAGGTTAAAGTGATAGTCAAATGTTTTAAAATGTGGTTGCTATGGGATTGAATTCCGTTTCTTTGTGTAGCCAAGAGCTGACAAAAGTTCCTGTATGAGAAAAGCTTAAGTATTTAAAATTTAAACCAACAATAAGGAATATCTCAAAAACGGTCAACTCCACGAAAAACCGTTTATGACACGAATTGTGTGCCTTAATGTGGTGTATATGTTGTATATCTCTAAGGGTTACACATCCAGAATAGAGATGTCTTCAGAAAACTCACAATATACATTTTATTTGTCATGTAAATATCTTTAATTTGCGTAATTTTAATCAAAATCGTTAGAGACGTTTTTGAGAAAATCAAAATTTTCAAAAAAAAATTCCGTGTAAAGGGTAGTTTGGGGCAGGGAAATTTTCTTGGAAATCTTCGTGTCGCATCCTTGGAAGATAATAAACTTAAGTACTAAGTTTGATATTTAACGGTCTTTTAGTATTTGAGCTATGCTGCCCCCCCCACACACACACCCAGGCAGAGACCGGTCGGACATTTTTCTAAAAATGCTTTTTCTTTTGGATTCAAGGTGTGTCGAAACATATATTTCCAGTGAAATCTCGGTATTGAAGTTTTGGGTGCAATACCATACCTTCCTATACACTATGTACATAGTACGTGTAGAGAAAGCAAAAATATGTTGTGGAGTAATTTTGTTGTAAACATTCTTATTGCACCATTCGAACAAACTGAACTGAAATACCAACTAACAGAATTTTCGTTTTTGAGTTATGCTGCCCACAGACACATCTCTATAAATGTTTTGCTGAATAAAATGAAGCATTTAGAGAAAAGTGTGCCCGCGCTCGGGTGTGTGTCTTTAAACACAACAAGTGAAAAGGCTCTGAAGGGATTTAAGTTTAGCAACTTCAACATAAACACTATCAGGCCACGCCTTTCTCTAAGTGTTCCCGCGCTCGGGTGTGTGCCTTTAAACACAACAAGTGAAAAGCGAAAAGGCTCTGAAGGGATTTAAGTTTAGCATCTTCAACATAAACACTATCAGGCCACGCCAACCTCTAAGTGTTCCACATTCTCAAAAATAGCTATAACGACAAATAAATGAAAGCCATAAATAAATATATTTACATGGTAAATGAAATGTACACCTTGTTCTTTCTGGAGGACTTCATCCTACACATAATTGTAGATCTTCTTAAAACACAATTTTTGGTATATTTGATATGTAAGTTAATAATTCTAAACACATATTCGGCAATGTAAGGAAAATTTACAATTCATTTATTAATTGCCATGGCAACAAGCACTGTAAGAGTTTGAGAGGTCATTAATACTTACAGTACAATTAGGAAATGTCATGTGCTACTTCAAGTAAAGAATCTATTGCAAAATTCATTAACAAAAGACTGTATAAGAAGGCTTTGTCCATATAATTTAGATGTAGCCTTTCATTTGTTTACATCGAGAATTCATTTTTTCTTAATATTCAACAAAATATTGAAAAGCTATTTTGATTTATTATTGTTCTTTCAAATATTTCAAAAAGTAATTGGGTAACGACGAACTGTAAGTTACCTATCAGATCTCGTATTCCCAATATACATTCTCGAGCTGATAAGTATAACTTACAGTTCTCAGTACGCAATATAGTTAAGTTTTTCCGAGAATAATCCTTGTTGGTTTCAGTTATATTACTTTTCTCGTACAGGAATTCGTCATTCAGTTTTCTTTTGTTTTACTCCTCATCATACAAACAGAAATGAATTTAAATGTCATATAGCGAAGGCTTTTAAAACATTTGAATACAGCTTTAGCCTAGTGTACTCCCTTATTTCCAGTCTACTTACAAGGAAGCAAGTATTAGGACAATTTCTGTTACCTAATGTTTATCTCTCATGGTAAAAGAAGAATTTTTGTAAAAAATAATTTGCAGAAGAGTTAGAGCAAGTCATGTAAATGGCACACTGTTATAAACAAATTTGATGTGAAGAGGTGTTGGGAAGCCACGTGTTGTTTTGCTGACATTGTACCGTAACGTGTACGGGAAAACACCCAAATATTATATAGAAATGCTGTTTATTTAAATACCTGTGGTTGACGTCATAGTGACGCAAGGAAAAGTTGAGTAACCCTGTAACTGCGAAGTTTGTATTAGTAAACACGGAAAAGTTCGGTACAGAACGGGAGTCACTGCGCACTGAGATCTAGTTTGTTGTTTTAGGTCACTGGGGAGGTCAAAAGTCTTATTTTATATAAATTGTGTGCCTACCAGTTACACTAAAACCATTCACAATGAAGAAGACATCGAGACAATTCAGCATATACAGGTTGCTTACATTAAAACAAGAAAAGATGTTCATGTAAATACATGTCCCAAAACCCTTCGCTCTCCATTTATTGAAGTTCAAAATGGTGTTAAAGAAAACATTTTAAAGTGGCACTTCATTCTATTTTTGACCTCTCATTTTGTTAGGAGCTGTTCTACACAAACACCACTTATAGAAGTGTCCTCTAGACATGCATAGAGTGTCAAATACTCCCAGTCGGTGTTTTTTGTTTGTTTTCTTTTAGCTTAACGTCCTTTAACCTGGTTGGTCAACTCCACGAAAAAAAAATGTATATTACATATATCGAGTGTTTTAGCGTGCTCTACACTTTTTGTGTGAAAATGTTTTTGTCCATCTCTTATGGTTTAGAGTTATGCAAAATTCCATAAAAGTTATCTAGAATAAAGTAGTCTTCAGAGGCTATTCCCAGAAAATTCAAGATATACATTTTATTTGTCAGGTAAATATCTTAAATACACGATATTTTAATCAAAATCAGAGCCATTTTTGAGAAAATCAAAATTTTCGATAAAAAGTTCCATATAAAGGGTAATTGGGGTAGGGGGATTTTCTTGAAAATCTTAGTGTCCCATCCTTGGAAGACACCGACCCTAAATACCAAGTTTGGTTTTTAGCGGTATTTTCGTTTTTGTGCTATGCTGCCCACGAGCACACACACCGACATGTTTAAAAAATGCCTTTTTTGGATTCAGGTGGCCTCAAAACATGTATTTCCGGTGAAATCTCGGTATCGAATTTTGGGTGCAATACAATACCTTCTCTATACAGTATGTACATAGTACGCGTAGAGAAAGTAGTAAGGAACAAATACTCTTGAAAGTGACCCGAAGAAGCCAAAGGCCATTTGGTCAGTTGGTAAGCTAATGGCCACTGCTTTTTTGGGATTCCCAAGGGTTTATTCTTTTAGATTACTTGAAGGTAGAATGATAACTGGACTCGTCATTGCTGGAGCGTTTGTAATTTGCATTGGCTGAAAGAGGACCAAGAGTGTGTTCTTTCACCAGGATAGCATCTTGGGGACCGATAGCGGGACACACGGGGATACCAGTGTCATAACTACCGAGTAAACACATTGGCGTCTGCACTCACCGCATGTAGTAACGCGTTGGGCAAGTGTATTATTGCCGGCGCAAAACTTGTGGGATCGTGACCCTGACTACCAACCCAGCTTATCGGAGTTTGTCATATCATACTTTGCTTACTTAAAGTCACAGCGAGCAAACTTTGTGCAGTCTGTATCGAAAGTGTTCCGCATATGTTTGTACTCAAAGTGGGCAGTAAATAGTCTTCATTCTATTTTTTTAACCATTGTTCCTACGTTTCCAAAGTTAGGTGGCAAGGTATTACTTAGTCAGAGCAGAGAAACAATTGCAAACGTCCTTGACTTGATGAAACAAGAGGCAGAGATGAAGGAAGAAAATGTATGTTCCCCGAGTTCTTCAAAAGCCTGATGATACAGTAGGCAAGGCAACTGAGTTCCAGAGTTCTCAAAGATAAGAAAGAAAGAAAAATAAAACTTAATATAAAATTTTAAATTAAAAGATGTAGAACAGTTGTGTCGCCAACGAATTGCAGAAATTGGCAGACCACATGTATGTCGACATGTTGAGAACATTGAAAATCATTAGAAAGAATTCTAATCCAGGATAATGTTGCAGAAAGTAGCGATAGCGTTGATGGTGACAATGACGTGAGCGAAGACGAAGGACTGTCAGGTGTGGAGGCCGTTTGTATAGATATGAATATAACACGTGTTTATCAGTTCAGGTGACAGATATTTGACATTGACTGTGACAGGCATGAATTGACTGGTGAACTGCTTATCTGAAGGGACCACTCGCTTCCTAGCTCTCTTTAAGAGTTTCACATGCCCACATCTGTTGCGCCAGTTATACAATACCCGTTTACAGGTATTTAGTGCATTTGATGATAATGCATGTTCTTCAATCAAGATTGTGAAACCTCTTGCTTCAAATGGATTGCATCAAGATTTGCAATTCACACACAAGAACTTTGCACATATACCTACGACATATTTGGGGAACATCAAACATTAAAATTCCTCGATCGCTGAACTTGTACAAGCAATTATTCACAGACCCGAGACACCTGTTATAGACTGTGTGAAAAACAAAGTGAAGACAGAGTTTGGATTTTCAGTTATACGTGAAATACAAAATATACTGCTACGGCAATATTGCTGGTGGAGTGTCTTACCCAATAGTCGATGATGTGTCCGTTTTGCTCCAGTCACATCTTGTGGTGTGGAGCCAAGTTTCTCACAATATAACGCCTGCTAATTGGAGACGATTCACATTTGAGACGTTACAAATGCATGTTGTTGTGCATTGTATCTTGAGAAGAAATGAAACGGATGACTTGCTACCCAACAGCAATTGTAAACATTAACATTGTTAGTTGCAGTGATGTTTATGTTTACCAACCTGAATCGCCAGCGAAAACATCACAGTATTCTATTAGTACATCACAACTATCTATATAGAATGCTGCGCTAACGTCTTTTCTTCCCTACTGATAACAGCAGTATTCACCAGACTTGGTCCCAAGTGACTTCCCTAACTTCAAGTTTTGGCTTCATGGAAAGACATTTCCATCGAATGAGGAAATGGTAGTCGCAGTATTCAGCAGGGTTTGACAGAAGCTGTTTTTCTGGACCAAGTGTACATCTCTGAGAGGACAATACTATATTGAGTTGTTTATCAAACGAACAATTTTACCAGACTTGTCAAACCATCAACGTAGGTGACAAGTATACATCTTGAATTTTTACTTTCTTAACACGTACTATGAACATGGTGTAAATAGAAGGTATTGTATTGCACCAAAAAATTCGATACCGAGATTTCATCGGAAACACAGGTTTTAGGACCTCCTGAATAAAAAAAATTAGAAAAAGGTCCGTGTGTGATTGTGGGTAGGATAGCTTATAAAAGAAACGTCCGTTAAATGCCAAACTTGATATTTAAGTTCAGTATCTCACAAGGACACGACACGAAGATTTTCAAGAAAATCCCCCATCGCAACTACCCCTTACATGGGAAAACATTTCTAAAATGTTTAATTTCTTAAAACTGGCTCGGGAATCGGATTAAAATCTCTTTTATTTAAGATATTTACACGACAAATAAAATCCATATATTGAATTTTCTGCGAATAGCCTCTAAAGAGATCTTTATTCTGGATGATTTTTTTTGAAATTAGTAAACCTTAAGACATAGACAAAAACTGACTACACAAAAAATATAGAGTTCCTTAAAGCACACAACTTATGTCGCATACACTGTATGAGAAATGTTAAGTATTTTAAAACTGAAATCACCAAGGAATATTTCAAGAATGGTCAGCTCCAAAAAAAAACAATGTATATGATATAAATTGTATGTTTTAACTAGATTACATGTTTTGTGTAGTAAGATTTTTTGTGTTTCTTGCGCTTTACTACTTATGTAAAATTCATGCAGAATAAAGAAAATTTAAGATATATGGTTTACTTGTCATGTAAACATCTTTAATATGTGGTATTTTAATCAAAACCGTTAGAGCCATTTTTGAGAAAATAAAACTTTTCAAACAAAGTTCCATATAAAGGGAGTTGGGGTGGGGGGATTTTCTTGTCGCATCCTTGGAAGATACCAAACCTAAATACCAAGTTTGAGCTATGTGGTGCCAGACACACGGTCCTTTTTCTATAAATGTGTTTTGTTTTTTGATTCAGGGGGTGAAATCTCAGTATTGAATTTTTACCATGTGCACTATGTATATAGTACGTGTAGAGAAAGTAAAAAGTGAGGTGAAAGTAACATGGCGTGGAGGATAGGTCAGAAATACTCGGCTGTCTGGACCGGACTCAACACGTTAGTCTGCCGACAGCTTGGCCGGCCACCAAACCTATGTCTTTTCGTTCTAATTTCAGAAAAGTTGTCTATAACGTTCAAACACATTACTGCACCCTAATTATCATACCATAGTAATGTGCTAGGAGATGAAAACACGAGCTGTATTTGATAAGACAATAGACTATTAGGAAGGGAGATTTTATCATTGTATGCCTACATTAGTTCTCAAATGCTACATGAACACCATCTTTATTTACACAATGGCTTTCCTCACTGCCTCCTGAATTATGACATGGCCGACCGTGTCTACACCCAATGTACGAATATCGAAATGGGGAACAATTATGTTACTTCAGCTTTTAATAACTAATACATGAAATGGAAACAAACGTTATTTTATTTGAGGTTATTGCACTCATCTCATACAACAGAAATACAAATAATGATTATTTCCACTCCTTTTTTGAACTAAATACATCAAGAACTGGATAAAACTTTAAATAAACATTGTAATAACTGAATTAATTGAAAGTACAATTGTGGAACTGACAGTTATTAAAAGTGAAGGTCGACTGTCACCTTGTTACCAAGATTAAACAAACGAACGTCAAGATTTCAAAGAAATGAACATCAGCTGCGATAAGATGTTTGGACAATATCGCTCCAGTCAGATGACCGCGATTGGTTGAAATTGCCTAATCCCGCCATTCCATTGCCGCTTAATAGTGGGGTCGAATTATCAAATACAACTCGTGTTTTCATCCCTTAGGACAATTTGGCTTCGCTTCGGTCGTGAGTTATGAAAACGCTCGTGGCATTACTTATGGTGATTTGGCTGAAGCATACCATCTTATACGGGTCCTAATTTTTAAAGTCAGACGGGTCTAAAATGAGAGAATTTGATAATTTGTGTGAAGTAAACAAACGCAGAATATAAAATAGCGTCGCGGGAGACATCTGCAGTACGCGGATATAAACAAGGCAGTAAATTGGTGTTCGACCTTTGACACTTGGACTCGTAGCCAAGTATGCTAAACGTCAGGTAATTGGCTCGCGTCATTTGAGTTCTAAATATGCAAGGATCCGAGCACGGCTGCCAAACCTATTACCTATTGCATTCAGATAAATACGAGGGTCATCCAGAAAGTGACATAACGAAAGTTATCAACACCTTACTCTATTTCTCAACATTTCTATCAAGGTTTTTATTTATTGTCACGTGGTAGCGCAGATATTGTATAGGGTTGCCAGAATGTACTAGAGCCAGGTTTTGTATTAGCTGACAACTTTTACCAACATAATAAAATGAACTTACTACTACTACCACGGCGACAACTACTGCATTCTTCACGGAGCTTAATATATCGTCTCTTCATTTCACTATTATTACTGTCACAGAACAACAAACTAGAACTATTCTGAGTTATGAAAGGTAGTGGTAGTGTATTCACTCACGATCCGAGCGTTCCAATGATTGCCAGTAAACTGCTGACTGACAAGTGACAACGCGACTTGCCACTGTTTCTTTAATAATGTGAGCCGAATACTACTATGAAAAGTTGCCAGAATAACAATAGAAACATGGTATTTTGTTACAATTATAAATTAACATTAGAATCAAATTCATGAGTAAGGGGGCATTCAAGCCCGTAGATTAAAGTCATTGGCCAGTATGCCCGGAGATGTGCCAACCCTAATCTTATACCTTTCTACCACCAAAGAACCTATTGGTTTTTACTTTTTCTACATGTACTATGCACATTTCTTGAATTCCACCCAAAAATTCGATACTGAGATTTCACCGGCAATAGACGTCTTATGGTACCATGTATCCAAAAAAAAAAACATTTTTAGAAAAAGATCCGTGTGTCCACGTGTCTGTCAACATGATAATGTGTCGGTAAAATACCTAATTTGGTATTTAAGCTTAATATTCTCCAAGGATGCGACCCAAAGATTTTGAGGAAAATCCCCTCCCCAAACTACCCTTTACAAGGGAAAAAAATCGAACTTTTTTGATTTTCTCAAAAATGGCTCTAACGATTTTGATTAAAATACCGTATATTAAAGATATTTACACGACAAAAATAATGTGTATCTTTGAAGACTTCCTTATTCTGGATTTTGCATAACCAGTGAACCGTAAGAGATAAACAACAACTTACTACACAAAATATGTACATCTTGTTGAAATACAAAATTTATGTTATATATTTTTTTCGTGAAGTTGACCATTTTAGGACATTCCTTGTTATTGCTTTCAGTTTTAAAATACTTTTTGGGAATTTGTCAACTTCTGGCAATACAAAACGGATTTCTTCCACATAGCAACCAGCTTTTAAAAGATTTGAGCATAGTTTTATCCTAGTGTATTCGATGATTTCCCTTCTACTTTCATGAAAGCATTTCTGTTAATGTTTATGTCGATTAGCATAAATAGACAGAAGAATAAGCTTTTTAACAATAATTAGTTGTAGAAATGTAGAGGAAGGCATGTGAATGTAATAAATCAGTTTTTTAATGCACAAAATATTTGGGCAATCGAATTTTACAGGCAAATAACGCAAGTGTATGGTGACAATGCAATGAACGAGTCTTCAGTGAGGAAATGGCACATAATTTACGAGTAATCAAGGAAGAACATAACAGTGTGTACGATAAAGACCGGAGTGGAAGTTCATCAATTGTTATGGAGCAGTTGAAAGCAAATGTTGATAAAAGAATTCAGAAAAACCGGCGTTTCACTTTGGACACCGTACATGACTTTTTGGATGGAAAAAATTTGCCAGCCATGAAGACCTCAAAGTGACAGTGACATCTTGGCTCAGATGTTTAGCGGTGGAAGAGTATAACATCAATACCTTGACAATAAATACCTTGATAGCAGTGTTGAGAAATAGAGTAAGGTAGTGTAACTTTGTAAATAAAGTTTTGTGTTGACAATTTTGTCCATGGCACGTGATCGTAGGAAGTGACCAATCCAGGTGGCGCGTAAAATGCCAGCCAATTGGAACTCGTTATCTCTGCATTTTAATATTTTTTTTATCACAGCGACGTGGATTTGTTTTCTGTGTGAAGTAATGTTGGTCTGATAATAACAGTATGAGAGATATTGCCGTACAAAGGTGAAATAGACAGAGTACTAACAACAAGAGAGTGTGGAACCAGGAGGCCATGGACCTCATCAAGACACATGGAATATTATTGTTCGTGTCCATATCATTGTTATTTTAGTGTCTTATTAAATTATACAGATTTTCTGTAGATGATAGTTGGAGCTTGCTTATGATAAGTGAGATCGCAGCAGACGATGGAATGGAAATGAGGGTCATCGTGGCGCCAGTGTTATTGCGCATCAAACTGTGTTTTGTTTCCCCAAATACCTTATTCACCCTGCCATGAATGAACATGACTGCAAGTATGAATGAAACATTTGCGATGCTTGAATATGCAGTTGGGTGTGAGCCGCTGCATGACGTTGCTCAAGCGAACACACTACTATATACGCCACATCTGTCAAATTAATTGTTTTCGCAAGTTTTTGAAGTAAAGAACAAAGAACAATGAAGGAATGTTTAATAGAATCACATTTTTTGGCCTGTGAGAAGTTATTTTTGGTATTATTGCACTAAACATAATTTCTTGATATAAAAGTGCTGTTAATGTAACAACAGTGTGCACCATATAGTGCTTTAACGGAATGTCTGATATTAGTCAAGACTTTCGGTCGAGGAATATTGCATTGCATTCCGAGTCTCTGCTCTTAATTATTTCTCGCGATAGTACTAAATGGGCGAATTAGCAACAGGAGCAGGTTGCCAGTTTTGTCGTTACCTAAGCTTCTCTAAGGTCTTTCAGAGTTGGGAATACAAAATCTAACAAACAATACAGAATCGTTCTGCTGGTAATGTATATCATATTTCACTAAGAATACCGCAGAAAAATCACTTCTGTATGTACACTATCTTGTGTATTAAAACACAGTTCCTCTTCCTGGTTTTTGCTTCTGCTATTTGAGAAACTACAACCAAACACCACACACGTATAGACCATTATACTCGTTTTAAACTTAGTCTTAATTGAACAAAAGCTTATTTTTGTTGTACACCTCTAACCCACACAACATGTGCTCCTCTCAAAAGTGTAGTGGCTAACTATGGCGGCTGCTTCACCAACCACAATACATAAGGAGAGGACATCTCCAATCTCTCTCTCTCTCTCTCTCTCTCTCTCTCTCTCTCTCTGAGGTCAGCCCTGACATCGGCGCCCCATGATAATGGGACATACTTCATAAGTAAATACAATTTGGACTTTACTCTCTATAGCCCGCATGGACAATGAACATAGTGGATAGAGAAGGAATTTATTCCACCCAAAAATCCGATGTCAAGATTTTACTGATAAAATATGTTTTCAGGTATGCAGAAAAAAAAAATTTAGAAAAAGGCCCGTGTGTGTCTGTGGTCAGCATAGCTAAAAAACGAAAGTACCGTTACATACCAAAGTTGGCATATGAGTTTAGTATCTTCCAAGGATGCGACACGAAGATTTTGAGGAAAATCCCCCCACCCCAGACTAACTTTTACATGGAAAAATGTTTCAAAATTTTTATTTTATCAAAAATAGCTCTAACGGTTTTGATTAAAATACCGCACATTAATGATATTTACATAAATAAAATGCAAATGTTGAATTTTCTGGAAACAGCCTCAGAGGTCCTCTTCATTCCACATGAATTTTGCTGGATTTTACATACCTACTAAACCGTAAGAAATAGAGAGAAACTTACTATGAAAAAAAAAAAAAAAAAAAAATTAGATCTCGATAAAACACACAATTTATGTCATACATTTTTCGTGTAGATCTCGGTAAAACACACAATTTAATTCGTGGAGATGACCATATCTGAGATATTCGCTATTATTTGTTTCAGATTTAATATGCTTAAACTTTTCGCACAGGGAAAGTTGTAAACTCCTGGCCATGAATAGAAACGGATTTCAACACATCACAACCTGCTTTTAAAACATTTGAGTGTCACCTTTTCCTAATGTATTCCCTTCTACTAACAAGTAAGCAAGTAATATCTGTTAAACATTATGATACAGAGATGGGATGTGGTATTTCACAAAGATGTGTTACAGTGATCTAGAGAAAGTCATGTGCACGGAACACACCAGATATTATTATATATCATTTTCTAAATACTTCATAATTTTGGTAAACCTATTTTAAACGTGAGCCAGCTCCAGTAACGTTGTCTCTCACGTCCCACATCTGCCCTTCCCTTTATCTGCATTTAGTTCCACCATTTCGTTATTTATTCCGTCTAGATGACATTCCTCACTTGTTTCTGTGAGCATCTTGCGGCTCGTCCATCTACAGTATGCTGACTGATCCAGAATCCTGATTTATTGTGGATCTACAGTATACAGACTGTTCCAAAATTCGATTTATTGTGGGTCTACAGGATGCTGACTGTTCTAAAATCACGATTTATAGAAGCTCTACAGTATTCTGACTGTTCTAAAATCCTCATTATTGTGGGTCTACAGCATGCTGACAGTACCAAAATCCTGAGTTATTGTGGGTCTACAGTATACAGACTGTTCCAAAACTCTGATTTATTGTGGGTCTACAGTATGCATACTGTTCTAAAATACTGATTATTGTGGATCTATAGTATGCTGACTGTTCCAAAATCCTGATTATGTGGGTCTACAGTATGCTGACTGTTCCAAAATCTTGATTTATTGTGGGTCGACAGTATGCTGACAGTTCCAAAATCCTGACTATTGTGGGCCTACAGTATGCAGACTGTTCCAAAATCCTGATAATAATGGCTCTGCATTATGCTGACTGTTCCAAAATTCTGATTATTAGGATCTATAGTATGCTGACCGTTCCAAAATCCTGATTATTGTGCGTTTACAGTATGCCGACTGTGCCTAAATCCTGATTTATTGTGGGTCTACAGTATGCAGACTGTTCTAAAATCCTGATTATTGTGGATCTATAGTATGTTGACTATGCCTAAATCCTGATTTATTGTGGATCTATAATATGTTGACTGTGCCTAAATCCTGATTTATTGTGGATCTATAGTATGTTGACTGTGCCAAAATCCTGATTATTGTGGATCTATAATATGTTGACTGTGCCTAAATCCTGATTTATTGTGGGTCTACAGTATGCAGACTGTTCTAAAAGCCTGATTATTGTGGATCTATAGTATGTTGACTGTGCCAAAATCCTGATTTATTGTGGATCTATAATATGTTGACTGTGCCAAAATCCTGATTTATTGTGGATCTATAGTATGTTGACTGTGCCAAAATCCTGATTATTGTGGATCTATAATATGTTGACTGTGCCTAAATCCTGATTTATTGTGGGTCTACAGTATGCAGACTGTTCTAAAATCCTGATTATTGTGCATCTATAGTATGTTGACTGTGCCTAAATCCTGATTTATTGTGGATCTATAGTATGTTGACTGTGCCTAAATCCTGATTTATTGTGGATCTACAGTATGCAGACTGTTCTAAAATCCTGATTATTGTGGCTCTATAGTATGTTGACTGTGCCTAAATCCTGATTTATTGTGGGTCTACAGTGTGCAGACTGTTCTAAAATCCTGATTATTGTGGATCTATAGTATGTTGACTGTGCCTAAATCCTGATTTATTGTGGGTCTACAGTATGCAGACTGTTCTAAAATCCTGATTATTGTGGCTCTATAGTATGTTGACTGTCCCAAAATCCTGATTTATTGTGGATCTATAATATGTTGACTGTGCCAAAATCCTTATTATTGTGGATCTATAATATGTTGACTGTGCCAAAATCCTGATTTATTGTGGATCTATAATATGTTGACTGTCCCAAAATCCTGATTTATTGTGGATCTATAATATGTTGACTGTGCCAAAATCCTGATTATTGATGGTCTACAGTATGCAGACTCTTCTAAACTCGTGTTTATTGTGGATCTATAGTATGTTGACCGTGCCAAAATCCTGATTATTGTGGATCTATAATATGTTGACTATGCCAAAATCCTGATTTATTGTGGATCTATAGTATGTTGACTGTGCCAAAATCCTGATTATTGTGGATCTATAATATGTTTACTGTGCTAAAATCCTGATTATTGTGGATCTATAGTATGTTGACTGTGCTAAAATCCTGAATATTGTGGATCTATAATATGTTTACTGTGCCTAAATCCTGATTTATTGTGGGTCTACAGTATGCAGACTGTTCTAAAATCCTGATCATTGTGGATCTATAATATGTTGACTGTGCCAAAATCCTGATTTATTGTGCGTCTACAGTGTGCAGCCTGTTCTAAAATCCTGATTATTGTAGATCTATAATATGTTGACTGTGCCAAAATCCTGATTTATTGTGGGTCTACAGTATGCAGCCTGTTTTAAAATCCTGATTATTGTGGATCTATAATATGTTGACTGTGCCAAAATCCTGATTTATTGTGGGTCTACAGTATGCAGACAGTTCTAAACTCGTGTTTATTGTGGATCTGGTTAGGCTGACTGTTCTAAACTCTTGATTATTGTGGATTTATAGTATGCTGGCTGTTTCAAAACCCTGATTATTGTGCATTTATAGTATGCTGGCTGTTCTAAAATCCTAATTATTGTGCATCTATAGTATGCTGACTGTTCTAAAATCTTGATTATTGTGGATTTATAGTATGCTGGCTGTTTCAAAACCCTGATTATTGTGGATCTACAGTATGCTGGCTGTTCTAAAATCCTAATTATTGTGGATCTATAGTATGCTGACCGTTCTAAAATCCAGATTATTGTGATCTATAGTATGCCGACTGTTCCAAAATCCTGATTAATGATGGTCTACAGTATGCTAGCTGTTTTAAAATTCTGATTATTGTGCATTTAAAGTATGCTGGCTGTTCTAAAATCCTAATTATTGTGGATCTATAGTATGCTGACTGTTCCAAAATCTTGATTATTGTGGATTTATAGTATGCTGGTTGTTTCAAAACCCTGATTATTGTGGATCTACAGTATGCTGGCTGTTCTAAAATCCTAATTATTGTGGATCTATAGTATGCTGACCGTTCTAAAATCCAGATTATTGTGATCTATAGTATGCCGACTGTTCCAAAATCCTGATAAATGATGGTCTACAGTATGCTAACTGTTCTAAAATTCTGATTATTGTGGATCTATAGTATGCTGACTGCGCCAAAATCCTGATTTATTGTGGGTCTGCAGTATGTAGACTGTTCTAAAATCCTGATTTATTGTGGGTCTACAGTATGTAGACTGTTCTAAAATCCTGATTTATTGTGGGTCTACAGTATGCTGACCGTTATAAAATTCTGATTTATTGTGGGTCTACAGTATGTAGACTGCTCTAAATTCCTGATTTATTGTGGGTCTACAGTGTGAAGACTGTTCTAAAATCCTGATTTATTGTGGGTCTGCAGTATGTAGACTGTTCTAAAATCCTGATTTATTGTGGGTCTACAGTATGTAGACTGTTCTAAAATCCTGATTTATTGTGGGTCTACAGTATGCTGACTGTTCTAAAATCCTAACTATTGTGGATCTACAGTATGCTGACTGTTCTAAAATCCTAATTATTGTGGATCTATAGTATGCTGAGTGTTCTAAAATCCTGATTATTGTGGATCTATAGTGTGCTGACTGTTCAAAAATCCTTAATTATTGTGGATCTACAGTATGCTGACTGTTCTAAAATCCTAATTATTGCCTATATATAGTATGCTGACTGTTCTAAAATCCTGATTATTGTGGATCTATAGTATGCTGACTGTTCCAAAATCCTGATTATTGTGGATCTACAGCATGCTGAACGTTCTAAAATCCTGATTATTGCGGATCTAGAGTATGCTGACTATGCCGAAATCCTTATTTATTGTGGATCTACAGTTTGCAGACTGTTCTAAACTCCTGTTTATTGTGGATCTGAGTATGCTGACTGTGCCAAAATCCTGATTATTGTGGATCTATAATATGTTGACTGTGCCAAAATCCTGTTTTATTGTGGGTCTACAATATGCAGACTGTTCTAAACTCATGTTTATTGTGTATCTGAGCATGCTCACAGTTCTAAAATCTTGAGTATTGTGGATTTATAGTATGCTGCCTGTTTCAAAACCATAATTATTGTGGATTTATAGTATGCTGGCTGTACTAAAATCCTAATTATTGTGGATCTATAGTGTGCTGACTGTTCCAAAATCCTGATTTTTGAGGGTCTACAGTATGCTAACTGTTCTAAAATTCTGATTATTCTGGATCTAAGGTATGTCGACTGTGCCAAAATCCTGATTTATTGTGGGTCTACAGTATGTAGACTGTTCCAAAATCCTGATTATTGTGGATTTATAGTATGCTGACTGTTTAAAAACCCTGATTATTGTGTATTTATAGTATGCTGGCTGTTCTAAAATCCTAATTATTGTGGATCTATAGTATGCTGACTGTTCTAAAATCCAGCTTATTGTGATCTATAGTATGCCGATGTTCCAAAATCCTGATTATTGATGGTCTACAATATGCTGACTGTTCAAAAATTCTGATTATTGTAGATCTATAGTATGCTGACTGCGCCAAAATCCTGATTTATTGTGGGTCTACAGTATGCTGACTGTTCTAAACTCCTGATTATTGTGGGTCTACATTATATTGACTGTTCTAAAATCCAGATTATTGTGGGTCTACAGTATGCTGACTGTTCTAAAATACTAATTAATATGGATCTATAATATGCTGACTGTTCCAAAACCCTGATTATTTTTTATTTATAGTATGCTGACTTTTCCAAAACCCTGATTATTGTTGATTTATAGTATGCTGACTTTTCCAAAATCCTGATTATTTTTATCTACAGTGTGCTGACTGTTCTAAAATCCTGGTTATTGTGGGTGTACAGTATGCTGACTGTTCCAAAATACCTGATTATTGTGGATCTATAATATGCTGACATGTTCTAAAATCCTGATTATTGTGGGTCCACAATATGCTGACTATAATAAAATCCTGATTATTGTGCATCTATTGTATGTTGACTTTTCCAAAATACCTGATTATTGTGGATCTATGGTATGCTGACTGTTCCAAAATACCTGATTATTGTGGGTCTACAGTATGCTGACTGTTCTAAAATCCTAATTATTGTGGGTCTACAGTATGCTGACTGTTCTTAAATTCTAATTATTTTGGATGTACAGTATGCTGACTGTTCTAAAATCCTAATTATTGTGGATCTATAGTATGCTGAGTGTTCTAAAATCCTGATTATTGTGGATCTATTGTATGCTGACTGTTCTAAAATCCATAATTATTGTTGATCTACAGTATGCTGACTGTTCTAAAATCCTAATTATTGCGTATCTATAGTATGATGACTGTTCCAAAATCCTGATTATTGTGGGTCTACAGTATGCTGACTGTTTTAAAATCCTGATTATTGTGGATCTACAGTATGCTGAATATGCCAAAATCCTGATTTATTGTGGATATACAGTATGCAGACTGTTCTAAAATCCTGATTATTGTGGGTCTACAGTATGCAGACTGTTCTAAAATACTGATTATTGTGGATTTATAACATGCTGACTGTTCCAAAACCCTAATTATTTTGGATTTATAGTATGCTGACTGTTCCAAAAGCCTGATTATTGTTGATCTACGGAATGCTGACAGTTCAGAAATCCTAATTATTCTGGATCTACAGTATGTTGACTGTTCTTAAATACTAATTATTGTGGATCTACAGTATGCTGACTGTTCTGAAATCCTGATTATTGTGGATCTGTAGTATGGTGACTATGCCAAAATCCTGATTATTGTGGATTTATAGTGTGCTATCTGTTTTAAAATCCTGATTATTGTGGGTCTACAGTATGCTGAATGTTCCAAAATCCTGATTATTTTGGGTCTACGGTATGCTGACTGTTCCAAACTGTTGATTATTGTACATCTATTGTATGTTGACAGTTCCAAAATTCTGATTATTGTGGCTCTACAGTATGCTGACTGTTCCAAGATGAAATGAGTGTTATTTATGGACGCTCTATAACTGCTGTGGTTCTCAGCGTCCCATTCCATATTGGGCGTGAAGGACCACTTAATTTTGCTCAGAGGCCTCTCTATCAGGCTTGAGGTTCTTTTACGTACCGTAAATCTAAGGCACGAGACCAGCGGCTTTACTTCCCTTCCGAAGGGAGCCATGCCAAGGATTTTTACGCCGGAAAAAATCCATCGTGCTCCGCCGGGTTTGAACCTGCGACCTTGGGTATATGAAGTTAGCATGGTAAACACTACACCACGGAGAGCGACAGTTTTACATGATGGTGACTGTTCCAAAATCCTAATTTATTGTGGATCTACAGGATGATGAGTGTTCCAAAAACCTAATTTATTCTGGGTCTACAGGATGGTGAGTGTTCCAAAATCCTATTTTATTGTGGGTCTATAAGATAGCGTGTGTTTCAAAATCCTAATTTATTGTGGATCTACAGGATGGTGAGTGTTCCAAAATCATAATTTATTGTGGGTCTACAGGATGGTGAGTGTTCCAAAATCCTAATTTATTGTGGATCTACTGTATGCTGACTGTTCCAAAATCCTAATTAATTGTAGGTCTACAGGATGGTGAGTGTTCCAAAATCCAAATTTGTTGTGGGTCTATAGGTTGGCGAGTATTCCAAAATCCTTGTTTATTGTAGACCTACAGTATGCTGACTTCTAAAATCCTAATTTATTGTGGGTCTACAGGATTGTGAGTGTTTCAAATTCGTAAACTTACTGTGGGTCTACAGGATGGTGACTGTTCCAAAATCCTAATTTATTGTGGGTCTAAAAGCTGGTGAGTGTTCCAAAATCCTAATTTATTGTGGATCTACGGGATGGTGAATGTACCAAAATCCTAATTTATTTTGGATCTACAGGATGGCGAATGTTCCAAAATCTTACCTTATTGTGGATCTACAGGATGGTGAGATTTCCAAAATCCTAATTTATTGTGAATCTATAGGATGGTGAGTGTTACAAAATCCTAATTTCTTGTGGGTCTATAGGATGGTGAGTGTTCCAAAATCCTAATTTATTGTGGATCTACAGGATATGAGTGTTCCAAAATCCTAATTTATTATGGGTCTATAGGATGGGGAGTGTTCCAAAATCCTTATTTATTGTGGATCTACAGTATGCCGACTTCGAAAATAATAATTTATTGTGAATCTACAGGATGCTGACTGTTCCAAAATCCTAATTTAATGTGGGTCTACAGGATGGTGACTGTTCCAAAATCATAATTTATTGTGGGTCTACAGGATGGTGAGTGCTCCAAAATCCTAATTTATTGTGGAACTACAGGATGGTGACTGTTCTAAAATCCTAATTTCTTGTGGGTCTACAGGATGGTGAGTGTTCCAAAATCCTTATTTATTGTGGATCTACAGTATGCCGACTTCGAAAATAATAATTTATTGTGAATCTACAGGATGCTGACTGTTCCAAAATCCTAATTTAATGTGGGTCTACAGGATGGCGACTGTTCCAAAATCATAATTTGTTGTGGATCCACAGGATTGTGACTTCCATAATCCTAATTTATTGTGGATTTACAGGGTGGTGATTTTTCCAAAATCCTAATTTATTCTGGGTCTACAGGACGCTGACTCTTCCAAAACCTTGATTTATTGTGGGTCTACAGTGTGCTGACTGTTCAAAAACCCTAATTTATTGTTGGTCTACGGTAGGCTGACTGTTCTAAAATCCTAATTATTGTGGATCCACAGTATGCTGACAGTTCCAAAACCCTGATTTATTGTGGGTCTACGGTATGCTAACTGTTCTAACATCCTAATTATTGTGGACCTTAAGTATGCTGATTGTGCCAAAATCCTGATTTATGTGGGTCTACAGTATGCTACTATTCAAAAATCCTGATTATTGTGCATCTATAGTATACTGACTGCGCCTAAATCCTGATTTATTCTGGGTTTACAGTATGTAGACTGTTCTAAAATCCTGCTTATTGTGGATCTGAGTATGCTGACTGTTCTAAAATCCTGATTATTGTGGATCTAAAGTATGCTGACTGTTCTAAAATCCTGATTAATGTGGGTCTACAGTATGCTGAACTGTTCTAAAATCCTGATTAATGTAGGTCTACAGTCTGCTGACTGTTCTAAAATCCTATATATTGTGGATCTATAGTATACTGACTGTGACAAAATCTTGAATATTGTATATCTATAGTATGCTGACTGTGACAAAATCCTGATATATTGTGGGTCTACAGTATGCAGACTGTTCTAAAATCATGATTATTATGGATTTATAGTGTGCTGACTGTTCCAAAACCCTGATTATTGTGGTTTTATAGTATTCTGACTGTTCCATAATCCTGAATATTTTGGGTCTACAGTATTATGACTGTTCCAAAATCCTAATTAGTGTGGATCTACAGTATGCTGACTGTTCTAAAATCCTGATTTTTGTGGGTCTATAGTATGCTGACTGTTCCAAAATCCTGATTATTGTGGATCTATAGTATGCTGACTGTTCCAAAATCCTGATTATTGTGGGTCTAAAGTATGCTGACTGTTCTAAAATCATGATTATTGTGGATCTACAGTATGCTGACTGTTCAAAATCATGATTATTGTGGATCTATAGTATGCTGACTGTTCCAAAATCCTGATTATTGTGGGTCTAAAGTGTGCTGACTGTTCTAAAATTCTAATTATTGTGTTTCTATAGTACGCTGACTGTGCCAAAATCCTAATTTGACATGGATCTACAGTACGCTGACAGTTCTAAAATCCTGATTATTGTGGATCTATAGTATGCTGACTGTTCCAAAATACTGGATATTGTGGGTCTAAAGTATGCTGACTGTTCTAAAATCCTGATTATTTTGGTTCTATAGTATACTGACTGTGCCAAAATCCTGAGTTATTGTGGGTCAAAAGTATGCAGACCGTTTTAAAATCCTGATTATTGTGGGTCTACAGTATGCTGACATGTTCTAAAATCCTGATTATTGTGGGTCTACAGTATGCTGACATGTTCTAAAATCCTGATTATTGTGGGTCCACAGTATGCGGACTGTTTTAAAATCCTGATTATTGTGCATCTATAGTATGCTGACTGTTCAAAAATACCTGATTACTGTGGATCTATAGTATGCTGACTGTTCCAAAATATCTGATTATTGTGGGTCTATAGTACGCTGACTGTTCTTTAATCCTAATTATTGAGGGGCTATAGTATGCTGACTGTTCTAAAATCCTAATTGTTGTGGATCTACAGAATGCTGACTGTTCTAAAATCCTAATTATTGTGGATCTATAGTATGCTGAGTGTTCTAAAATCCTGATTATTGTGGGTCTAAGGTATGCTGACTGTTCTAAAATCCTGATTATTGTGCATCTATAATATGCTGAACTGTTCTAAAATCCTGATTAATGTAGGTCTACAGTCTGCTGACTGTTCAAAAATCCTGATTTATTGTAGGTCTACAGTATGAAGACTGTTCTATAATCATGATTATTGTGGATCTATAGTCAGCTGACTGTTCCAAAACCCTGATTATTGTGGATTTATAGTATGCTGACTGTTCCAAATCCTGAATATTTTGGTTCTACAGTATGCTGACTGTTCTAAAATCCTAATTATTGTGGTTCTACAGTATGCTGATTGTCCTAAAATTCTAACTATTGTGGATCTACTGTATGCTGACTGTTCCAAAATCCTAATTATTGTGGATCTATAGTATGCTGAGTATTCTAAAATCCTGATTATTGTGGATCTATAGTATGCTGACTGTTCTAAAATTCTTAATTATTGTGGATCTACAGTATGCTGACAGTTCTAAAATCCTAATTATTGCGTATCTATAGTATGCTGACTGTTCTAAAATCCTGATTATTCTGGAGCTATAGTATGCTGACTGTTTCAAAATCCTGATCATTGTGGATCTACAGTATGCTGACTGTTCTAAAATCCTGATTTTTGTGGATCTACAGTATGCTGTCTATCCCAACATCCTTATTTATTGTGGATCTACAGTATGCAGACTTCTAAATTCCTGTTTTTTGTGGCTCTGAGAATGCAGACTGTACCAGAATCCTGATTATTGTGGATCTATAGTATGCAGACTGTTCTAAACTCCTGTTTATTGTGGATCTTCGTATGCTGACAGTTCTAAAATCTTGATTATTGTGGATTTATAGTATGCTGGCTGTTTCAAAACCCTGATTATTGTGGATATATAGTATGCTGGCTGTTCTAAAATCCTAATTATTGTGGATCTATAGTATGCTGACTGTTCTAAAATCCAGATTATTGTGAATCTATAGTATACTGACTGTTCCAAAATCCTGATTATTGAGGGTCTAAAGTATGCTGACTGTTCTAAAATTCTGATTATTGTGGATTTAATATATGCCGACTGTGCCAAAATCCTGATTTATTGTGGGTCTACAGTATGTAGACTGTTCTAAAATCCTGATTATTGTGGGTCTAAAGTATGCTGACTGTTCCAAAAAACTGATTATTTTGGATCTTTAGTATGCTGACTGTTCCAAAAGCCTGCTTATTGTGGATCTATAGTATGCTGACTGTTCCAAAATCCTGATTATTGTGGGTCTAAAGTATGCTGACTGTTCTAAAATCCTTATTATTGTGGATCTATAGTACGCTGACTGCCAAAATCCTAATTTGGCGTGGATCTACAGTATGCTGACTGTTCTAAAATCCTGATTATTGTGGGTCTATAGAATGCTGACTGTTCCAAAATACTGAATGTTGTGGGTCTAAAATATGCTGACTGTTCTAAAATCCTGATTATTGTGGTTCTATGGTATGCTGACTGTGCCAAAATCCTGATTTATTGTGGGTCTACAGTATGCAGACCGTTTTAAAATCCCGATTACTGTGGGTCTACAGTATACTGACATGTTCTAAAATCCTGATTATTGTGGGTCCACAGTATGCTGACTGTTTTAAAATCCTGATTATTGTGCATCAATAGTATGTTGACTGTTCCAAAATACCTGATTATTGTGGATCTATAGTATGCTGACTGTTCCAAAATACCTGATTATTGTGGGTCTACAGTATGCTGACTGTTCTAAAAGCCTAATTATTGTGGATCTACGGTATGCTGACTGTTCTAAAATCATAATTATCGTGGATCTATAGTATGCTGAGTGTTCTAAAATCCTGATTATTGTGGATCTATAGTATGCTAACTGTTCTAAAATCCTTAATTATTGTGGATCTACAGTATGCTGACTGTTCTAAAATCCTAATTATCGTGGATCTATAGTATGCTGAGTGTTCTAAAATCCTGATTATAGTGGATCTATAGTATGCTGACTGTTCTAAAATCCTAATTTTTACGTATATATAGTATGCTGACGCTTAGAAAATCCAGATTATTGTGGATTTTAGTATGCTGACTGTTCTAAAATCCTGATTATTGTGGGTCTACAGTATGCTGACTGTTCTAAAATCCCGTTTGTTGTGGATCTACAGTATGCTGACTGTTCCAAAACCCTAATTATTTTGGATTTATAGTATACTGACTGTTCCAAAAGCCTGTTTATTGTGGATCTACGGTATGCTGACAGTTCCAAAATCCTAATTATATTGGATCTACAGTATGTTGACTGTTCTAAAATACTAATTATTGTGGATCTACAGTATGCTGTCTGTTCTGAAATCCTGATTATTGTGGATCTATAGTATGGTGACTATGCCGAAATCCTATTTATTGTGGCTTTATAGTGTGCTATCTGTTTTAAAATCCTGATTATTGTGGATCTACAGTATGCTGAATTTTCTAAAATCCTGATTATTGTGGGTCTACAGTATGCTGACCGTTTTAAAATCCCGATTACTGTGGGTCTACAGTATACTGACATGTTCTAAAATCCTGATTATTGTGGGTCCACAGTATGCTGACTGTTTTAAAATCCTGATTATTGTGCATCAATAGTATGTTGACTGTTCCAAAATACCTGATTATTGTGGATCTATAGTATGCTGACTGTTCCAAAATACCTGATTATTGTGGGTCTACAGTATGCTGACTGTTCTAAAAGCCTAATTATTGTGGATCTACGGTATGCTGACTGTTCTAAAATCCTAATTATCGTGGATCTATAGTATGCTGAGTGTTCTAAAATCCTGATTATAGTGGATCTATAGTATGCTAACTGTTCTAAAATCCTTAATTATTGTGGATCTACAGTATGCTGACTGTTCTAAAATCCTAATTATCGTGGATCCATAGTATGCTGAGTGTTCTAAAATCCTGATTGTAGTGGATCTATAGTATGCTGACTGTTCTAAAATCCTAATTTTTACGTATCTATAGTATGCTGACGCTTAGAAAATCCAGATTATTGTGGATTTATAGTATGCTGACTGTTCCAAAATCCTGATTATTGTGGGTCTACAGTATGCTGACTGTTCTAAAATCCCGTTTGTTGTGGATCTACAGTATGCTGACTGTTCCAAAACCCTAATTATTTTGGATTTATAGTATACTGACTGTTCCAAAAGCCTGTTTATTGTGGATCTACGGTATGCTGACAGTTCCAAAATCCTAATTATATTGGATCTACAGTATGTTGACTGTTCTAAAATACTAATTATTGTGGATCTACAGTATGCTGTCTGTTCTGAAATCCTGATTATTGTGGATCTATAGTATGGTGACTATGCCGAAATCCTATTTATTGTGGCTTTATAGTGTGCTATCTGTTTTAAAATCCTGATTATTGTGGATCTACAGTATGCTGAATTTTCTAAAATCCTGATTATTGTGGGTCTACAGTATGCTGACTGTTCCAAAATCCTGATTATTGTGGATCTCCGGTGTGCTGACTGTTCCAAAATCTTGATTATTGTACATCTATAGTATGTTGACTGTTCCAAAATTCTGATTATTGTGGCTCTACAGTATGCTGACTGTTCCAAGATGAAATGGTGTGTTATTTATGGACGCTCTTTAACTGCTGTGATTCTCAGCGTCCCATTCCATATTGGGCGTGAAAGACCACTTAATTTTGCTCAGAGGCCTCTTTATCAGGCTTGATGTTCTTTTACGTACCGTAAATCTAAGACACGAGACCAGCGGCTTTACTTCCCTTCCGAAGGAAGCCATGCCAAGGATTTTTACGCCCGAAAAAATTCATCGTGCTCCGCCGGGTTTGAACCCGCGACCTTGGGTATATGAAGTTAGCATGGTAACCACTAAACCACGGAGAGCGACAGGTCTACAGGATGGTGACTATTCCAAAATCCTAATTTATTGTGGGTCTACAGCATGATGAGTGTTCCAAAATGCTAATTTATTGTGGATCTACAGGATGATGACTGTTCCAAAATTCTAATTTATTGTAGGTCTATAGGATGGTGATTGTTCCAAAATGCTAATTTGTTGTGGATCTACAGGATGGTGAGTGTTCCAAAATCCTAATTTATTCTGGGTCTACAGGATGGTGAGTGTTCCAAAATCCTATTTTATTGTGGGTCTATAAGATAGCATGTGTTTCAAAATCCTAATTTATTGTGGATCTATAGGATGGTGAGTGTTCCAAAATCCTAATTTATTGTGGGTTTACAGGATGGTGAGTGTTCCAAAATCCTAATTTATTGTGGATATACAGTATGCTGACTGTTCCAAAATCCTAATTAATTGTAGGTCTAAGGGTGGTTTGTATTCCAAAATCCAAATTTGTTGTGGGTCCTTAGGTTGGCGAGTGTTCCAAAATCCTTGTTTATTTTAGACCTACAGTACGCTGACTTCTAAAATCCTAATTTATTGTGGGTCTACAGGATGGTGAGTGTTCCAAAATCCTAATTTATTGTGGATCTACAGTATGCTGACTGTTCCAAAATCCTAATTAATTGTGGGTCTACAGGATGGTGAGTGTTCAAAAATCCTAATATGTTGTGGGTCTATAGGTTGGCGAGTGTTCCAAAATCCTTATTTGTTGTAGACCTACAGTATGCTGACTTCTAAAATCCTAATTTATTGTGGGTCTACAGGATGGTGAGTGTTCCAAATTCGTAATTTATTGTGGGTCTACAGTATGGTGACTGTTCCAAATTCCTATTTTATTGTGGGTCTACAAGAGGGTGACTGTTCCAAAATCCTAATTTATTGTGGGTCTACAGAATGGTGAGATTTCCAAAATCCTAATTTGTTGTGGATCTATAGGATGGTGAGTGTTACAAAATCCTAATTTCTTGTGGGTCTACAGGATGGTGAGTGTTCCAAAATCCTAATTTATTGTGGTACTACAGGATGGTGAGTGTTCCAAAATCGTAATTTATTGTGGGTCTATAGGATGGGGAGTGTTCTAAAATCCTTATTTATTGTGGATCTACACTATGCCGACTTCTAAAATCCTAATTAATTGTGGATCTACAGGATGGTGAGTGTTCCAAAATCGTAATTTAATGTGGGTCTACAGGATGGTGACTGTTCTAAAATCCTAATTTATTGTGGGTCTACAGGATGGTGAGTGTTCCAAAATTCAAATTTATTGTGGATCCACAGGAATGTGACTTCCATAATCCTAATTTGTTGGGGATTTATAGAATGCTGACTGTTCCAAAATCCCGAATATTTTGGGTTTACAGTATGCTGACTGTTCCAAAATCCTAATTAGTGTGGGTCTATAGTATGCTGACTGTTCTAAAATCCATATTAAGGTGAATCAATAGTATGCTGACTGTTCCAAAATCCTGATATTTGAGGGTCTACAGTATGCTAACTGTTCTAAAATTCTGATTATTCTGGATCTATAGTATGTCGACTGTGCCAAAATCTTGATTTATTGTGGGTCTACAGTATGTAGACTGTTCCAAAATCCTGATTATTGTGGATTTATAGTATGCTGACTGTTTAAAAACCCTGATTATTGTGTATTTATAGTATGCTGGCTGTTCTAAAATCCTAATTATTGTGGATCTATAGTATGCTGACTGTTCTAAAATCCAGCTTATTGTGATCTATAGTATGCCGACTGTTCCAAAATCCTGATTATTGATGGTCTACAATATGCTGACTGTTAAAAAATTCTGATTATTGTAGATCTATAGTATGCTGACTGCGCCAAAATCCTGATTTATTGTGGGTCTACAGTATGCTGACTGTTCTAAACTCCTGATTATTGTGGGTCTACATTATATTGACTGTTCTAAAATCCTGATTATTGTGGGTCTACAGTATGCTGACTGTTCTAAAATACTAATTAATATGGATCTATAATATGCTGACTGTTCCAAAACCCTGATTATTTTTTATTTATAGTATGCTGACTTTTCCAAAACCCTGATTATTGTTGATTTATAGTATGCTGACTTTTCCAAAATCCTGATTATTTTTTATCTACAGTGTGCTGACTGTTCTAAAATCCTGGCTATTGTGGGTGTACAGTATGCTGACTGTTCCAAAATACCTGATTATTGTGGATCTATAATATGCTGACATGTTCTAAAATCCTGATTATTGTGGGTCCACAATATGCTGACTATAATAAAATCCTGATTATTGTGCATCTATTGTATGCTGACTTTTCCAAAATACCTGATTATTGTGGATCTAAGGTATGCTGACTGTTCCAAAATACCTGATTATTGTGGGTCTACAGTATGCTGACTGTTCTAAAATCCTAATTATTATGGGTCTACAGTATGCTGACTGTTCTTAAATTCTAATTATTGTGGATGTACAGTATGCTGACTGTTTTAAAATCCTAATTATTGTGGATCTATAGTATGCTGAGTGTTCTAAAATCCTGATTATTGTGGATCTATTGTATGCTGACTGTTCTAAAATCCATAATTATTGTTGATCTACAGTATGCTGACTGTTCTAAAATCCTAATTATTGCGTATCTATAGTATGATGACTGTTCCAAAATCCTGATTATTGTGGGTCTACAGTAAGCTGACCGTTCTAAAATCCTGATTATTGTGGATCTACAGTATGCTGACTGTTTTAAAATCCTGATTATTGTGGAACTACAGTATGCTGACTATGCCAAAATCCTGATTTATTGTGGATATACAGTATGCAGACTGTTCTAAAATCCTGATTATTGTGGGTCTACAGTATGCAGACTGTTCTAAAATACTGATTATTGTGGATTTATAGCATGCTGACTGTTCCAAAACCCTAATTATTTTGGATTTATAGTATGCTGACTGTTCCAAAAGCCTGATTATTGTGGATCTACGGAATGCTGACAGTTCAGAAATCCTAATTATTCTGGATCTACAGTATGTTGACTGTTCTTAAATACTAATTATTGTGGATCTACAGTATGCTGACTGTTCTGAAATCCTGATTATTGTGGATCTGTAGTATGGTGACTATGCCAAAATCCTGATTATTGTGGATTTATAGTGTGCTATCTGTTTTAAAATCCTGATTATTGTGGGTCTACAGTATGCTGACTGTTCCAAAATCCTGATTATTGTGGGTCTACGGTATGCTGACTGTTCCAAATTGTTGATTATTGTACATCTATTGTATGTTGACTGTTCCAAAATTCTGATTATTGTGGCTCTACAGTATGCTGACTGTTCCAAGATGAAATGAGTGTTATTTATGGACGCTCTATAACTGCTGTGGTTCTCAGCGTCCCATTCCATATTGGGCGTGAAGGACCACTTAATTTTGCACAGAGGCCTCTCTATCAGACTTGAGGTTCTTTTACGTACCGTAAATCTAAGGCACGAGACCAGCGGCTTTACTTCCCTTCCGAAGGGAGCCATGCCAAGGATTTTTACGCCGGAAAAAATCCATCGTGCTCCGCCGGGTTTGAACCCGCGACCTTGGGTATATGAAGTTAGCATGGTAACCACTACACCACGGAGAGCGACAGGTTTACATGATGGTGACTGTTCCAAAATCCTAATTTATTGTGGATCTACAGGATGATGAGTGTTCCAAAAACCTAATTTATTCTGGGTCTACAGGATGGTGAGTGTTCCAAAATCATAATTTATTGTGGGTCTACAGGATGGTGAGTGTTCCAAAATCCTAATTTATTGTGGATCTACTGTATGCTGACTGTTCCAAAATCCTAATTAATTGTAGGTCTACAGGATGGTGAGTGTTCCAAAATCCAAATTTGTTGTGGGTCTATAGGTTGGCGAGTGTTCCAAAATCCTTGTTTATTGTAGACCTACAGTATGCTGACTTCTAAAATCCTAATTTATTGTGGGTCTACAGGATGGTGAGTGTTTCAAATTCGTAAACTTATTGTGGGTCTACAGGATGGTGACTGTTCCAAAATCCTAATTTATTGTGGGTCTACAAGCTGGTGAGTGTTCCAAAATCCTAATTTATTGTGGATCTACGGGATGGTGAATGTACCAAAATCCTAATTTATTTTGGATCTACAGGATGGCGAATGTTCCAAAATCTTACATTATTGTGGATCTACAGGATGGTGAGATTTCCAAAATCCTAATTTATTGTGAATCTATAGGATGGTGAGTGTTCCAAAATCCTAATTTATTGTGGATCTACAGGATGATGAGTGTTCCAAAATCCTAATTTATTATGGGTCTATAGGATGGGGAGTGTTCCAAAATCCTTATTTATTGTGGATCTACAGTAAGCCGACTTCGAAAATAATAATTTATTGTGAATCTACAGGATGCTGACTGTTCCAAAATCCTAATTTAATGTGGGTCTACAGGATGGTGACTGTTCCAAAATCATAATTTATTGTGGGTCTACAGGATGGTGAGTGCTCCAAAATCCTAATTTATTGTGGAACTACAGGATGGTGACTGTTCTAAAATCCTAATTTCTTGTGGGTCTACAGGATGGTGAGTGTTCCAAAATCCTTATTTATTGTGGATCTACAGTATGCCGACTTCGAAAATAATAGTTTATTGTGAATCTACAGGATGCTGACTGTTCCAAAATCCTAATTTAATGTGGGTCTACAGGATGGCGACTGTTCCAAAATCATAATTTGTTGTGGATCCACAGGATGGTGACTTCCATAATCCTAATTTATTGTGGATTTACAGGATGGTGATTTTTCCAAAATCCTAATTTATTCTGGGTCTACAGGACGCTGACTCTTCCAAAACCTTTATTTATTGTGGGTCTACAGTGTGCTGACTGTTCAAAAACCCTGATTTATTGTTGGTCTACGGTAGGCTGACTGGTCTAAAATCCTAATTATTGTGGATCCACAGTATGCTGACAGTTCCAAAACCCTGATTTATTGTGGGTCTACGGTATGATAACTGTTCTAACATCCTTGTGGACCTTAAGTATGCTGATTGTGCCAAAATCCTGATTTATGTGGGTCTACAGTATGCTACTATTCAAAAATCCTGATTATTGTGCATCTATAGTATACTGACTGCGCCTAAATCCTGATTTATTCTGGGTTTACAGTATGTAGACTGTTCTAAAATCCTGCTTATTGTGGATCTGAGTATGCTGACTGTTCTAAAATCCTGATTATTGTGGATCTAAAGTATGCTGACTGTTCTAAAATCCTGATTAATGTGGGTCTACAGTATGCTGAACTGTTCTAAAATCCTGATTAATGTAGGTCTACAGTCTGCTGACTGTTCTAAAATCCTATATATTGTGGATCTATAGTATACTGCCTGTGACAAAATCTTGAATATTGTGGATATATAGTATGCTGACTGTGACAAAATCCTGATATATTGTGGGTCTACAGTATGCAGACTGTTCTAAAATCATGATTATTATGGATTTATAGTGTGCTGACTGTTCCAAAACCCTGATTATTGTGGTTTTATAGTATTCTATCTGTTCCATAATCCTGAATATTTTGGGTCTACAGTATTATGACTGTTCCGAAATCCTAATTAGTGTGGATCTACAGTATGCTGACTGTTCTAAAATCCTGATTTTTGTGGGTCTATAGTATGCTGACTGTTCCAAAATCCTGATTATTGTGGATCTATAGTGTCCTGACTGTTCCAAAATCCTGATTATTGTGGGTCTAAAGTATGCTGACTGTTCTAAAATCCTGATTATTGTGGATCTAAAGTATGCTGACTGTTCAAAATCATGATTATTGTGGATCTATAGTATGCTGACTGTTCCAAAATCCTGATTATTGTGGGTCTAAAGTGTGCTGACTGTTCTAAAATTCTAATTATTGTGTTTCTATAGTACACTGACTGTGCCAAAATCCTAATTTGTCATGGATCTACAGTACGCTGACAGTTCTAAAATCCTGATTATTGTGGATCTATAGTATGCTGACTGTTCCAAAATACTGGATATTGTGGGTCTAAAGTATGCTGACTGTTCTAAAATCCTGATTATTGTGGTTCTATAGTATATTGACTGTGCCAAAATCCTGAGTTATTGTGGGTCAAAAGTATGCAGACCGTTTCAAAATCCTGATTATTGTGGGTCTACAGTATGCTGACATGTTCTAAAATCCTGATTATTGTGGGTCTACAGTATGCTGACATGTTCTAAAATCCTGATCATTGTGGGTCCACAGTATGCTGACTGTTTTAAAATCCTGGTTATTGTGCATCTATAGTATGCTGACTGTTCCAAAATACCTGATTACTGTGGATCTATAGTATGCTGACTGTTCCAAAATATCTGATTATTGTGGGTCTATAGTATGCTGACTGTTCTTTAATCCTAATTATTGAGGAGCTATAGTATGCTGACTGTTCTAAAATCCTAATTGTTGTGGATCTACAGAATGCTGACTGTTCTAAAATCCTAATTATTG
Source organism: Hymenopus coronatus (assembly GCA_030762935.1). NCBI lineage: Eukaryota > Metazoa > Arthropoda > Insecta > Mantodea > Hymenopodidae > Hymenopus > Hymenopus coronatus. The sequence continues at coordinate 4,753,749 of CM060892.1, forward strand.
TGGGTCTAAAGTATGCTGACTGTTCTAAAATCCTGATTATTGTGCATCTATAATATGCTGAACTGTTCTAAAATCCTGATTAATGTAGGTCTACAGTCTGCTGACTGTTCAAAAATCCTGATTTAATGTGGGTCTACAGTATGCAGACTGTTCTAAAATCATGATTATTGTGGATCTATAGTCAGCTGACTGTTCCAAAACCCTGATTATTGTGGATTTATATTATGCTGACTGTTCCAAAATCCTTAATATTTTGGTTCTACAGTATGCTGACTGTTCTAAAATCCTAATTATTGTGGGTCTACAGTATGCTGAATGTCCTAAAATTCTAACTATTGTGGATCTACTGTATGCTGACTGTTCTAAAATCCTAATTATTGTGGATCTATAGTATGCTGAGTATTCTAAAATCCTGATTATTGTGGATCTATAGTATGCTGACTGTTCCAAAAATTTTTAATTATTGTGGATCTACAGTATGCTGACTGTTCTAAAATCCTAATTATTGCGTATCTATAGTATGCTGACTGTTCTAAAATCCTGATTATTCTGGAGCTATAGTATGCTGACTGTTTCAAAGTCCTGATCATTGTGGATCTACAGTATGCTGACTGTTCTAAAATCCTGATTTTTGTGGATCTACAGTATGCTGTCTATGCCAACATCCTTATTTATTGTGGATCTACAGTATGCAGACTTCTAAATTCCTGTTTATTGTGGCTCTGAGAATGCAGACTGTGCCAGAATCCTGATTATTGTGGATCTATAGTATGCAGACTGTTCTAAACTCCTGTTTATTGTGGATCTTCGTATGCTGACAGTTCTAAAATCTTGATTATTGTGGATTTATGGTATGCTGGTTGTTTCAAAACCCTGATTATTGTGGATATATAGTATGCTGGCTGTTCTAAAATCCTAATTATTGTGGATCTATAGTATGCTGACTGTTCCAAAATCCTGATTATTGAGGGTCTAAAGTATGCTGACTGTTCTAAAATTCTGATTATTGTGGATTTAATATATGCCGACTGTGCCAAAATCCAGATTTATTGTGGGTCTACAGTATGTAGACTGTTCTAAAATCCTCATTATTGTGGATTTAGAGTACGCTGACTGTTTAAAAACCCTGATTATTGTGGATTTATAGTATGCTGGCTGTTCTAAGATCCTAATTATTGTGGATCTATAGTTTGCTGACGGTTCTAAAATCCACATTATTGTGATCTATAGTATGCCAACTGTACAAAATCCTGATTATTGATGGTCTACAATATGCTGACTGTTCTAAAATTCTGATTATTTTGGATCTATAGTATGCTGACTGCGCCAAAATCCTGATTTATAATGGGTCTACAGTATGCTGACTGTTCTAAAATCCTAATTGTTGTGGGTCTACAGTATGCTGACTGTTCTAAATTCCTGATTATTGTGGGTCTAAAGTATGCTGTCTGTTCCAAAATCCTGATTATTTTGGATCTTTAGTATGCTGACTGTTCCAAAAGCCTGCTTATTGTGGATCTATAGTATGCTGACTGTTCCAAAATCCTAATTATTGTGGGTATAAAGTATGCTGACTGTTCTAAAATCCTGATTATTGTGCATCTATAGTATGCTGACTGTTCCAAAATACCTGATTACTGTGGATCTATAGTATGCTGACTGTTCCAAAATATCTGATTATTGTGGGTCCATAGTATGCTGACTGTTCTTTAATCCTAATTATTGAGGGGCTATAGTATGCTGACTGTTCTAAAATCCTAATTGTTGTGGATCTACAGAATGCTGACTGTTCTAAAATCCTAATTATTGTGGATCTATAGTATGCTGAGTGTTCTAAAATCCTGATTATTGTGGGTCTAAAGTATGCTGACTGTTCTAAAATCCTGATTATTGTGCATCTATAATATGCTGAACTGTTCTAAAATCCTGATTAATGTAGGTCTACAGTCTGCTGACTGTTCAAAAATCCTGATTTATTGTGGGTCTACAGTATGCAGACTGTTCTAAAATCATGATTATTGTGGATCTATAGTCAGCTGACTGTTCCAAAACCCTGATTATTGTGGATTTATAGTATGCTGACTGTTCCAAAATCCTGAATATTTTGGTTCTACAGTATGCTGACTGTTCTAAAATCCTAATTATTGTGGGTCTACAGTATGCTGATTGTCCTAAAATTCTAACTATTGTGGATCTACTGTATGCTGACTGTTCTAAAATCCTAATTATTGTGGATCTATAGTATGCTGAGTATTCTAAAATCCTGATTATTGTGGATCTATAGTATGCTGACTGTTCTAAAATTCTTAATTATTGTGGATCTACAGTATGCTGACTGTTCTAAAATCCTAATTATTGCGTATCTATAGTATGCTGACTGTTCTAAAATCCTGATTATTCTGGAGCTATAGTATGCTGACTGTTTCAAAATCCTGATCATTGTGGATCTACAGTATGCTGACTGTTCTAAAATCCTGATTTTTGTGGATCTACAGTATGCTGTCTATGCCAACATCCTTATTTATTGTGGATCTACAGTATGCAGACTTCTAAATTCCTGTTTATTGTGGCTCTGAGAATGCAGACTGTGCCAGAATCCTGATTATTGTGGATCTATAGTATGCAGACTGTTCTAAACTCCTGTTTATTGTGGATCTTCGTATGCTGACAGTTCTAAAATCTTGATTATTGTGGATTTATAGTATGCTGGCTGTTTCAAAACCCTGATTATTGTGGATATATAGTATGCTGGCTGTTCTAAAATCCTAATTATTGTGGATCTATAGTATGCTGACTGTTCTAAAATCCAGATTATTGTGAATCTATAGTATGCTGACTGTTCCAAAATCCTGATTATTGAGGGTCTAAAGTATGCTGACTGTTCTAAAATTCTGATTATTGTGGATTTAATATATGCCGACTGTGCCAAAATCCAGATTTATTGTGGGTCTACAGTATGTAGACTGTTCTAAAATCCTCATTATTGTGGATTTAGAGTACGCTGACTGTTTAAAAACCCTGATTATTGTGGATTTATAGTATGCTGGCTGTTCTAAAATCCTAATTATTGTGGATCTATAGTTTGCTGACGGTTCTAAAATCCACATTATTGTGATCTATAGTATGCCAACTGTACAAAATCCTGATTATTGATGGTCTACAATATGCTGACTGTTCTAAAATTCTGATTATTTTGGATCTATAGTATGCTGACTGCGCCAAAATCCTGATTTATAATGGGTCTACAGTATGCTGACTGTTCTAAAATCCTAATTATTGTGGGTCTACAGTATGCTGACTGTTCTAAAATTCCGATTATTCTGGATCTATAGTATGTCGACCATGCCAAAATCCTGATTTATTGTGGGTCTACAGTATGTAGACTGTTCCAAAATCCTCATTATTGTGGATTTAGAGTACGCTGACTGTTTAAAAACCCTGATTATTGTGGATTTATAGTATGCTGGCTGTTCTAAGATCCTAATTATTGTGGATCTATAGTTTGCTGACGGTTCTAAAATCCACATTATTGTGATCTATAGTATGCCAGCTGTACAAAATCCTGATTATTGATGGTCTACAATATGCTGACTGTTCTAAAATTCTGATTATTTTGGATCTATAGTATGCTGACTGCGCCAAAATCCTGATTTATAATGGGTCTACAGTATGCTGACTGTTCTAAAATCCTAATTATTGTGGGTCTACAGTATGCTGACTGTTCTAAAATCCTGATTATTGTGGGTCTAAAGTATGCTGTCTGTTCCAAAATCCTGATTATTTTGGATCTTTAGTATGCTGACTGTTTCAAAAGCCTGCTTATTGTGGATCTATAGTATGCTGACTGTTCCAAAATCCTGATTATTGTGGGTCTAAAGTATGCTGACTGTTCTAAAATCCTTATTATTGTGGATCTATAGTACGCTGACTGCCAAAATCCTAATTTGGCGTGGATCTACAGTATGCTGACTGTTCTAAAATCCTGATTATTGTGGGTCTATAGAATGCTGACTGTTCCAAAATAATGAATGTTGTGGGTCTAAAATATGCTGACTGCTCTAAAATCCTGATTATTGTGGTTCTATGGTATGCTGACTGTGCCAAAATCCTGATTTATTGTGGGTCTACAGTATGCAGACCGTTTTAAAATCCCGATTACTGTGGGTCTACAGTATACTGACATGTTCTAAAATCCTGATTATTGTGGGTCCACAGTATGCTGACTGTTTTAAAATCCTGATTATTGTGCATCAATAGTATGTTGACTGTTCCAAAATACCTGATTATTGTGGATCTATAGTATGCTGACTGTTCCAAAATACCTGATTATTGTGGGTCTACAGTATGCTGACTGTTCTAAAAGCCTAATTATTGTGGATCTACGGTATGCTGACTGTTCTAAAATCCTAATTATCGTGGATCTATAGTAGGCTGAGTGTTCTAAAATCCTGATTATAGTGGATCTATAGTATGCTAACTGTTCTAAAATCCTTAATTATTGTGGATCTACAGTATGCTGACTGTTCTAAAATCCTAATTATCGTGGATCTATAGTATGCTGAGTGTTCTAAAATCCTGATTGTAGTGGATCTATAGTATGCTGACTGTTCTAAAATCCTAATTTTTACGTATCTATAGTATGCTGACGCTTAGAAAATCCAGATTATTGTGGATTTATAGTATGCTGACTGTTCCAAAATCCTGATTATTGTGGGTCTACAGTATGCTGACTGTTCTAAAATCCCGTTTGTTGTGGATCTACAGTATGCTGACTGTTCCAAAACCCTAATTATTTTGGATTTATAGTATACTGACTGTTCCAAAAGCCTGTTTATTGTGGATCTACGGTATGCTGACAGTTCCAAAATCCTAATTATATTGGATCTACAGTATGTTGACTGTTCTAAAATACTAATTATTGTGGATCTACAGTATGCTGTCTGTTCTGAAATCCTGATTATTGTGGATCTATAGTATGGTGACTATGCCGAAATCCTATTTATTGTGGCTTTATAGTGTGCTATCTGTTTTAAAATCCTGATTATTGTGGATCTACAGTATGCTGAATTTTCTAAAATCCTGATTATTGTGGGTCTACAGTATGCTGACTGTTCCAAAATCCTGATTATTGTGGATCTCCGGTGTGCTGACTGTTCCAAAATCTTGATTATTGTACATCTATAGTATGTTGACTGTTCCAAAATTCTGATTATTGTGGCTCTACAGTATGCTGACTGTTCCAAGATGAAATGGTGTGTTATTTATGGACGCTCTTTAACTGCTGTGATTCTCAGCGTCCCATTCCATATTGGGCGTGAAAGACCACTTAATTTTGCTCAGAGGCCTCTTTATCAGGCTTGATGTTCTTTTACGTACCGTAAATCTAAGACACGAGACCAGCGGCTTTACTTCCCTTCCGAAGGAAGCCATGCCAAGGATTTTTACGCCCGAAAAAATTCATCGTGCTCCGCCGGGTTTGAACCCGCGACCTTGGGTATATGAAGTTAGCATGGTAACCACTAAACCACGGAGAGCGACAGGTCTACAGGATGGTGACTATTCCAAAATCCTAATTTATTGTGGGTCTACAGCATGATGACTGTTCCAAAATTCTAATTTATTGTAGGTCTATAGGATGGTGATTGTTCCAAAATGCTAATTTGTTGTGGATCTACAGGATGGTGAGTGTTCCAAAATCCTAATTTATTCTGGGTCTACAGGATGGTGAGTGTTCCAAAATCCTATTTTATTGTGGGTCTATAAGATAGCATGTGTTTCAAAATCCTAATTTATTGTGGATCTATAGGATGGTGAGTGTTCCAAAATCCTAATTTATTGTGGGTTTACAGGATGGTGAGTGTTCCAAAATCCTAATTTATTGTGGATATACAGTATGCTGACTGTTCCAAAATCCTAATTAATTGTAGGTCTAAGGGTGGTTTGTATTCCAAAATCCAAATTTGTTGTGGGTCCTTAGGTTGGCGAGTGTTCCAAAATCCTTGTTTATTGTAGACCTACAGTACGCTGACTTCTAAAATCCTAATTTATTGTGGGTCTACAGGATGGTGAGTGTTCCAAAATCCTAATTTATTGTGGATCTACAGTATGCTGACTGTTCCAAAATCCTAATTAATTGTGGGTCTACAGGATGGTGAGTGTTCAAAAATCCTAATATGTTGTGGGTCTATAGGTTGGCGAGTGTTCCAAAATCCTTATTTGTTGTAGACCTACAGTATGCTGACTTCTAAAATCCTAATTTATTGTGGGTCTACAGGATGGTGAGTGTTCCAAATTCGTAATTTATTGTGGGTCTACAGTATGGTGACTGTTCCAAATTCCTATTTTATTGTGGGTCTACAAGAGGGTGACTGTTCCAAAATCCTAATTTATTGTGGGTCTACAGAATGGTGAGATTTCCAAAATCCTAATTTGTTGTGGATCTATAGGATGGTGAGTGTTACAAAATCCTAATTTCTTGTGGGTCTACAGGATGGTGAGTGTTCCAAAATCCTAATTTATTGTGGTACTACAGGATGGTGAGTGTTCCAAAATCGTAATTTATTGTGGGTCTATAGGATGGGGAGTGTTCTAAAATCCTTATTTATTGTGGATCTACAGTATATCGACTTCTAAAATCCTAATTAATTGTGGATCTACAGGATGGTGAGTGTTCCAAAATCGTAATTTAATGTGGGTCTACAGGATGGTGACTGTTCTAAAATCCTAATTTATTGTGGGTCTACAGGATGGTGAGTGTTCCAAAATTCAAATTTATTGTGGATCCACAGGAATGTGACTTCCATAATCCTAATTTATTGTGGATTTATAGAATGCTGACTGTATCAAAATCCCGAATATTTTGGGTTTACAGTATGCTGACTGTTCCAAAATCCTAATTAGTGTGGATCTACAGTATGCTGACTGTTCTTAAATTCTGATTATTGTGGGTCTATAGTATGCTGACTGTTCTAAAATTCTAATTCTTGTGGATCTATAGTACGCTGAATGTGCCAAAATCCTAATTTGTCCTGGATCTACAGTATGCTGACTGTTCTAAAATCCTGATTATTGTGGTATAGTATGCTGAATATTCTAAAATACTGAATATTGTGGGTCTAAAGTATGCTGGCTGTTCTAAAATCCTGATTATTGTGGTTCTATAGTATGCTGACTGTGCCAAAATCCTGATTTATTGTGGGTCTACAGTATGCAGACCGTCTAAAATCCTGGTTATTGTGAGTCTACAGTATGCAAACTGTTCTAAAATGCTGATTATTGTGGTTCTACAGTATGCTGACTGTTCTAAAATCCTGACTATTGTGGGTCTACAGTATGCAGACTGTTCTAAAATCCTGATTATTGTGGATCTATAGTATGCAGACTGTTCTAAATATCTGATTATTGTGGTTCTACAGTATGCTGACTGTTCCAAAAGCCTGATTATTGTGGATCTACGGGTTGCTGACTGTTCTAAAATCGTACTTATTGTGGATCTACAGTATGCTGACTATTCTAAATTCCTAATTATTGTGGATCTACAGTGGGCTGACTGTTCTAAAATACTAATTATTGTGGATCTACAGTATGCTGACTGTTCCAAAATCCTGATTTACTGTGGGTCTACAGTGTGGTATCTGTTCCAAAATCCTGATTATTGTGGATTTATAGTATGCTGACTGTTCCAAATTCCTGATTATTGTGGGTCTACATTATGCTGATTGTTCCAAAATCCTGATTATTGTGCGTTCACGGTAAGCTGACTACCAAAATCCTGATTATTGTACATCTATGGTATGCTGTTTGTTCCGAAATTCCAAATATTGTGAGTCTGCAGTATGCTGACTGTTCCAAAATGCTAATTTGTTGTGGATATATAGCATGGTAACTGTTCCTAAAGCCTGATTTGTAGTGGGTCTATAGGATGGCGTATGTTCCAAAATCCTAATTTATTGTGGATCTAGAGTATGCTGACTGTTCCAAAATCCTAATTTGCTGTGGATATTCAGTGTGCTGACTGTTCCAAAATCCTAATTTATTGTGGATCTACAGAATGCTAACTGTTCCAAAATACTAATTTTGTGTGGATCTAAAGTATGCTGACTGTTCTAAAATCCTGATTATTGTGGGTCTACAGAATACAGACTGTTCTAAAATCCTGATTATTGTGGGTCTACAGTATGCTGACTGTTCTAAAATCCTGATTATTGTACATCTATGGTATGCTGACTGTTCCGAAATTCTAATTGGTGGAGGCTACAGTATGCTGACTGTTCTAAAATCCTAATTTGTTGTGGATATACCGGATGGTGACTGTTCCAAAAGCCTAATTTGTTGTGGGTCTATAGGATGGTGTATGTTCCAAAATCCTAATTTTTTGTGGATCTACAGTATGCTGACTGTTCCAAAATCCTAATTTGTTGTGGATATACAGTGTGCTGACTGTTCCAAAATCCTAATTTTTCGTGGATATACAGTATGCTGACTGTTCCAAAATCCTAATTTGTTGTGGATATACAGTATGCTGACTGTTCCAAAATCCTAATTTGTTGTAGATATACAGTATACAGACTGTTCCAAAACCCTAACTTATTGTGGATCTACAGGATGGTGATCTTCCAAAATACTAGTTAATTGTGGATCTTTAGTTTTTTAGATGTGCCAGAAATATTTAATAATCGAGATTAGCTTTATTTGTCATGTAAATAACTCTAATATACGTCATTTTAATCAAAATCGTTAAAGCCATTTTTGAGATCTAAATTTTCGATAACCTTTTTATGGAAAGGGTAGTTTGGAATGAAGAGATTTTCCTCAAAATCTTCTAGTCACACCCTTGGAAGATTCTAAACTTAAATACAAAGTTTTGTATTTTACCAACTTTACGTTTTTGAGTTTTCGTGTTCACAGACACATACACAGGAACCTTTTCTAAAACTGCTTTATTTGGAGACAGGGGACCCTTAAACGTGTATTTCAAGTGAAATCTCTGGTTCGAATTTTTGGGTAGAATAAAATACTTGCTCTATTCATTATGTAAGCACATAGTACATGTAGAGGAAGTAAAAATAGACATCATTTGACTTTTACAGCCGAGGTCACTACAGAGTGCTTACATCCTTATATACACAGGTGTTGAAATGTAATGTAAACATGTACATTCTCAGGATACTAAATATGTACAGAAAGTGGTCAACATTGTTAGTTAGTACTCTCAAAACTACAAAGTAGAAGTTTCAAGTTACAGTACAAAAATACGATCACAAATAAAATGTGTATCTTGAATTTTCTGAGATTTGCTTTTGAAGACTTGTTTACTGGATGAGTGTTGCCGAATTTTGCACAACTAGTAAACCGTATGAGATAGACAAAAACTTGCTGCACAAAAAGTGTAGATCTCATTAAAACACACAATTTGCCCCACAGTTATTTTGTTGCAGAATTGTCTGTTTCCGAGATATTCCTTTTTATTGGTTTCAGTTGTTAACTAGGTACCTTCTCAAACAGGGTTACCTCTCTTTCAACGCGAACAATGTTGATATATCCATGGGCTTTAAAAAAACATTTAACTATCGCTTATAAGGAACTAAGTAGTAATGATGTTAATGTTTAGCATGATGGAGATGGAAGAATAAGCTTTTGTTACAGGCGAGGTAGTGAATGTTATGTGAATGTAACACTTCAGATTTTTAATGTTTAATACCTGTCTTAAATTGTAATGCACTTGAAAGTTTAAGATGTGTACTATGAGGGCCATCCAGAAAGTGACAAACGGTTTGGTATAACTAAACAACAACGAAAGTTATCAACACAAAACTTTATTTACAAAGTTACACTACCTTACTGTATTTCTCAACATTGCTATCAAGGTATTTATTGTCACGTGGTACAGATGTTATACTCTTCCACCGCTAAACATCTGAGCCAAGATGTCACTGTCACTTTGAGGTCTTCATGGCTGGCAAATCTTTTCCATCCAAAAAGTCATGTACGGTGTCCAAAGCGAAACACCGGTTTTTCTGAATTCTTTTATCAACATTTGCTTTCAACTGCTCCATAACGATTGATGAACTTCCACTCCGGTCTTTATCGTACACACTGTTATGTTCTTCCTTGATTACTCGTAAATTATGTGTCATTTACTCACTGAAGACTCGTTCATTGCATTATCACTATACACTTGTCTTATTTGACTATAAAATTCAATTGACCAAAAATGTTGTGCATTCAAAAAACGCATAAGTTCTTTGGCGGTAGAAAAGTAAAACACCTGCATTTAAAACTCGGTACCACGTGACAATAATTACCTTGATAGCAACGTTGAGAAATAGAGTAAGGTAGTGTAACTTTGTAAATACAGTTTTGTGTTCCTAGGTAGCGGTGGAAGAGTATAACATCTGTACCACGTGACAATAAATACCTTGATAGCAATGTTGAGAAATAGAGTAAGGTAGTGTAACTTTGTAAATAAACTTTTGTGTTGATAACTTTCGTTATTATTTAGTTGAGCCAAATCGTCAATCACTTTCTACATGGTCCTTGTACATGCTTTGAAGCCTCCTGAGTCCAAAAAACGTATGTTTAGAAAAAGGTGTGCGCTGGCATGTGTATGTGTGTCTTTGGCAGCATAGCTCAAAAATTAAATACTGTTAAATACCACACTTGGTATTTAAGTTTTTTAAGTTTATTATCCTCCAAGGATGCGACAAGAAGATTTTCAAGAAAATTCCGCTACCCCAAACTATCCTTTACAGGAAAAAAGATTTGAAGATTTTGTTTTTCTCAAAAATGGCTCTAGCGATTTTGATTAAAATCTTTTATACATAGGATACTTACATCCGAAATAACATTTATATCTTGAATTTTCTGGGATTAGCCTCTGAAGACTTCTGTTCGGGATAACTTTTTTCTGATGTCGTATAACTGGTAAACCGTAAGAGATGGACAAAAAGTTACTACACAAAAAATGTAGATCTGCTAGAAATACATTATGGCTTCACGGGTGATGAGCCGTGTCAAGTGTATACACACGTACAGACACACACAGACACATACACACAGGTACAGACACACACAGACACATACACACACAGACACACATACACACAGGTACAGATACACACACAGAAACATACACACAGGTACAGATACACACAGACACCAGGTACAGATACACACACAGAAACATACACACAGGTACAGATACACACAGACACCAGGTACAGATACACACACAGAAACATACACACAGGTACAGATACACACACAGAAACATACACACAGGTACAGATACACACAGACACCAGGTACAGATACACACACAGAAACATACACACAGGTACAGATACACACAGACACCAGGTACAGATACACACACAGAAACATACACACAGGTACAGATACACACACAGAAACATACACACAGGTACAGATACACACACAGAAACATACACACAGGTACAGATACACACAGACACCAGGTACAGATACACACACAGAAACATACACACAGGTACAGATACACACAGACACCAGGTACAGATACACACACAGAAACATACACACAGGTACAGATACACACACAGAAACATACACACAGGTACAGATACACACAGACACCAGGTACAGATACACACACAGAAACATACACACAGGTACAGATACACACATACACACAGGTACAGATACACACACAGAAACATACACACAGGTACAGATACACACATACACACAGGTACAGATACACACACAGAAACATACACACAGGTACAGATACACACAGACACCAGGTACAGATACACACACAGAAACATACACACAGGTACAGATACACACACAGAAACATACACACAGGTACAGATACACACAGACACCAGGTACAGATACACACACAGAAACATACACACAGGTACAGATACACACACAGAAACATACACACAGGTACAGATACACACATACACACAGGTACAGATACACACACAGAAACATACACACAGGTACAGATACACACAGACACCAGGTACAGATACACACACAGAAACATACACACAGGTACAGATACACACAGACACCAGGTACAGATACACACAGACACCAGGTACAGATACACACAGACAGTCACAGACACATACACACAGGTACAGATACACACACAGACACATAAACACAGGTACAGACACACACAGACACCAGGTACAGATACACACAGACAGTCACAGACACATACACACAGGTACAGACACACACAGACACATAAACACAGGTACAGACACACACAGACACCAGGTACAGATACACACACAGAAACATACACACAGGTACAGATACACACAGACACCAGGTACAGATACACACACAGAAACATACACACAGGTACAGATACACACAGACACCAGGTACAGATACACACAGACAGTCACAGACACATACACACAGGTACAGATACACACACATGCACAGGTACAGATACACACAAACAGTAACAGACACATACACACAGGTACAGATACACACACAGGCACAGGTACAGATACACACAGACAGTCACAGACACATACACACAGGTACAGATACACACAGACACCAGGTACAGATACACACAGACAGTCACAGACACATACACACAGGTACAGATACACACACAGACAGTCACAGACACATACACACAGGCACAGGTACAGATACACACAAACAGTAACAGACACATACACACAGGTACAGATACACACACAGGCACAGGTACAGATACACACAGACAGTCACAGACACATACACACAGGTACAGATACACACACAGGCACAGGTACAGATACACACAGACAGTCACAGACACATACACACAGGTACAGATACACACACAGGCACAGGTACAGATACACACAGACAGTCACAGACACATACACACAGGTACATTTACTCCCAGACACATACACACAGGTACAGATACACACAGACAGTCACAGACACATACACACAGGTACAGATACACACACAGGCACAGGTACAGATACACACAGACAGTCACAGACACATACACACAGGTACATTTACTCCCAGACACATACACACAGGTACAGATACACACAGTCACAGACACATACACACAGGTACAGATACACACACAGGCACAGGTACAGATACACACACAGGCACAGGTACAGATACACACAGACAGTCACAGACACATACACACAGGTACAGATACACACAGACAGTCACAGACACATACACACAGGTACAGATACACACACAGGCACAGGTACAGATACACACAGACAGTCACAGACACATACACACAGGTACATATACTCCCAGACACATACACACAGGTACAGATACACACACAGGCACAGGTACAGATACACACACAGGCACAGGTACAGATACACACAGACAGTCACAGACACATACACACAGGTACAGATACACACACAGGCACAGGTACAGATACACACAGACAGTCACAGACACATACACACAGGTACAGATACACACACATGCACAGGTACAGATACGCACAGACAGTCACAGACACATACACACTGGTACAGATACACACACAGGCACACGTACAGACACACACAGACAGTCACAGACACATACACACAGGTACAGATACACACACAGGCACAGGTACAGATACACACACACAGGCACAGGTACAGATACACACAGACAGTCACAGACACATACACACAGGTACAGATACACACAGACAGTCACAGACACATACACACAGGTACATATACTCCCAGACACATACACACAGGTACAGATACACACACAGGCACAGGTTCAGATACACACACAGACAGTCACAGACACATACACACAGGTACAGATACACACAGACAGTCACAGACACATACACACAGGTACATATACTCCCAGACACATACACACAGGTACAGATACACACACAGGCACAGGTACAGATACACACAGACAGTCACAGACACATACACACAGGTACAGATACACACACAGGCACAGGTACAGATACACACAGACAGTCACAGACACATACACACAGGTACAGATACACACACATGCACAGGTACAGATACGCACAGACAGTCACAGACACATACACACTGGTACAGATACACACACAGGCACACGTACAGACACACACAGACAGTCACAGACACATACACACAGGTACAGATACACACACAGGCACAGGTACAGATACACACACACAGGCACAGGTACAGATACACACAGACAGTCACAGACACATACACACAGTTACAGATACACACATAGGCACAGGTACAGATACACACAGACAGTCACAGACACATACACACTGGTACAGATACACACACAGGCACAGGTACAGACACACACAGACAGTCACAGACACATACACACTGGTACAGATACACACACAGGCACAGGTACAGATACACACAGACAGTCACAGACACATACACACTGGTACAGATACACACACAGGCACACGTACAGACACACACAGACAGTCACAGACACATACACACAGGTACAGATACACACACAGGCACAGGCACAGGTACAGATACACACAGACAGTCACAGACACATACACACAGGTACAGATACACACACAGGCACAGGTACAGACACACACAGACAGTCACAGACACATACACACAGGTACAGACACACACACAGTCACAGGTACAGATACACACAGACACACTCAGACACATACACACAGGCACATGGACACACATACATATACTGAGTTGTATACTTTTCTAATTTAGAACAGAACAAAATGTTACATGGATTAAAGTACGCGCCTACTGCATCTCTCAGATTGACGTCCAGCGCTATCTTTTAACTAAAAACTGAAACAGCCGGCTGGATTCTTAAGGTGGCTAGTGCTGCTACCTATGTCATGCATAGCGAAACATGAGCGCTTGTGTCTTGTTATTGTCAGTCTGTTAATCTGACATAATGCTATCATATCGCTGCTTCACAATCGCGACAATTTGCATATTATAACATCACAAATACAAATCTGATGTGTTCCATTCATATGATTTTCTCTACATCTCTGCAAAAATTATTGTTAAAAAGCCTTATGCTTCTATTTACATCGTGCTAATCGACAAAAAATTAGCAGAAATAGTCTTATAACTTGCTTCCTTGTAAGTAGAAGCGAAATAAGGGAGTAGCATAGGTAAAAGTGATAGTCAAAAGCTGGTTGCTATGTGACTGAAGTGCCTTTGTTTGTATGGACAGAAGTTGACAAATTCCCATATGAGAAAAAGACAAGTTTTTCAAAGTTGATAGATTTACGGCACGTAAAAGAACCTCAAACCTGATTGAGCAAAATTAAGCGGTCTTTCTCGCCCAGTATAGAATGGGATGCTGAGGACCACAGCAGTTAAAGAGCGTCCATAAAAAGCACGCCATTTCCCATTTTTTCAAAGTTGAAACCAAAAACAAGGAATATCTAGAAAATGATCAACTCCACGAAAAAAATTATTTTACATAAATTGTGTGTTTAAACGCGCTCTACATTTTTTGTGTGCTAGGTTTTGTCCATATCTTATGGTTTAGCAGTTATACAAAATTCCGTAAAATTCATCCAGAATAAAGTGGTCTTCAGAGGCTGTTCCCAGAAAGTTCAAGATAAACATATTATTTGTCAGGCAAATATCTTCAATACTTTAATCAAAATCGTTAGAGCCATTTTTAAGAAAATCAAAATTTTCGAAAAAAGTTCCATGTAAAGGGTAGTTTCGGGTGGGGGAATTTTTCTCAAAATCTTCGTGTCGCATCCCTGGAAGATACTAAACTTAAATACCAAGTTTGGTATTTTGCCGACTTCGCTTTTGAGTTATCGTGTTGATAGACACACGGACACACACACACACACACACACACACACACACACACACACACACATTTTTCTGAAAATACTTTTTTATGGATAAAGGGGACCCTTAAACATATATTTCCGGTGACATCTCCATATCGAAATGTTGTGTGGAGTGCAATACCTTCTCCATACACTATGTACATAGTACGTGTAGAAAAAGTAAAAAAAAAAAACGTAGATCTCGTTAAAACACACAATTTACGTTGTATACATTTGTTTCGTAGAGCTGACCGTGCTTAGATAAGACTTGTTATTTGTTTTAGTTTTAAAATAATTAAATACGGGAATTAATGAACTGCTGGCAATGCATAGAAGCGGATTTCATCAAAATGACAACCGGCTTTTAATATCGGTTTAGCCTAGTGTATTCCCTTGTTTCCTTTCTGCTAATGTTTATATGTATTAGCATTATGTAGATTGAAGAATAAGCTCTTTACTTTCTCTATGCGCACTATGTACATAGTGTATAGAAAAGGTATTGCACTCCACCAAAAAATTCGATACCGAGATTTCACCGGAAATATATGTTTTAGAGTCCCCTGTATCCAAAAAAAGTATTTTCAGAAAAAGGTCCGTGTGTCTGTGAACACGATAACTCAAAAACGAAAAGTCGGTAAAATGCCAAACTTGGTATTTAAGTTTAGTATCTTCCAGGGATGCGCCACGAAGATTTTGAAAATAATCCCGCCAACCCCAACTACCCTTAACATGGAACTTTTTTCGAAAATTTTGATTTTCTCAAAAATGGCTCTAACGATTTGATTAAAATTTCGTATATTAAAGCTATTTCTCTGACAAATAAAATGTATATCTTGAATTTTCTGGGAATAGCCTCTGAAGAGTAGTTTATTCTGGATGAATTTTACTGAATTTTGAATAACTGCTAAACCGTAAGAGATGGACAAAAACTTACTACACAAAAAATGTAGAACACGTTAAAACACACAATTTACGTTATATACATTTTTTTCGTGGAGTTCGTCGTTTTTGAGACATTCCTTATTTTTGGTTTCTGCTATGAAAAACGTATACTTTTCTCATACAGGAACTTGGGATATAGAGCAATTGATGTGAATGGAACACCATGGCGCCGTACAAGTACTACCCTCTGCCAGAGGTTTAGAGGAACAACATTATTTGCCTAATTCCTCATCACCAAGACCAGACTACTCAGCTACTGAGGATTCACATACTGCATAGAGAAAGTGTTGTAATGCATCCAAAAATTCCATACCGAGATTTCACCGCAAATGTATGTTTGTGTCCGTGTGTCTGTGAACACGATAACTCAAAAACGAAACGTTGGTAAAATACCAAACTTCGTATTTAAATTTAGTATCTTCCAAAGATGCGACACAAAGATTTTCAAGAAAATTACGCCACCCCCAACTACTCTTTGCATGGAAAAAATTTCTAAAACTTTGATTTTTGTCAAAAATAGCTGTAACGATTTCGATTAAAATATCGTATATTAAAGCTACTCAAATGACAAATAAAATGTATATTTCTGGGAATAGTCTTTGAAGAGCTCTGTGTTCTGGATGAATTTTGCTAAACCGCAAGAGATAGACAAAAACTTATTAAAATATCGTATATTAAAGCTATT
This sequence comes from Hymenopus coronatus, assembly GCA_030762935.1. NCBI lineage: Eukaryota > Metazoa > Arthropoda > Insecta > Mantodea > Hymenopodidae > Hymenopus > Hymenopus coronatus. Next base: position 4,771,229 of record CM060892.1, read on the forward strand.
CAAATGACAAATAAAATGTATATTTCTGGGAATAGTCTTTGAAGAGCTCTGTGTTCTGGATGAATTTTGCTAAACCGCAAGAGATAGACAAAAACGTATTAAAAATGTAGGTCTCCTTAAAACACACAGCTTGCGTCAACTGCAGTTATTTTCTCCCAGGAGTTAACAATTTCTGAGATATTTTATGGCAATGGTTTCAATTTTCTCAAATGGGAAGCCGTTATTCGTGTTTTCTCTCCTGGTCGTGCAAACGGAAGGGAATTTCAATTGCATCACGAGGCTATCGGCTGTTAAAAGAGGCTTAGTGGTATTGTACAAGAAAATGTATCAAGCACAATAATTTGCTACGGTATAGGTGAGTATAGCACAAGAGTGTATAGAGAAGGTATTGCATTCCACCTACAAATTTGGAAAAAGTTCCGTGAGCACGACAACTCAGACTAGAAGTCCGTAAAGTACTAAGCTTTGTATATAAAATTTTGTAGAAAATCCCCCCACACCAAACTACCCTTTACATGGAAATACATTCTCAAAAATGGATCTAACGATTTTGATTAAAATACCGTATAGGTATTTAAACGACAAATAAAACGTATATCTTGAATTTTCTGCGAATAGCCTCTAAAAATCTCTTTATTCTGGATTTATTTTTGCATAACTAGTAAACCGTAAGAGATAGACGAAAAACGACTCTACAAAAATGTAGGTCTCGTTGAAACACACTTTATGCTATATACATTTTTTTTTTTTTTTTCGTGGAGTTGACCATTTTTGAAATATTGCTTGTTATTGGATTTACTTTGAAAATAATTAAACGGGAATTTGTCAACTCCTGGCCATGTTAAGAAACGGATTTCAATCCCATAGCATCCACATTATAGAACATGTGACTGTCGGCTTAGTCTAGTATATTCCCTTATTTCCCTTCTACTTACAAGGAAGCAAGTAATAAGACAATTTCTGTTAATGTTTATCATGAATTAGATAAAAGAATAAGCTTTTTAACATTGATTTGTTACAGAGATGTAGAAAAAACATGTGAATGAAGCATATCAGATTTTTTTTTTTAGATTTAACCAATTTTGAGATATTCTGTGATATTAGTTTCAATTTTACATACATTTTTCTCAAATGGGAAGTCGTTATTTGTTTTTTTCTCTTGGTCGTACAAAGAGAAGGGACTTTTAATTGCATCACGAGCCAAACAGCTGTTAAAAATATTGACTATCGATTTGGCTTATATCTTTTTACGTTCTCTACACGTACTATGTACATAGTGTGTAGAGAAGGTATTGTACTGCACCCAAAAATTCAATAGTGATATTTCACCGGAAATGCACGTTTTGACACCCCATGAATACGAAAAAAGTATTTTTAGAAAAATATCCGTGTGTGTGTCTGTGGGCAGCATAATTCAAAAACGAAAAGTCCGTTAAATACCAAACTTGGTATTAAAGTTCAGTATCTTCCAAGGATGTGACACGAAGGTTTTCAAGAAAATCCCCCCACCCCAAACTTCACTTACATGGAACTTTTTTCGAAAATTTTAATTTTCTCAAAAATGGCTCTAACGATTTTTATTAAAATATCGTATATTAAAGATATTTACCCGATAAATGAAATGGTTATCTTGAATTTTCTAAAAATAGCCTCTGAAAACTACTTTATTCTGGGTGAATTTTAAGGAATTTTGCATAACTGCTAAACCGTAAGAGATGGATAAAAACTTACCACACAAAAACGTAAAGCGCGTTAAAACACACAATGTATGCATTATACATTTTTCTCGTGGAGTTAGTTGATCGTTTTTTAGATATTACTTGTTTTTGGTTCAGCTTTAGAAACCACATTTTTCTCATACAGGAACTTGTCAACTCCTGTTTCTCGATTATCATGAAGTAAACAGAAACATTAGGTTTTTAACAATAATTTGTAGCAGAGATGTAAAGAAAGTCATGTGAGTATAGCTCAAGGGATATTTTTTCTGTGAACAAGAGAAGGTGAAGGTCTAATGGCATTGAGATAGATAAACGTAGCACATTCAAGGACAAACTGATTTTGTGACAATTCGCCTCAGTCATGTAATTCTGTGGTTAATCGTCACCCATGTTCCTTTCACTTTACTGCGTGCGTTCTGTAGCTTCCCTGCGTACTCCAGACACTATGGCCTATGTACATAGTGTACATAAAAGGTATTGTATTGCACCAAAAATTCAAAACCGAGAATTCGTCGGAAATAGGGGAGAGGCGGTTAAGAGTACACAAGCAACAGTTTTTCCACTTGAATGTTATTTAGTTTAGTGATTGCAAAATACTACATGTCTTGTGACGTTTTCCATTTTATGTTACACAATAACAGAAACAAAAATAACAAGAAGCAATACAAGTTTGTACAGAGGTTTAGTTAACGTGTTGCAAATGTGTCCTTTTCACACATGGGCGGCTAAGAGTACCACTAGCAGTTATCACTAAGGTAGTCATGCACACATGGGCGGCTGAGAGTACCACTAGTAGTTATTACTAAGGTACTCTTGCACACATGGGCGGCTAAGAGTACCACTAGCAGTTATCACTAAGGTACTCTTGTACACATGGGCGGCTAAGAGTACCACTAGCAGTTATCACTAAGGTACTCTTGTACACATGGGCGGCTAAGAGTACCACAAGCAGTTATCACTAAGGTACTCTTGTACACATGGGCGGCTAAGAGTACCACTAGCAGTTATCACTAAGGTAATCTTGTTCACATGGGCGGCTAAGAGTACCACTAGCAGTTATCACTAAGGTACTCTTGTACACATGGGCGGCTAAGAGTACCACTAGCAGTTATCACTAAGGTACTCCTATACACATGGGCGGCTAAGAGTACCACTAGCAGTTATCACTAAGCTACTCTTGTACACATGGGCGGCTAAGAGTACCACAAGCAGTTATCACTAAGGTACTCTTGTACACATGGACGGCTAAGAGTACCACTAGCAGTTATCACTAAAGTACTCTTGTATACATGGGCGGCTAAGAGTACCACTAGCAGTTATCACTAAGGTACTCTTGTACACATGGGCGGCTAAGAGTACCACTAGCAGTTATCACTAAGGTACTCTTGTACACATGGGCAGCTAAGAGTATCACTAGCAGTTATCACTAACGTACTCATGCACACATGGGCGGCTAAGAGTACCACTAGCAGCTATCACTAACGTACTCTTGTACACATGGGCGGCTAAGAGTACTACTAGCAGTTATCACTAAGGTACTCTTGTACACATAAGCGGCTAAGAGTACCACTAGCAGTTATCACTAAGGTACTCCTGTACACATGGGCGACTAAGAGTACCACTAGCAGTTATCACTAAGGTACTCCTGTACACATGGGCGGCTGAGAGTACCACTAGCAGTTATCACTAAGGTACTCCTGTACACATGGGCGGCTGAGAGTACCACTAACAGTTATCACTAAGGTACTCCTGTACACATGGGCGGCTGAGTGTACTACTAGCAGTTATCACTAAGGTACTCCTGTACACATGGGCGGCTGAGAGTACCACTAGCAGTTATCACTAAGGTACTCCTGTACACATGGGCGGCTGAGAGTACCACTAGCAGGTATCACTAAGGTACTCTTGTACACATGGACGGCTAAGAGTACCACTAGCAGGTATCACTAAGGTACTCTTGTACACATGGGCGGCTAAGAGTACCACTAGCAGGTATCACTAAGGTAGTCTTGTACACATGGACGGCTAAGAGTACCACTAGTGGTTATCACTAAGGTACTCATGCACACATTGGCGGCAAAGAGTACCACTAGCAGATATCACTAAGGTACTCTTGTACACATGGGAGGCTAAGAGTACCACTAGCAGTTATCACAAAGGTACTCTTGTACACATGGGCGGCTAAGAGTACCACTAGCAATAATCACTAGGGTACTCTTATACACATGGACGGCTAAGAGTACCACTAGCAGTTAACACTAAGGTACCCTTGTACACACCGGCGGCTAAGAGTACCACTAGCAGTTATCACTAAGGTACTCTTATACACATGGGCGGCTAAGAGTACCACTAACAGTTATCACTAAGGTACTCTTGTACACATGGGCGGCTAAGAGTACCACTAGCAGTTATCACTAAGGTAATCTTGAACACATGGGCGGCTAAGAGTACCACTAGACGTTATCACTAAGGTTATCTTGTAAACATGGGCGGCTAAGAGTACCACTAACAGTTATCACTAAGGTACTCATGCACACATGAGCGGCTAAGAGTACCACTAACAGTTATCACTAAGGTACTCCTGTACACATGGGCGGTTAAGAGTACCACTAGCAGTTATCACTAAGGTACTCCTGTACACATGGGAGGCTAAGAGTACCACTAACAGTTATCACTAAGGTACTCCTGTACACATGGGCGCCTAAGAGTACCACTACCAGTTATCACTAAGGTACTCCTGTACACATCGGCGGCATCACTAAGGTACTCCTGTACACATGGGCGGCTAAGATTACTACTAACAGTTATCACTAAGGTGCTCATGCACACATGGACGGCTAAGAGTACCACTAGCAGTTATAACTAAGGTACTCTTGTACACATGGGCGGCTAAGAGTACCACTAGCGGTTATCACTAAGGTACTCTTGTACACATGGGCGGCTAAGAGTACTACTAGCAGTTATCACTAAGGTACTCTTGTACACATGGACGGCTAAGAGTACCACTAGCAGTTATCACTAAGGTACTCCTGTACACATGGGCGGCTAAGAGTACCACTAGCAGTTATCACTAAGGTACTCTTGTACACATTGGCGGCTAAGAGTACCACTAGTAGTTATCACTAAGGTACTCCTGTACACATGGGCGGCTAAGAGTACCACTAGCAGTTATCACTAAGGTATTCTTGTACACATGGGCGGCTAAGAGTACTACTAGCAGTTATCACTAAGGTACTCTTGTACACATAAGCGGCTAAGAGTACCACTAGCAGTTATCACTAAGGTACTCCTGTACACATGGGCGGCTAAGAGTACCACTAGCAGTTATCACTAAGGTACTCCTGTACACAAGGGCGGCTGAGAGTACCACTAGCATTTATCACTAAGGTACTCCTGTACACATGGGCTGCTGAGAGTACCACTAGCAGGTATCACTAAGGTACTCTTGTACACATGGACGGCTAAGAGTACCACTAGCAGTTATCACTAAGGTACTCCTGTACACATGAACGGCTAAGAGTACCACTAGCAGTTATCACTAAGGTACTCTTGTACACATTGAAGGCTAAGAGTACCACTAGTAGTTATCACTAAGGTACTCCTGTACACATGGGCGGCTAAGAGTACCACTAGCAGATATCACTAAGGTACTCTTGTACACATGGGAGGCTAAGAGTACCACTAGCAGTTATCACAAAGGTACTCTTGTACACATGGGCGGCTAAGAGTACCACTAGCAATAATCACTAGGGTACTCTTATACACATGGACGGCTAAGAGTACGACTAGAGGTTATCACTAAGGTACTCTTGTACACACCGGCGGCTAAGAGTACCACTAGCAGTTATCACTAAGGTACTCTTATACACATGGGCGGCTAAGAGTACCACAAGCAGTTATCTCTAAGTTACTCTTGTACTTATCGGCGGCAAGGAGTACCACTGGCAGTTATCACTAAGGTACTCTTGTACACATGGACGGCTAAGAGTACCACTAGCAGATATCACTAACGTAATCCTGTACACATGGGCGGCTAAGAACACCACTAGCAGTTATCACTAAGGTAATCCTGTACACACGGGCGGCTAAGAGTACCACTATCAGTTATCACTAAGGTACTCTTGTACACATGGGCAGCTAAGAGTACCACTAGCAGTTATCACTAAGGTACTCTTGTACACATGGGCAGCTAAGAGTACCACTAGCAGTTATCACTAACGTACTCTTGAACACATGGGCGGCTAAGATACCACTAGCAGTTATCACTAAGGTACTCTTGTACACATGGGCAGCTAAGAGTACCACTAGCAGATATCACTTAGGTAATCCTGTACACATGGACGGCTAAGAGTACCACTAGCAGATATCACTAACGTAATCCTGTACTCATGGACGGCTAAGAGTACCACTAGCAGATATCACTAACGTAATCCTGTACACATGGACGGCTAAGAGTACCACTAGCAGATATCACTAACGTAATCCTGAACACATGGGCGGCTAAGAGTACCACTAGCAGTTATCACTAAGGTACTCTTGTACACATGGGCGGCTAAGAGTACCACTAGCAGTTATCACTAAGTTACTCTTATACACATGTGCGGCTAAGAGTACCACTAGCAGTAATCACTAAGGTACTCTTGTACACATGGACGGCTAAGAGTACCACTAGCAGTTATCACAAAGGTACTCTTGTACACATTGGCGGCTAAGAGTACCACTAGCAGTTATCACTAAGGTACTCTTGTACACATTGGCGGCTAAGAGTACCTCTAGCAGTTATCACAAAGGTACTCTTGTACACATTGGCGGCTAAAAGTACCACTAGCAGTTATCACAAAGGTACTCTTGTACACATTGGCGGCTAAGAGTACCACTAGCAGTTATCACAAAGGTACTTTTGTACACATTGGCGGCTAAGAGTACCACTAGCAGTTATCACAAAGGTACTCTTGTACACATTGGCGGCTAAGAGTACCACTAGTTTTTATCGCAAAGGTACTTTTGTACACATTGGCGGCTAAGAGTACCTCTAGCAGTTATCACAAAGGTCTCTTGTACACATTGACGGCTAAGAGTACCACTAGCAGTTATCACAAACTACTCTTGTACACATGGGCAGCTAAGAGTACCACTAGCAGTTATCACAAACTACTCTTATACACATGGGCAGCCAAGAGTAACACTAGCAGTTATCACAAACTACTCTTATACACATGGGCAGCCAAGAGTACCACTAGCAGTTATCACAAACTACTCTTGTACACACGGGCGGCTAAGAGTACCACTAGCAGTTATCACAAACTACTCTTGTAGACACGGCCGGCTAAGAGTACCACTAGCAGTTATCATAACTACTCTTGTACAGATGGGCGGCTAAGAGTACCATAAGCAGTTATCACTAAGGTACTCTTGAGCACATGGGCGGCTAAGAGTACCACTAGCAGTTATCACTAAGGTAATCTTGTTCACATGGGCGGCTAAGAGTACCACTAGCAGTTATCACTAAGGTACTCATGTACACATGGGCGGCTAAGAGTACCACTAGCAGTTATCACTAAGGTACTCTTGTACACATGGGCGGCTAAGAGTACCACTAGCAGTTATCACTAAGGTACTCTTGTACACATGGGCGGCTAAGAGTACCACTAGCAGTTATCACTAAGGTACTCTTGTACACATGGGCGGCTAAGAGTACCACTAGCAGTTATCACTAAGGTACTCTTGTCACATGAGTGGCTAAGAGTACCAATAGCAGTTATCACTAAGGTACTCTTTTACACATGCGCGGCTAAGAGTACTACTAGCAGTTATCAATAAGTTACTCTTGTATACATGAGCGGCTAAGAGTACCACTAGCAGTTATCACTAACGTACTCTTGAACACATGGGCGGCTAAGAGTACCACTAGCAGTTATCACTAAGGTACTCTTGTACACATGTGCGGCTAAGAGTACCACTAGCAGTTATCACTAACGTACTCTTGAACACATGGGCGGCTAAGAGTACCACTAGCAGTTATCACTAAGGTACTCTTGTACACTTGTGCGGCTAAGAGTACCACTAGCTGTTATCATTAAGGTACTCTTGTACACATGGACGGCTAAGAGTACCACTAGCAGTTATCACTAAGGTACTCTTGTACACATGCGCGGCTAAGAGTACCATTAGCAGTTATCACTAACGTACTCTTGAACACATGGGCGGCTAAGAGTACCACTAGCAGGTATCACTAACGTACTCTTGTACACATGGGCGGCTAAGAGTACCACTAGCAGTTATCACTAAGATACTCTTGTACACATGGGCGGCTAAGAGTACCACTAGCAGTTATCACAAACTACTCTTGTACACATGGGCGGCTAAGAGTACCACTAGCAGTTATCACTAACGTACTCTTGTACACATGGGCGGCTAAGAGTACCACTAGCAGTTATCACAAACTACTCTTGTACACATGGGCGGCTAAGAGTACCACTAGCAGTTATCACAAACTACTCTTGTACACATGGGCGGCTAAGAGTACCACTAGCAGTTATCACAAACTACTCTTGTACACATGGGCGGCTAAGAGTACCACTAGCAGTTATCATAAACTACTCTTGTACAAATGGGCGTCTAAGAGTACCACTAGCAGTTATCACTAAGGTACTCTTGTACACATGCGCGGCTAAGAGTACCACTAGCAGTTATCACTAAGGTACCCTTGTACACATGGGCGGCTAAGAGTACCACTAGCTGTTATCACTAAGGTACTCTTGTACACATGGACGGCTAAGAGTACCACAAGCAGTTATCTCTAAGCTACTCTTGTACACATGGGCGGCTAAGAGAACCACTAGCAGTTATCACTAAGGTACTCTTGTACACATGCGCGGCTAAGAGTACCACTAGCAGTTATCACTAAAGTAATCTTGTACACATGGGCTGCTAAGAGTACCACTAGCAGTTATCACTAAGGTACTCTTGTACACATGGCCGGATAAGAGTACCACTAGCAGTCTTCACTAACGTACTCTTGTACACATGGTCAGCTAAGAGTACCACTAGCAGTTATCACAAAGGTACTCTTGTACACATGGGCGGCTAAGAGTACCATTAGCAGTTATCACTAACGTACTCTTGTACACATGGGCAGCTAAGAGTACCACTAGCAGTTATCACTAAGGTACTCTTGTACACATGGGCGGATAAGAGTACCACTAGCAGTTATCACAAAGGTACTCTTGTTAACATGGGCGGCTAAGAGTACCATTAGCAGTTATCACTAACGTACTCTTGTACACATGGGCAGCTAAGAGTACCACTAGCAGGTATCACTAAGGTACTCTTGTACACATGGGCGGCTAAGAGTACCACTAGCAGATATCACAAAGGTACTCTTGTACACATGGGCGGCTAAGAGTACCATTAGCAGTTATCACAAAGGTACTCTTGTACACATGGGCGTCTAAGAGTACCATTAGCAGTTATCACTAACGTACTCTTGTACACATGGGCAGCTAAGAGTACCACTAGCAGTTATCACTAAGGTACTCTTGTACACATGGACGGCTATGAGTACCACTACCAGTTGTCACTAACGTACACTTGTACACATGGGCGGCTAAGAGTACCACTAGCAGTTATCACTAAGGTACTCTTGTACACATGGACGGCTATGAGTACCACTACCAGTTATCACTAACGTACACTTGTACACATGGGCGGCTAAGAGTACCACTAGCAGGTATCACAAACTATTCTTGCTCACATGGGCAGCTAAGAGTACCACTAGCAGTTATCACAAACTACTCTATTACACACGGGCGGCTAAGAGTACCACTAGCAGTTATCACAAACTACTCTTTTACATATGGGCAGCTAAGAGTACCACTAGCAGTTATCACTAAGGTACTCTTGTACACATGAGCGGATAACGGTACCACTAGCAGTTATCACTAAGGTAATCTTGTACACATGGGCGGCTAAGAGTACCACTAGCAGTTAACACAAACTACTCTTGTACACATGAGCGGATAACGGTACCACTAGCAGTTATCACTAAGGTACTCTTGTACCCATGAGCGGATAACGGTACCACTAGCAGTTATCACAAACTACTCTTGTACACATGGGCGGCTAAGAGTACCACTAGCAGTTATCACTAAGGTACTCTTGTACCCATGAGCGGATAACGGTACCACTAGCAGTTATCACTAAGGTACTCTTGTACACATGGGCGGATAAGAGTACCATTAGCAGTTATCACTAAGGTACTCTTGTACACATGGGCGGCTAAGAGTACCACTAGCAGTTATCACTAAGGTACTCTTGTACACATGAGCGGCTAAGAGTACCACTAGCAGTTATCACTAAGGTACTCTTGTACACATGGGTGGCTAAGAGTACCACTAGCAGTTATCACTAAGGTACTCTTGTCACATGAGGGGCTAAGAGTACCACTACCAGTTATCATTAACGTACTCTTGAACACATGGGCGGCTAAGAGTACCACTAGCAGTTAACACAAACTACTCTTGTACACATGGGCGGCTAAGAGTACCACTAGCAGTTATCACTAAGGTACTCTTGTACACATGCGCGGCTGAGAGTACCACTAGCAGTTATCACTAAGGTACTCTTTTAACATGGGCGGCTAAGAGTACCACTAGCTGTTATCACTAAGGTACTCTTGTACACATGGACGGCTAAGAGTACCACAAGCAGTTATCTCTAAGCTACTCTTGTACACATGGTCTGCTAAGAGTACCACTAGCAGTTATCACTAAGGTACTCTTGTACACATGGGCGGCTAAGAGTACCACTAGCAGTTATCACTAAGGTACTCTTGTACACATGGGCGGCTAAGAATACCACTAGCAGTTATTACTAAGGTACTCTTGTACACATGGGTGGCTAAGAGTACCACTAGCAGTTATCACTAAGGTACTCTTGTACACATGGGTGGCTAAGAGTACCACTAGCAGTTATCACTAAGGTACTCTTGTACACATGGGCGGCTAAGAGTACCGCTAGCAGTTATCAAAAACTACTCTTGTACAAATGGGCGGCTAAGAGTACCACTAGCAGTTAACACTAAGGTACCCTTGTACACACCGGTGGCTAAGAGTACCACTAGCAGTTATCACTAAGGTACTCTTATACACATGGGCGGCTAAGAGTTCCACTAACAGTTATCACTAAGGTACTCATGCACACATGAGCAGCTAAGAGTACCACTAACAGTAATCACTAACGTACTCTTGTACAAATGGGAGGCTAAGAGTACCACTAGCAGTTATCACTAAGGTACTCCTGTACACATGGGCGGCTAAGAGTACCACTAGCAGTTATCACTATGGTACTCCTGTACACATGGGAGGCTAAGAGTACCACTAACAGTTATCACTAAGGTACTCCTGTACACATGGGCGCCTAAGAGTACCACTACCAGTTATCACTAAGGTACTCCTGTACACATCGGCGGCATCACTAAGGTACTCCTGTACACATGGGCGGCTAAGAGTACTACTAACAGTTATCACTAAGGTACTCATGCACACATGGACAGCTAAGAGTACCACTAGCAGTTATAGCTAAGGTACTCTTGTACACATGGGCGGCTAAGAGTACCACTAGCGGTTATCACTAAGGTACTCTTGTACACATGGGCGGCTAAGAGTACCACTAGCAGTTATCACTAAGGTACTCTTGTACACATGGACGGCTAAGAGTACCACTAGCAGTTATCACTAAGGTACTCCTGTACACATGGGCGGCTAAGAGTACAACTAGCAGTTATCACTAAGGTACTCTTGTACACATTGGCGGCTAAGAGTACCACTATTAGTAATCACTAAGGTATTCCTGTACACATGGGCGGCTAAGAGTACCACTAGCAGTTATCACTAAGGTACTCTTGTACACATATGCGGCTAAGAGTACTACTAGCAGTTATCACTAAGGTACTCTTGTACACATAAGCGGCTAAGAGTACCACTAGCAGTTATCACTAAGGTACTCCTGTACACATGGGCGGCTAAGAGTACCACTAGCAGTTATCACTAAGGTACTCCTGTACACATGGGCGGCTGAGAGTACAACTAGCAGTTATCACTAAGGTACTCCTGTACACATGGGCGGCTGAGAGTACCACTAGCAGGTATCACTAAGGTACTCTTGTACACATGGGCGGCTAAGAGTACTACTAGCAGTTATCACTAAGGTACTCTTGTACACATGGAAGGCTAAGAGTACCACTAGCAGTTATCACTAAGGTACTCCTGTACACATGAACGGCTAAGAGTACCACTAGCAGTTATCACTAAGGTACTCTTGTACACATTGGCGGCTAAGAGTACCACTAGTAGTTATCACTAAGGTACTCCTGTACACATGGGCGGCTAAGAGTACCACTAGCAGATATCACTAAGGTACTCTTGTACACATGGGAGGCTAAGAGTACCACTAGCAGTTATCACAAAGGTACTCTTGTACACATGGGCGGCTAAGAGTACCACTAGCAATAATCACTAGGGTACTCTTATACACATGGACGGCTAAGAGTACCACTAGAGGTTATCACTAAGGTACTCTTGTACACACCAGCGGCTAAGAGTACCACTACCAGTTATCACTAAGGTACTCTTATACACATGGGCGGCTAAGAGTACCACAAGCAGTTATCTCTAAGCTACACTTGTACTTATCGGCGGCTAAGAGTACCACTGGCAGTTATCACTAAGGTACTCTTGTACACATGGACGGCTAAGAGTACCACTAGCAGATATCACTAAGGTACTCCTGTACACACGGGCGGCTAAGAGTACCACTATCAGTTATCACTAAGGTACTCTTGTACACATGGGCAGCTAAGAGTACCACTAGCAGTTATCACTAAGGTACTCCTGTACACACGGGCGGCTAAGAGTACCACTATCAGTTATCACTAAGGTACTCTTGTACACAGGGGCAGCTAAGAGTACCACTAGCAGTTATCACTAAGGTACTCTTGTACACATGGGCAGCTAAGAGTACCACTATCAGTTATCACTAAGGTACTCTTGTACACACGGGCGGCTAAGAGTACCACTAGCAGTTATCACTAAGGTACTCTTGTACACATGGGCAGCTAAGAGTACCACTAGCAGATATCACTTAGGTAATCCTGTACTCATGGACGGCTAAGAGTACCACTAGCAGATATCACTAACGTAATCCTGTACACATGGACGGCTAAGAGTACCACTAGCAGTTATCACTAACGTAATCCTGTACACATGGGCGGCTAAGAGTACCACTAGCAGTTATCACTAAGGTACTCTTGTACACATGGGCGGCTAAGAGTACCACTAGCAGTTATCACTAAGTTACTCTTATACACATGTGCGGCTAAGAGTACCACTAGCAGTAATCACTAAGGTACTCTTGTACACATGGACGGCTAAGAGTACCACTAGCAATAATCACTAAGGTACTCTTGTACACATTGGCGGTTAAGAGTACCACTATAAGTTATCACCAAGGTACTCTTGTACACATGGACGGCTAAGAGTACCACTAGCAGATATCAATAACGTAATCCTGTACACATGGGCGGCTAAGAGTACCACTAGCAGTTATCACTAAGGTACTCTTGTACACATGGGCGGCTAAGAGTACCACTAGCAGTTATCACTAAGTTACTCTTATACACATGTGCGGCTAAGAGTACCACTAGCAGTAATCACTAAGGTACTCTTGTACACATGGACGGCTAAGAGTACCACTAGCAATAATCACTAAGGTACTCTTGTACACATTGGCGGTTAAGAGTACCACTAGCAGTTATCACCAAGGTACTCTTGTACACATGGACGGCTAAGAGTACAACTAGCAGATATCAATAACGTAATCCTGTACACATGGGCGGCTAAGAGTACCACTAGCAGTTATCACTAAGGTACTCTTGTGCACATGGGCGGCTAAGAGTACCACTAGCAGTTATCACTAACGTACTCTTGTACACATGGACGGCTAAGAGTACCACTAGCAGCTATCGCTAACGTACTCTTGTACACATGGGTGGCTAAGAGTACCACTAGCAGTTATCACTAAGGTACTCTTGTACACATTGGCGGCTAAGAGTACCACTCGAGGTTATCACTAAGGTACTCTTGTACACATTGGCGGCTAAGAGTACCACTCGCAGTTATCACTAAGGTACTCTTGTACACATTGGCGGCTAAGAGTACCACTAGCAGTTATCACAAAGGTACTCTTGTACACATTGGTGGCTAAGAGTACCACTAGGAGTTATCTCTAAGGTACTCTTGTACACATTGGCGGCTAAGAGTACCACTAGCAGTTATCACAAAGCTACTCTTGTACACATTGGCGGCTAAGAGTACCACTAGCAGTTATCACTAAGGTAATTTTGTACACATTGGCGGCTAAGAGTACGTCTAGCATTTTTCACAAAGGTACTCTTGTACACATTGGCGGCTAAAAGTACCACTAGCAGTTATCACTAAGGTACTCTTGTACACATTGGCGGCTAAGAGTACCACTAGCAGTTATCACAAAGGTACTTTTGTACACATTGGCGGCTAAGAGTACCTCTAGCAGATATCACAAAAGTACTCTTGTACACATGGGCGGCTAAGAGTACCACTAGCAGGTATCACTAAGGTACTCTTGTACACATGGGCGGATAAGAGTACCACTAGCAGGTATCACTAAGGTACTCTTGTACACATGGGCGGATAAGGGTACCACTAGCAGGTATCACTAACGTACTCTTGTACACATGGGTGGATAAGAGTACCACTAGCAGGTATCACTAAGGTACTCTTGTACACATGGGTGGATAAGAGTACCAATAGCAGGTATCACTAACGTACTCTTGTACACGTGGGCGGATAAGAATACCACTAGCAGGTATCACTAAGGTACTCTTGTACACATGGGTGGATAAGAGTACCACTAGCAGGTATCACTAACGTACTCTTGTACACATTGGCGGCTAAGAGTACGTCTAGCAGTTTTCACAAAGGTACTCTTGTACACATGGGTGGCTAAGAGTACCACTAGCAGTTATCACTAAGGTACTCTTGTACACATGAGCGGCTAAGAGTACCACTAGCAGTTATCACTAACGTACCCTTGAACACATGGGCGGCTAAGAGTACCACTAGCAGTTATCACTAAGGTACTCTTGTACACATGGGCGGCTAAGAGTACCACTAGCAGTTATCACAAACTACTCTTGTACACATGGGCGGCTAAGAGTACCACTAGCAGTTATCATAAACTACTCTTGTACAAATGGGCGGCTAAGAGTACCACTAGCAGTTATCACTAAGGTACTCTTGTACACATGCGCGGCTAAGAGTACCAGTAGCAGTTATCACTAAGGTACCCTTGTACACTTGGGCGGCTAAGAGTACCACTAGCTGTTATCACTAAGGTACCCTTGTACACATGCGCGGCCAAGAGTACCACTAGCAGTTATCACTAAGGTACCCTTGTACACTTGGGCGGCTAAGAGTACCACTAGCTGTTATCATTAAGGTACTCTTGTACAACTGGACGGCTAAGAGTACCACAAGCAGTTATCTCTAAGCTACTCTTGTACACATGGGCGGCTAAGAGTACCACTAGCAGTTATCACTAAGGTACTCTTGTACACATGGGCGGCTAAGAGTACCACTAGCAGTTATCAAAAACTACTCTTGTACAAATGGGCGGCTAAGAGTACCACTAGCAGTTATCACTAAGGTACTCTTGTACACATGGGCGTTTAAGAGTACCACTAGCAATAATCACTAGGGTACTCTTATACACATGGACGGCTAAGAGTACCACTAGCAGTTAACACTAAGGTACCCTTGTACACACCGGTGGCTAAGAGTACCACTAGCAGTTATCACTAAGGTACTCTTATACACATGGGCGGCTAAGGGTTCCACTAACAGTTATCACTAAGGTACTCATGCACACATGAGCAGCTAAGAGTACCACTAACAGTAATCACTAACGTACTCTTGTACAAATGGGAGGCTAAGAGTACCACTAGCAGTTATCACTAAGGTACTCCTGTACACATGGGCGGCTAAGAGTACCACTAGCAGTTATCACTATGGTACTCCTGTACACATGGGAGGCTAAGAGTACCACTAACAGTTATCACTAAGGTACTCCTGTACACATGGGCGCCTAAGAGTACCACTACCAGTTATCACTAAGGTACTCCTGTACACATAGGCGGCATCACTAAGGTACTCCTGTACACATGGGCGGCTAAGAGTACTACTAACAGTTATCACTAAGGTACTCATGCACACATGGACAGCTAAGAGTACCACTAGCAGTTATAGCTAAGGTACTCTTGTACACATGGGCGGCTAAGAGTACCACTAGCGGTTATCACTAAGGTACTCTTGTACACATGGGCGGCTAAGAGTACCACTAGCAGTTATCACTAAGGTACTCTTGTACACATGGACGGCTAAGAGTACCACTAGCAGTTATCACTAAGGTACTCCTGTACACATGGGCGGCTAAGAGTACAACTAGCAGTTATCACTAAGGTACTCTTGTACACATTGGCGGCTAAGAGTACCACTATTAGTAATCACTAAGGTATTCCTGTACACATGGGCGGCTAAGAGTACCACTAGCAGTTATCACTAAGGTACTCTTGTACACATGGGCGGCTAAGAGTACTACTAGCAGTTATCACTAAGGTACTCTTGTACACATAAGCGGCTAAGAGTACCACTAGCAGTTATCACTAAGGTACTCCTGTACACATGGGCGGCTAAGAGTACCACTAGCAGTTATCACTAAGGTACTCCTGTACACATGGGCGGCTGAGAGTACAACTAGCAGTTATCACTAAGGTACTCCTGTACACATGGGCGGCTGAGAGTACCACTAGCAGATATCACTAAGGTACTCTTGTACACATGGACGGCTAAGAGTACCACTAGCAGATATCACTAACGTAATCCTGTACACATGGGCGGCTAAGAGTACCACTAGCAGTTATCACTAAGGTACTCTTGTACACTTGGGCGGCTAAGAGTACCACTAGCAGTTATCACTAAGTTACTCTTATACACATGTGCGGCTAAGAGTACCACTAGCAGTAATCACTAAGGTACTCTTGTACACATGGACGGCTAAGAGTACCACTAGCAATAATCACTAAGGTACTCTTGTACACATTGGCGGTTAAGAGTACCACTAGCAGTTATCACCAAGGTACTCTTGTACACATGGACGGCTAAGAGTACCACTAGCAGGTATCACTAAGGTACTCTTGTACACATGGACGGCTAAGAGTAGCACTAGCAGATATCAATAACGTAATCCTGTACACATGGGCGGCTAAGAGTACCACTAGCAGTTATCACTAAGGTACTCTTGTACACATGGGCGGCTAAGAGTACCACTAGCAGTTATCACTAAGTTACTCTTATACACATGTGCGGCTAAGAGTACCACTAGCAGTAATCACTAAGGTACTCTTGTACACATGGACGGCTAAGAGTACCACTAGCAATAATCACTAAGGTACTCTTGTACACATTGGCGGTTAAGAGTACCACTAGCAGTTATCACCAAGGTACTCTTGTACACATGGACGGCTAAGAGTACAACTAGCAGATATCAATAACGTAATCCTGTACACATGGGCGGCTAAGAGTACCACTAGCAGTTATCACTAAGGTACTCTTGTGCACATGGGCGGCTAAGAGTACCACTAGCAGTTATCACTAACGTACTCTTGTACACATGGACGGCTAAGAGTACCACTAGCAGCTATCGCTAACGTACTCTTGTACACATGGGTGGCTAAGAGTACCACTAGCAGTTATCACTAAGGTACTCTTGTACACATTGGCGGCTAAGAGTACCACTCGAGGTTATCACTAAGGTACTCTTGTACACATTGGCGGCTAAGAGTACAACTCGCAGTTATCACTAAGGTACTCTTGTACACATTGGCGGCTAAGAGTACCACTAGCAGTTATCACAAAGGTACTCTTGTACACATTGGTGGCTAAGAGTACCACTAGGAGTTATCTCTAAGGTACTCTTGTACACATTGGCGGCTAAGAGTACCACTAGCAGTTATCACAAAGCTACTCTTGTACACATTGGCGGCTAAGAGTACCACTAGCAGTTATCACTAAGGTAATTTTGTACACATTGGCGGCTAAGAGTACGTCTAGCAGTTTTCACAAAGGTACTCTTGTACACATTGGCGGCTAAAAGTACCACTAGCAGTTATCACTAAGGTACTCTTGTACACATTGGCGGCTAAGAGTACCACTAGCAGTTATCACAAAGGTACTTTTGTACACATTGGCGGCTAAGAGTACCTCTAGCAGATATCACAAAAGTACTCTTGTACACATGGGCGGCTAAGAGTACCACTAGCAGGTATCACTAAGGTACTCTTGTACACATGGGCGGATAAGAGTACCACTAGCAGGTATCACTAAGGTACTCTTGTACACATGGGCGGATAAGGGTACCACTAGCAGGTATCACTAACGTACTCTTGTACACATGGGTGGATAAGAGTACCACTAGCAGGTATCACTAAGGTACTCTTGTACACATGGGTGGATAAGAGTACCAATAGCAGGTATCACTAACGTACTCTTGTACACGTGGGCGGATAAGAATACCACTAGCAGGTATCACTAAGGTACTCTTGTACACATGGGTGGATAAGAGTACCACTAGCAGGTATCACTAACGTACTCTTGTACACATTGGCGGCTAAGAGTACGTCTAGCAGTTTTCACAAAGGTACTCTTGTACACATGGGTGGCTAAGAGTACCACTAGCAGTTATCACTAAGGTACTCTTGTACACATGAGCGGCTAAGAGTACCACTAGCAGTTATCACTAACGTACCCTTGAACACATGGGCGGCTAAGAGTACCACTAGCAGTTATCACTAAGGTACTCTTGTACACATGGGCGGCTAAGAGTACCACTAGCAGTTATCACAAACTACTCTTGTACACATGGGCGGCTAAGAGTACCACTAGCAGTTATCATAAACTACTCTTGTACAAATGGGCGGCTAAGAGTACCACTAGCAGTTATCACTAAGGTACTCTTGTACACATGCGCGGCTAAGAGTACCAGTAGCAGTTATCACTAAGGTACCCTTGTACACTTGGGCGGCTAAGAGTACCACTAGCTGTTATCACTAAGGTACCCTTGTACACATGCGCGGCCAAGAGTACCACTAGCAGTTATCACTAAGGTACCCTTGTACACTTGGGCGGCTAAGAGTACCACTAGCTGTTATCATTAAGGTACTCTTGTACAACTGGACGGCTAAGAGTACCACAAGCAGTTATCTCTAAGCTACTCTTGTACACATGGGCGGCTAAGAGTACCACTAGCAGTTATCACTAAGGTACTCTTGTACACATGGGCGGCTAAGAGTACCACTAGCAGTTATCAAAAACTACTCTTGTACAAATGGGCGGCTAAGAGTACCACTAGCAGTTATCACTAAGGTACTCTTGTACACATGGGCGTTTAAGAGTACCACTAGCAATAATCACTAGGGTACTCTTATACACATGGACGGCTAAGAGTACCACTAGCAGTTAACACTAAGGTACCCTTGTACACACCGGTGGCTAAGAGTACCACTAGCAGTTATCACTAAGGTACTCTTATACACATGGGCGGCTAAGGGTTCCACTAACAGTTATCACTAAGGTACTCATGCACACATGAGCAGCTAAGAGTACCACTAACAGTAATCACTAACGTACTCTTGTACAAATGGGAGGCTAAGAGTACCACTAGCAGTTATCACTAAGGTACTCCTGTACACATGGGCGGCTAAGAGTACCACTAGCAGTTATCACTATGGTACTCCTGTACACATGGGAGGCTAAGAGTACCACTAACAGTTATCACTAAGGTACTCCTGTACACATGGGCGCCTAAGAGTACCACTACCAGTTATCACTAAGGTACTCCTGTACACATAGGCGGCATCACTAAGGTACTCCTGTACACATGGGCGGCTAAGAGTACTACTAACAGTTATCACTAAGGTACTCATGCACACATGGACAGCTAAGAGTACCACTAGCAGTTATAGCTAAGGTACTCTTGTACACATGGGCGGCTAAGAGTACCACTAGCGGTTATCACTAAGGTACTCTTGTACACATGGGCGGCTAAGAGTACCACTAGCAGTTATCACTAAGGTACTCTTGTACACATGGACGGCTAAGAGTACCACTAGCAGTTATCACTAAGGTACTCCTGTACACATGGGCGGCTAAGAGTACAACTAGCAGTTATCACTAAGGTACTCTTGTACACATTGGCGGCTAAGAGTACCACTATTAGTAATCACTAAGGTATTCCTGTACACATGGGCGGCTAAGAGTACCACTAGCAGTTATCACTAAGGTACTCTTGTACACATGGGCGGCTAAGAGTACTACTAGCAGTTATCACTAAGGTACTCTTGTACACATAAGCGGCTAAGAGTACCACTAGCAGTTATCACTAAGGTACTCCTGTACACATGGGCGGCTAAGAGTACCACTAGCAGTTATCACTAAGGTACTCCTGTACACATGGGCGGCTGAGAGTACAACTAGCAGTTATCACTAAGGTACTCCTGTACACATGGGCGGCTGAGAGTACCACTAGCAGATATCACTAAGGTACTCTTGTACACATGGACGGCTAAGAGTACCACTAGCAGATATCACTAACGTAATCCTGTACACATGGGCGGCTAAGAGTACCACTAGCAGTTATCACTAAGGTACTCTTGTACACTTGGGCGGCTAAGAGTACCACTAGCAGTTATCACTAAGTTACTCTTATACACATGTGCGGCTAAGAGTACCACTAGCAGTAATCACTAAGGTACTCTTGTACACATGGACGGCTAAGAGTACCACTAGCAATAATCACTAAGGTACTCTTGTACACATTGGCGGTTAAGAGTACCACTAGCAGTTATCACCAAGGTACTCTTGTACACATGGACGGCTAAGAGTACCACTAGCAGGTATCACTAAGGTACTCTTGTACACATGGACGGCTAAGAGTAGCACTAGCAGATATCAATAACGTAATCCTGTACACATGGGCGGCTAAGAGTACCACTAGCAGTTATCACTAAGGTACTCTTGTACACATGGGCGGCTAAGAGTACCACTAGCAGTTATCACTAAGTTACTCTTATACACATGTGCGGCTAAGAGTACCACTAGCAGTAATCACTAAGGTACTCTTGTACACATGGACGGCTAAGAGTACCACTAGCAATAATCACTAAGGTACTCTTGTACACATTGGCGGTTAAGAGTACCACTAGCAGTTATCACCAAGGTACTCTTGTACACATGGACGGCTAAGAGTACAACTAGCAGATATCAATAACGTAATCATGTACACATGGGCGGCTAAGAGTACCACTAGCAGTTATCACTAAGGTACTCTTGTGCACATGGGCGGCTAAGAGTACCACTAGCAGTTATCACTAACGTACTCTTGTACACATGGACGGCTAAGAGTACCACTAGCAGCTATCGCTAACGTACTCTTGTACACATGGGTGGCTAAGAGTACCACTAGCAGTTATCACTAAGGTACTCTTGTACACATTGGCGGCTAAGAGTACCACTCGAGGTTATCACTAAGGTACTCTTGTACACATTGGCGGCTAAGAGTACAACTCGCAGTTATCACTAAGGTACTCTTGTACACATTGGCGGCTAAGAGTACCACTAGCAGTTATCACAAAGGTACTCTTGTACACATTGGTGGCTAAGAGTACCACTAGGAGTTATCTCTAAGGTACTCTTGTACACATTGGCGGCTAAGAGTACCACTAGCAGTTATCACAAAGCTACTCTTGTACACATTGGCGGCTAAGAGTACCACTAGCAGTTATCACTAAGGTAATTTTGTACACATTGGCGGCTAAGAGTACGTCTAGCAGTTTTCACAAAGGTACTCTTGTACACATTGGCGGCTAAAAGTACCACTAGCAGTTATCACTAAGGTACTCTTGTACACATTGGCGGCTAAGAGTACCACTAGCAGTTATCACAAAGGTACTTTTGTACACATTGGCGGCTAAGAGTACCTCTAGCAGATATCACAAAAGTACTCTTGTACACATGGGCGGCTAAGAGTACCACTAGCAGGTATCACTAAGGTACTCTTGTACACATGGGCGGATAAGAGTACCACTAGCAGGTATCACTAAGGTACTCTTGTACACATGGGCGGATAAGGGTACCACTAGCAGGTATCACTAACGTACTCTTGTACACATGGGTGGATAAGAGTACCACTAGCAGGTATCACTAAGGTACTCTTGTACACATGGGTGGATAAGAGTACCACTAGCAGGTATCACTAACGTACTCTTGTACACGTGGGCGGATAAGAATACCACTAGCAGGTATCACTAAGGTACTCTTGTACACATGGGTGGATAAGAGTACCACTAGCAGGTATCACTAACGTACTCTTGTACACATTGGCGGCTAAGAGTACGTCTAGCAGTTTTCACAAAGGTACTCTTGTACACATGGGTGGCTAAGAGTACCACTAGCAGTTATCACTAAGGTACTCTTGTACACATGAGCGGCTAAGAGTACCACTAGCAGTTATCACTAACGTACCCTTGAACACATGGGCGGCTAAGAGTACCACTAGCAGTTATCACTAAGGTACTCTTGTACACATGGGCGGCTAAGAGTACCACTAGCAGTTATCACAAACTACTCTTGTACACATGGGCGGCTAAGATTACCACTAGCAGTTATCATAAACTACTCTTGTACAAATGGGCGGCTAAGAGTACCACTAGCAGTTATCACTAAGGTACTCTTGTACACATGCGCGGCTAAGAGTACCACTAGCAGTTATCACTAAGGTACCCTTGTACACTTGGGCGGCTAAGAGTACCACTAGCTGTTATCACTAAGGTACCCTTGTACACATGCGCGGCTAAGAGTACCACTAGCAGTTATCACTAAGGTACCCTTGTACACTTGGGCGGCTAAGAGTACCACTAGCTGTTATCATTAAGGTACTCTTGTACAACTGGACGGCTAAGAGTACCACAAGCAGTTATCTCTAAGCTACTCTTGTACACATGGGCGGCTAAGAGTACCACTAGCAGTTATCACTAAGGTACTCTTGTACACATGCGCGGCTAAGAGTACCACTAGCAGTTATCACTAAGGTAATCTTGTACACATGAGCGGCTAAGAGTACCACTAGCAGTTATCACTAAGGTACTCTTGTACACATGGGCGGATAAGAGTACCACTAGCAGTCTTCACTAACGTACTCTTGTACACATGGGCAGCTAAGAGTACCACTAGCAGTTATCACTAAGGTACTCTTGTACACATGGGCGGATAAGAGTACCACTAGCAGTCTACACTAACGTACTCTTGTACACATGGGAAGCTAAGAGTACCACTAGCAGTTATCACTAAGGTACTCATGTACACATGGGCGGATAAGAGTACCACTAGCAGGTATCACAAAGGTACTCTTGTACACATGGGCGGCTAAGAGTACCATTAGCAGTTATCACTATCGTACTATTGTACACATGGGCAGCTAAGAGTACCACTAGCAGTTATCACTAAGGTACTCTTGTACACATGGGCGGATAAGAGTACCACTAGCAGTTATCACAAAGGTACTCTTGTACACATGGGCGGCTAAGAGTACCACTAGCAGTTATCACTAAGGTACTCTTGTACACATGGACGGCTATGAGTACCACTACCAGTTATCACTAACGTACACTTGTACACATGGTCGGCTAAGAGTACCACTAGCAGGTATCACAAACTATTCTTGCTCACATGGGCAGCTAAGAGTACCACTAGCAGTTATCACAAACTACTCTTGTACACACGGGCGGCTAAGAGTACCACTAGCAGTTATCACAAACTACTCTTGTACATATGGGCAGCTAAGAGTACCACTAGCAGTTATCACTAAGGTACTCTTGTACACATGAGCGGATAACGGTACCACTAGCAGTTATCACTAAGGTAATCTTGTACACATGGGCGGCTAAGAGTACCACTAGCAGTTATCACTGAGGTACTCTTGTACCCATGAGCGGATAACGGTACCACTAGCAGTTATCACTAAGGTACTCTTGTACACATGGGCGGATAAGAGTATCATTAGCAGTTATCACTAAGGTAATCTTGTACACATGGGCGGCTAAGAGTACCACTAGCAGTTATCACTAAGGTACTCTTGTACACATGAGCGGCTAAGAGTACCACTAGCAGTTATCACTAAGGTACTCTTGTACACATGGGTGGCTAAGAGTACCAATAGCAGTTATCACTAAGGTAATCTTGTTCACATGAGCGGCTAAGAGTACCACTAGCAGTTATGACTAAGGTACTCTTGTACACATGCCCGGCTAAGAGTACTACTAGCAGTTATCAATAAGTTACTCTTGTACACATGGGCGGCTAAGAGTACCACTAGCAGTTATCACTAAGGTACTCTTGTCACATGAGCGGCTAAGAGTACCACTAGCAGTTATCACTAACGTACACTTGTACACATGGTTGGCTAAGAGTACCACTAGCAGTTATCACTAACGTACTCTTGAACACATGGGCGGCTAAGAGTACCACTAGCAGTTAACACAAACTACTCTTGAACACATGGGCGGCTAAGAGTACCACTAGCAGTTATCACTAACGTACACTTGTACACATGGGCGGCTAAGAGTACCACTAGCAGTTATCACTAACGTACTCTTGAACACATGGGCGGCTAAGAGTACCACTAGCAGTTAACACAAACTACTCTTGTACACATGGGCGGCTAAGAGTACCACTAGCAGTTATCACTAAGGTACTCTTGTACACATGCGCGGCTGAGAGAACCACTAGCAGTTATCACTAAGGTACTCTTGTACACATGGGCGGCTAAGAGTACCACTAGCAGTTATCACTAAGTTACTCTTGTACACATGGGCGGCTAAGAATACCACTAGCAGTTATTACTAAGGTACTCTTGTACACATGGGTGGCTAAGAGTACCACTAGCAGTTATCACTAAGGTACTCTTGTACACATGGGCGGCTAAGAGTACCACTAGCAGTTATCACAAACTACTCTTGTACAAATGGGCGGCTAAGGGTACCACTAGCAGTTATCACTAAGGTACTCTTGTACACATGGGCAGCTAAGAGTACCACTAGCAGGTATCACTAACGTAATCTTGTACACATGGGCAACTAAGAGTACCACTAGCAGGTATCACTAACGTAATCTTGTACACATGAGCAGCTAAGAGTACCACTAGCAGGTATCACTAACGTACTCTTGTACACATGGGCGGCTAAGAGTACCACCAGCAGTTATCACTAAGGTACTCTTGTACACATGGGCGGCTAATAGTACCACTAGCAGTTATCACTAAGGTACTCTTGTACACATGGGCGGCTAAGAGTACCACTAGCTGTTAAAACTAAGGTACTCTTGTACACATGGGTGGCTAAGAGTACCACTAGCTGTTAAAACTAAGGTACTCTTGTACACATGGGCAGCTAAGAATACCACTAGCAGTTATCACTAAGGTACTCTTGTACACATGGACGGCTAAGAGTACCACTAGCAGGTATCACTAAGGTACTCTTGTACACATGCGCGGCTAAGAGTACCACTAGCAGGTATCACTAAGGTACTCTTGTACACATGGGCGGCTAAGAGTACCACTAGCAGTTATCACTAAGGTACTCTTGTACACATGGGCGGCTAAGAGTACCACTAGCAGGTATCACTAATGTACTCTTGTACACATGCGCGGCTAATAGTACCACTAGCAGTTATCACTAAGGTACTCTTGTACACATGGGCGGCTAAGAGTACCACTAGCAGTTATCACTAAGGTACTCTTGTACACATGGGCGGCTAAGAGTACCACTAGCAGGTATCACTAAGGTACTCTTGTACACATGCGCGGCTAATAGTACCACTAGCAGGTATCACTAAGGTACTCTTGTACACATGGGCGGCTAAGAGTACCACTAGCAGGTATTACTAAGGTACTCTTGTACACATGCGCGGCTAAGAGTACCACTAGCAGGTATCACAAAGGTATTCTTGTACACATGGGCGGCCAAGAGTACCACTAGCAGGTATCACTAAGGTACTCTTGTACACATGGGCGGATAAGAGTACCACTAGCAGGTATCACTAAGGTACTCTTGTACACATGGGCGGCTAAGAGTACCACTAGCAGATATCACTAAGGTACTCTTGTACACATGGGCGGCTAAGAGTACCACTAGCAGTTATCACTAAGGTACTCTTATACACATGCGCGGCTAAGAGTACCACTAGCAGGTATCACTAAGGTACTCTTGTACACATGGGCGGCTAAGAGTACCACTAGCAGGTATCACTAAGGTACTCTTGTACACATGCGCGGCTAATAGTACCACTAGCAGGTATCACTAAGGTACTCTTGTACACATGGGCGGCTAAGAGTACCACTAGCAGGTATCACTAAGGTACTCTTGTACACATGCGCGGCTAAGAGTACCACTAGCAGGTATCACTAAGGTACTCTTGTACACATGGGCGGCTAAGAGTACCACTAGCAGGTATCACTAAGGTACTCTTGTACACATGCGCGGCTAAGAGTACCACTAGCAGGTATCACTAAGGTATTCTTGTACACATGGGCGGCTAAGAGTACCACTAGCAGGTATCACTAAGGTACTCTTGTACACATGGGCGGATAAGATTACCACTAGCAGGTATCACTAAGGTACTCTTGTACACATGGGCGGATAAGGGTACCACTAGCAGGTATCACTAACGTACTCTTGTACACATGGGTGGATAAGAGTACCACTAGCAGGTATCACTAAGGTACTCTTGTACACATGGGCGGATAAGAGTACCACTAGCAGGTATCACTAACGTACTCTTGTACACGTGGGCGGATAAGAGTACCACTAGCAGGTATCACTAAGGTACTCTTGTACACATGGGTGGATAAGAGTACCACTAGCAGGTATGACTAACGTACTCTTGTACACATGGGCGGATAAGAGTACCACTAGCAGGTATCACTAAGGTACTCTTGTACACATGGGCGGATAAAGGTACCACTAGCAGGTATCACTAAGGTACTCTGGTACACATGGGCGGATAAGAGTACCACTAGCAGGTATCACTAAGGTACTCTTGTACACATGGGCGGATAAGGGTACCACTAGCAGGTATCACTAACGTACTCTTGTACACATGGGCGGATAAGAGTACCACTAGCAGGTATCACTAAGGTACTCTTGTACACATGGGCGGATAAGGGTACCACTAGCAGGTATCACTAACGTACTCTTGTACACATGGGTGGCTAAGAGTACCATTAGGAGTTATCACTAACGTAATCTTGTACACATGGACGGCTAAGAGTACCACAAGCAGTTATCTCTAAGCTACTCTTGTACTTATCGGCGGCTAAGAGTAAATCTAGCTGTTATCACTAAGGTACTCTTGGACACATGGGTGACTAAATGTATCACTAGCAGTTACCATAAGGTACTCTTGTACACATGGGTGACTAAGCGTACCACTAGCAGTTACCATAAGGTACTCTTGTACACATGGGTGACTAACAGTACCACTAGCAGTTACCATAAGGTACTCTTGTACACATGGGTGGATAAGAGTGCCACTAGCAGTTACCATAAAGTACTCTTGTACACATGGGTGACTAAGCGTACCACTAGCAGTTACCATAAGGTACTCTTGTACACATGGGTGGATAAGAGTACCACTAGCAGTTACCATAAAGTACTCTTGTACACATGGGTGACGAAGCGGACCACTAGCAGTTACCATAAGGTACTCTTGTTCACATGGGTGGCTAAGTGTACCACTAGCAGTTACCATAAGGTACTCTTGTACACATGGGTGGCTAAATGTACCACTAGCAGTTACCATAAGGTACTCTTGTACACATGGGTGACTAAGCGTACCACTAGCAGTTACCATAAGGTACTCTTGTCAACATGGGTGACTAAGAGTACCACTAGCAGTTACCATAAGGTACTCTTGTACCTATGGGTGGCTAAGTGTAGCACTAGCAGTTACCATAAGGTACTCTTGTACACATGGGTGGATAAGAGTACCACTAGCAGTTACCATAAAGTACTCTTGTACAAATGGCTGGCTAAGTGTATCACTAGCAGTTACCATTAGGTACTCTTGTACACATGGGTGACTAACAGTACCACAAGCAGTTACCATAAGGTACTCTTTTACACATGGGTGACTAAGAGTACCACTAGCAGTTACCATAAGGTACTCTTGTCAACATGGGTGACTAAGAGTACCACTAGCAGTTACCATAAGGTACTCTTGTACACATGGGTGGCTAAGAGTACCACTAGCAGTTACCATAAGGTACTCTTGTACACATGGGTGGCTAAGTGTACCACTAGCAGTTATCACTAAGGAACTCTTGTACACATGGGTGGCTAAGAGTACCACTAGCAGTTACCATAAGGTACTCTTGTACACATGGGTGACTAAGAGTACCACTAGCAGTTACCATAAGGTACTCTTGTACACATGGGTGGCTAAAAGTACCACTAGCAGTTACCATAAGGTACTCTTGTACACATGGGTGGCTAAATGTACCACTAGCATTTACCATAAGGTACTCTTGTACACATGGGTGACAAAGCGTACCACTAGCAGTTACCATAAGGTACTCTTGTACACATGGGTGACTAACAGTACCACTAGCAGTTACCATAAGGTACTCTTGTACACATGGGTGGCTAGGTGTACCACTAGCAGTTACCATAAGGTACTCTTGTACACATGGGTGACTAACAGTACCACTAGCAGTTACCATAAGGTACTCTTGTACACATGGGTGGCTAAGTGTACCACTAGCAGTTACCATAAGGTACTCTTGTACACATGGGTGGCTAAATGTACCACTAGCAGTAACCATAAGGTACTCTTGTACACATGGGTGACTAAGCGTACCACTAGCAGTTACCATAAGGTACTCTTGTACACATGGGTGGATAAGAGTACCACTAGCAGTTACCATAAAGTACTCTTGTACACATGGGTGACTAAGCGGACCACTAGCAGTTACCATAAGGTACTCTTGTACACATGGGTGGATAAGAGTACCACTAGCAGTTACCATAAGGTACTCTTGTACACATGGGTGACTAAGCGTACCACTAGCAGTTACCATAAGGTACTCTTGTACACATGGGTGGATAAGAGTACCACTAGCAGTTACCATAAGGTACTCTTGTACACATGGGTGGATAAGAGTACCACTAGCAGTTACCATAAGGTACTCTTGTACACATGGGTGGATAAGAGTACCACTAGCAGTTACCATAAGGTACTCTTGTACACATGGGTGACTAAGCGTACCACTAGCAGTTACCATAAGGTACTCTTGTACACATGGGTGACTAACAGTACCACTAGCAGTTACCATAAGGTACTCTTGTACAAATGGGTGGCTAAGTGTATCACTAGCAGTTACCATTAGGTACTCTTGTACACATGGGTGACTAACAGTACCACAAGCAGTTACCATAAGGTACTCTTGTACACATGGGTGACTAAGAGTACCACTAGCAGTTACCATAAGGTACTCTTGTCAACATGGGTGACTAAGAGTACCACTAGCAGTTACCATAAGGTACTCTTGTACACATGGGTGACTAAGAGTTCCACTAGCAG
Organism: Hymenopus coronatus; assembly: GCA_030762935.1. Lineage (NCBI taxonomy): Eukaryota > Metazoa > Arthropoda > Insecta > Mantodea > Hymenopodidae > Hymenopus > Hymenopus coronatus. Next base: position 4,800,726 of record CM060892.1, read on the forward strand.
TTACCATAAGGTACTCTTGTACACATGGGTGGCTAAGAGTACCACTAGCAGTTACCATAAGGTACTCTTGTACACATGGGTGGCTAAGTGTACCACTAGCAGTTATCACTAAGGAACTCTTGTATACATGGGTGGCTAAGAGTACCACTAGCAGTTACCATAAGGTACTCTTGTACACATGGGTGGCTAAGTGTACCACTAGCAATTACCATAAGGTACTCTTGTACACATGGGTCGCTAAATGTACCACTAGCATTTACCATAAGGTACTCTTGTACACATGGGTGACAAAGCGTACCACTAGCAGTTACCATAAGGTACTCTTGTACACATGGGTGGCTAAATGTACCACTAGCAGTTACCATAAGGTACTCTTGTACACATGGGTGACTAAGCGTACCACTAGCAGTTACCATAAGGTCCTCTTGTCAACATGGGTGACTAAGAGTACCACTAGCAGTTATCACTAAGGTACTCTTGTACACACGGGCGGCTAAGAGTACCACTAGCAGCTATCACTAACGTACTCTTGTACACATGGGCAGCTAAGAGTACCACTAGCAGTTATCACTAACGTACTCTTGTACACATGGGCGGCTAAGAGTACCACTAGCAGTTATCACTAACGTACTCTTGTACACATAGGCGGCAAAGAGTACGACTAGCAGTTATCACTAACGTACTCTTGTACACATGGGCGGCTAAGAGTACCACTAGCAGTTATCACTAACGTACTCTTGTACACATGGGCGGCTAAGAGTACCACTAGCAGTTATCACTAACGTACTCTTGTACACATGGGCGGCTAAGAGTACCACTAGCAGTTATCACTAACGTACTCTTGTACACATGGGCGGCTAAGAGTACCACTAGCAGTTATCACTAAGGTACTCTTGTACACATGGGCGGCTAAGAGTACCACTAGCAGTTATCACAAACTACTCTTGTACACACGGGCGGCTAAGAGTACCACTAGCAGTTATCACAAACTACTCTTGTACATATGGGCAGCTAAGAGTACCACTAGCAGTTATCACTAAGGTACTCTTGTACACATGAGCGGATAACGGTACCACTAGCAGTTATCACTAAGGTAATCTTGTACACATGGGCGGCTAAGAGTACCACTAGCAGTTATCACTGAGGTACTCTTGTACCCATGAGCGGATAACGGTACCACTAGCAGTTATCACTAAGGTACTCTTGTACACATGGGCGGATAAGAGTATCATTAGCAGTTATCACTAAGGTAATCTTGTACACATGGGCGGCTAAGAGTACCACTAGCAGTTATCACTAAGGTACTCTTGTACACATGAGCGGCTAAGAGTACCACTAGCAGTTATCACTAAGGTACTCTTGTACACATGGGTGGCTAAGAGTACCAATAGCAGTTATCACTAAGGTAATCTTGTTCACATGAGCGGCTAAGAGTACCACTAGCAGTTATGACTAAGGTACTCTTGTACACATGCCCGGCTAAGAGTACTACTAGCAGTTATCAATAAGTTACTCTTGTACACATGGGCGGCTAAGAGTACCACTAGCAGTTATCACTAAGGTACTCTTGTCACATGAGCGGCTAAGAGTACCACTAGCAGTTATCACTAACGTACACTTGTACACATGGTTGGCTAAGAGTACCACTAGCAGTTATCACTAACGTACTCTTGAACACATGGGCGGCTAAGAGTACCACTAGCAGTTAACACAAACTACTCTTGAACACATGGGCGGCTAAGAGTACCACTAGCAGTTATCACTAACGTACACTTGTACACATGGGCGGCTAAGAGTACCACTAGCAGTTATCACTAACGTACTCTTGAACACATGGGCGGCTAAGAGTACCACTAGCAGTTAACACAAACTACTCTTGTACACATGGGCGGCTAAGAGTACCACTAGCAGTTATCACTAAGGTACTCTTGTACACATGCGCGGCTGAGAGAACCACTAGCAGTTATCACTAAGGTACTCTTGTACACATGGGCGGCTAAGAGTACCACTAGCAGTTATCACTAAGTTACTCTTGTACACATGGGCGGCTAAGAATACCACTAGCAGTTATTACTAAGGTAGTCTTGTACACATGGGTGGCTAAGAGTACCACTAGCAGTTATCACTAAGGTACTCTTGTACACATGGGCGGCTAAGAGTACCACTAGCAGTTATCACAAACTACTCTTGTACAAATGGGCGGCTAAGAGTACCACTAGCAGTTATCACTAAGGTACTCTTGTACACATGGGCAGCTAAGAGTACCACTAGCAGGTATCACTAACGTAATCTTGTACACATGGGCAACTAAGAGTACCACTAGCAGGTATCACTAACGTAATCTTGTACACATGAGCAGCTAAGAGTACCACTAGCAGGTATCACTAACGTACTCTTGTACACATGGGCGGCTAAGAGTACCACCAGCAGTTATCACTAAGGTACTCTTGTACACATGGGCGGCTAATAGTACCACTAGCAGTTATCACTAAGGTACTCTTGTACACATGGGCGGCTAAGAGTACCACTAGCTGTTAAAACTAAGGTACTCTTGTACACATGGGTGGCTAAGAGTACCACTAGCTGTTAAAACTAAGGTACTCTTGTACACATGGGCAGCTAAGAATACCACTAGCAGTTATCACTAAGGTACTCTTGTACACATGGACGGCTAAGAGTACCACTAGCAGGTATCACTAAGGTACTCTTGTACACATGCGCGGCTAAGAGTACCACTAGCAGGTATCACTAAGGTACTCTTGTACACATGGGCGGCTAAGAGTACCACTAGCAGTTATCACTAAGGTACTCTTGTACACATGGGCGGCTAAGAGTACCACTAGCAGGTATCACTAATGTACTCTTGTACACATGCGCGGCTAATAGTACCACTAGCAGTTATCACTAAGGTACTCTTGTACACATGGGCGGCTAAGAGTACCACTAGCAGTTATCACTAAGGTACTCTTGTACACATGGGCGGCTAAGAGTACCACTAGCAGGTATCACTAAGGTACTCTTGTACACATGCGCGGCTAATAGTACCACTAGCAGGTATCACTAAGGTACTCTTGTACACATGGGCGGCTAAGAGTACCACTAGCAGGTATTACTAAGGTACTCTTGTACACATGCGCGGCTAAGAGTACCACTAGCAGGTATCACAAAGGTATTCTTGTACACATGGGCGGCCAAGAGTACCACTAGCAGGTATCACTAAGGTACTCTTGTACACATGGGCGGATAAGATTACCACTAGCAGGTATCACTAAGGTACTCTTGTACACATGGGCGGATAAGGGTACCACTAGCAGGTATCACTAACGTACTCTTGTACACATGGGTGGATAAGAGTACCACTAGCAGGTATCACTAAGGTACTCTTGTACACATGGGCGGCTAAGAGTACCACTAGCAGATATCACTAAGGTACTCTTGTACACATGGGCGGCTAAGAGTACCACTAGCAGTTATCACTAAGGTACTCTTATACACATGCGCGGCTAAGAGTACCACTAGCAGGTATCACTAAGGTACTCTTGTACACATGGGCGGCTAAGAGTACCACTAGCAGGTATCACTAAGGTACTCTTGTACACATGCGCGGCTAATAGTACCACTAGCAGGTATCACTAAGGTACTCTTGTACACATGGGCGGCTAAGAGTACCACTAGCAGGTATCACTAAGGTACTCTTGTACACATGCGCGGCTAAGAGTACCACTAGCAGGTATCACAAAGGTATTCTTGTACACATGGGCGGCTAAGAGTACCACTAGCAGGTATCACTAAGGTACTCTTGTACACATGGGCGGATAAGATTACCACTAGCAGGTATCACTAAGGTACTCTTGTACACATGGGCGGATAAGGGTACCACTAGCAGGTATCACTAACGTACTCTTGTACACATGGGTGGATAAGAGTACCACTAGCAGGTATCACTAAGGTACTCTTGTACACATGGGCGGATAAGAGTACCACTAGCAGGTATCACTAACGTACTCTTGTACACGTGGGCGGATAAGAGTACCACTAGCAGGTATCACTAAGGTACTCTTGTACACATGGGTGGATAAGAGTACCACTAGCAGGTATGACTAACGTACTCTTGTACACATGGGCGGATAAGAGTACCACTAGCAGGTATCACTAAGGTACTCTTGTACACATGGGCGGATAAAGGTACCACTAGCAGGTATCACTAAGGTACTCTGGTACACATGGGCGGATAAGAGTACCACTAGCAGGTATCACTAAGGTACTCTTGTACACATGGGCGGATAAGGGTACCACTAGCAGGTATCACTAACGTACTCTTGTACACATGGGCGGATAAGAGTACCACTAGCAGGTATCACTAAGGTACTCTTGTACACATGGGCGGATAAGGGTACCACTAGCAGGTATCACTAACGTACTCTTGTACACATGGGTGGCTAAGAGTACCATTAGGAGTTATCACTAACGTAATCTTGTACACATGGACGGCTAAGAGTACCACAAGCAGTTATCTCTAAGCTACTCTTGTACTTATCGGCGGCTAAGAGTAAATCTAGCTGTTATCACTAAGGTACTCTTGGACACATGGGTGACTAAATGTATCACTAGCAGTTACCATAAGGTACTCTTGTACACATGGGTGACTAAGCGTACCACTAGCAGTTACCATAAGGTACTCTTGTACACATGGGTGACTAACAGTACCACTAGCAGTTACCATAAGGTACTCTTGTACACATGGGTGGATAAGAGTGCCACTAGCAGTTACCATAAAGTACTCTTGTACACATGGGTGACTAAGCGTACCACTAGCAGTTACCATAAGGTACTCTTGTACACATGGGTGGATAAGAGTACCACTAGCAGTTACCATAAAGTACTCTTGTACACATGGGTGACGAAGCGGACCACTAGCAGTTACCATAAGGTACTCTTGTTCACATGGGTGGCTAAGTGTACCACTAGCAGTTACCATAAGGTACTCTTGTACACATGGGTGGCTAAATGTACCACTAGCAGTTACCATAAGGTACTCTTGTACACATGGGTGACTAAGCGTACCACTAGCAGTTACCATAAGGTACTCTTGTCAACATGGGTGACTAAGAGTACCACTAGCAGTTACCATAAGGTACTCTTGTACCTATGGGTGGCTAAGTGTAGCACTAGCAGTTACCATAAGGTACTCTTGTACACATGGGTGGATAAGAGTACCACTAGCAGTTACCATAAAGTACTCTTGTACAAATGGCTGGCTAAGTGTATCACTAGCAGTTACCATTAGGTACTCTTGTACACATGGGTGACTAACAGTACCACAAGCAGTTACCATAAGGTACTCTTTTACACATGGGTGACTAAGAGTACCACTAGCAGTTACCATAAGGTACTCTTGTCAACATGGGTGACTAAGAGTACCACTAGCAGTTACCATAAGGTACTCTTGTACACATGGGTGGCTAAGAGTACCACTAGCAGTTACCATAAGGTACTCTTGTACACATGGGTGGCTAAGTGTACCACTAGCAGTTATCACTAAGGAACTCTTGTACACATGGGTGGCTAAGAGTACCACTAGCAGTTACCATAAGGTACTCTTGTACACATGGGTGACTAAGAGTACCACTAGCAGTTACCATAAGGTACTCTTGTACACATGGGTGGCTAAAAGTACCACTAGCAGTTACCATAAGGTACTCTTGTACACATGGGTGGCTAAGTGAACCACTAGCAATTACCATAAGGTACTCTTGTACACATGGGTCGCTAAATGTACCACTAGCATTTACCATAAGGTACTCTTGTACACATGGGTGACAAAGCGTACCACTAGCAGTTACCATAAGGTACTCTTGTACACATGGGTGACTAACAGTACCACTAGCAGTTACCATAAGGTACTCTTGTACACATGGGTGGCTAGGTGTACCACTAGCAGTTACCATAAGGTACTCTTGTACACATGGGTGACTAACAGTACCACTAGCAGTTACCATAAGGTACTCTTGTACACATGGGTGGCTAAGTGTACCACTAGCAGTTACCATAAGGTACTCTTGTACACATGGGTGGCTAAATGTACCACTAGCAGTAACCATAAGGTACTCTTGTACACATGGGTGACTAAGCGTACCACTAGCAGTTACCATAAGGTACTCTTGTACACATGGGTGGATAAGAGTACCACTAGCAGTTACCATAAAGTACTCTTGTACACATGGGTGACTAAGCGGACCACTAGCAGTTACCATAAGGTACTCTTGTACACATGGGTGGATAAGAGTACCACTAGCAGTTACCATAAGGTACTCTTGTACACATGGGTGACTAAGCGTACCACTAGCAGTTACCATAAGGTACTCTTGTACACATGGGTGGATAAGAGTACCACTAGCAGTTACCATAAGGTACTCTTGTACACATGGGTGGATAAGAGTACCACTAGCAGTTACCATAAGGTACTCTTGTACACATGGGTGGATAAGAGTACCACTAGCAGTTACCATAAGGTACTCTTGTACACATGGGTGACTAAGCGTACCACTAGCAGTTACCATAAGGTACTCTTGTACACATGGGTGACTAACAGTACCACTAGCAGTTACCATAAGGTACTCTTGTACAAATGGGTGGCTAAGTGTATCACTAGCAGTTACCATTAGGTACTCTTGTACACATGGGTGACTAACAGTACCACAAGCAGTTACCATAAGGTACTCTTGTACACATGGGTGACTAAGAGTACCACTAGCAGTTACCATAAGGTACTCTTGTCAACATGGGTGACTAAGAGTACCACTAGCAGTTACCATAAGGTACTCTTGTACACATGGGTGACTAAGAGTTCCACTAGCAGTTACCATAAGGTACTCTTGTACACATGGGTGGCTAAGAGTACCACTAGCAGTTACCATAAGGTACTCTTGTACACATGGGTGGCTAAGTGTACCACTAGCAGTTATCACTAAGGAACTCTTGTATACATGGGTGGCTAAGAGTACCACTAGCAGTTACCATAAGGTACTCTTGTACACATGGGTGGCTAAGTGTACCACTAGCAATTACCATAAGGTACTCTTGTACACATGGGTCGCTAAATGTACCACTAGCATTTACCATAAGGTACTCTTGTACACATGGGTGACAAAGCGTACCACTAGCAGTTACCATAAGGTACTCTTGTACACATGGGTGGCTAAATGTACCACTAGCAGTTACCATAAGGTACTCTTGTACACATGGGTGACTAAGCGTACCACTAGCAGTTACCATAAGGTCCTCTTGTCAACATGGGTGACTAAGAGTACCACTAGCAGTTATCACTAAGGTACTCTTGTACACACGGGCGGCTAAGAGTACCACTAGCAGCTATCACTAACGTACTCTTGTACACATGGGCAGCTAAGAGTACCACTAGCAGTTATCACTAACGTACTCTTGTACACATGGGCGGCTAAGAGTACCACTAGCAGTTATCACTAACGTACTCTTGTACACATAGGCGGCAAAGAGTACGACTAGCAGTTATCACTAACGTACTCTTGTACACATGGGCGGCTAAGAGTACCACTAGCAGTTATCACTAACGTACTCTTGTACACATGGGCGGCTAAGAGTACCACTAGCAGTTATCACTAACGTACTCTTGTACACATGGGCGGCTAAGAGTACCACTAGCAGTTATCACTAACGTACTCTTGTACACATGGGCGGCTAAGAGTACCACTAGCAGTTATCACTAAGGTACTCTTGTACACATGGGCGGCTAAGAGTACCACTAGCAGTTATCACTAACGTACTCTTGTACACATGGACGGCTAAGAGTACCACTAGCAGTTATCACTAAGGTACTCTTGTACACATTGGCGGCTAAGAGTACCACTCGCAGTTATCACTAAGGTACTCTTGTACACATGGACGGCTAAGAGTACCACTCGCAGTTATCACAAAGGTACTCTTGTACACATTGGCGGCTAAGAGTACCACTAGCAGTTATCACAAAGGTACTCTTGTACACATTGGCAGCTATGAGTACCACTAGCAGTTATCACAAAGGTACTCTTGTACACATTGGCGGCTAAGAGTACCACTAGCAGTTATCACAAAGGTACTCTTGTACACATTGGCAGCTAAGAGTACCACTAGTGGTTATCACTAAGTTACTCTTGTACACATTGGCGGCTAAGAGTACCACTAGCAGTTATCACTAAGTTACTCTTGTACACATTGGCGGCTAAGAGTACCACTAGCAGTTATCACTAAGTTACTCTTGTACACATTAGCGGCTAAGAGTACCACTAGCAGTTATCACAAAGGTACTCTTGTACACATTGGCAGCTAAGAGTACCACTAGTGGTTATCACTAAGTTACTCTTGTACACATTGGCGGCTAAGAGTACCACTAGCAGTTATCACTAAGGTAATCTTGTTCACATGGGCGGCTAAGAGTACCACTAGCAGGTATAACTAACGTACTCTTGTACACATGGGCGGCTAAGAGTACCACTAGCGGTTATCACTAAGGTACTCCTACACACATGGGCGGCTAAGAGTACCACTCGCAGTTATCACTAAGGTACTCTTGTACACATGGGCGGCTAAGAGTACCACTAGCAGTTATCACTAAGGTACTCCTATACACATGGGCGGCTAAGAGTACCACTAGCAGTTATCACTAAGCTACTCTTGTACACATGGGCGGCTAAGAGTACCACTAGCAGCTATCACTAACGTACTCTTGTACACATTGGCGGCTAAGAGTACCACTAGCAGTTATCACTAACGTACTCTTGTACACATGGGCGGCTAAGAGTACCACTAGCAGTTATCACTAACGTACTCTTGTACACATTGGCGGCTAAGAGTACCACTAGCAGTTATCACTAACGTACTCTTGTACACATTGGCGGCTAAGAGTACCACTAGCAGTTATCACTAACGTACTCTTGTACACATTGGCGGCTAAGAGTACCACTAGTGGTTATCACTAAGTTACTCTTGTACACATTGGCAGCTAAGAGTACCACTAGCAGTTATCACTAACGTACTCTTGTACACATTGGCGGCTAAGAGTACCACTAGCAGTTATCACTAACGTACTCTTGTACACATTGGCGGCTAAGAGTACCACTAGTGGTTATCACTAAGTTACTCTTGTACACATGGGTACAAACTTGCGCACCGTAGTCCTCATATCCTGAACACTCTTCATGCCACCACTCCTTGCACATTCCACATTGCGCCCAGTTGTAAAAGCCTCTCCGCCGCCTGGACAGTATGTACTTGGTGTGCATTTGATGTTGAAGGATCAAAAAATTTGGAGATCTTCTAGCAACAACCTGCTTCGTCTTACTTTGTCTTCTGTTCTGCTTCCCACCCACATTTGATTTCAGCTTAGGTTTGTTTCCTGGTTAAACACGTTCTTCAAAGGGGATTCCGTAAGAATTTCACATGTTGCTTCTTTAGAAGACCTCTTCCCGGGTTTTCTAGTGCACTGTGTGGGACTACCACACATTTCTGCCAAACGAGACGTAGCGTTCCTGTTGAACTCCTCTGTAAGCTCATTGGTTATGTCTTCACTTACTTTTGTACCACTATCCTGTATAAAAACATTTGGGTCTTATGGGAGTATTCCTAATCCATTTTCACCTCTTTCAATCGTGCCAACTCTTAAGTATGCAGCTCGAAACAATCCAGCAATACATTGCCTCTCCTGGATCATTAACAATCCACTTTTCAACCCCTTCTGCATAAGCTGATTTAAGCGGACCGAAAAAGCTCTGTCCACTCGTGTGCTGTGGAAGAAACAACAAAGTAATGAAATTGTCCCGGCAATACAAAATAGCAGTGAGTTGTGTGATTATCTATAATTAGAAGGACAGGATGCAGGCTGAGTGTGGTCAGCCAGTCTGATGCCATGTAACACTATCAGAAGTGAGTGGCAGTGTTGGTATAGAGAGCAGGGTTCATTCATTCTCTTTCGTGCAAATATCATGTCCGGAGGAACATAGCTCCCTCGTTTGCCTTTACAGCCGTATACTTTTGATGTTTTATTAGGAACTGCTGAAATCCCCGACTCACCCTCTGAGGACGAAACTGATATTTATTGAGGCATTCTTTTAGACTCTCAAAAAAAAATCTTTGGGCTTTGTTGAATCCTTCAGCTCGACGTAAACTACTTGGATTTGTTTTTGGCTAAAGCTCACAACCCAATCCTTTCCTACCGTTTTGTTCTGTGTGTTAAATCTGTCACTTACGCCATTCATGTCAGCAAATTGGTTTGCTATATACATAAGCCTTTTTCGGGTGAGACCGTAAAATCTGGCGTTTAAATCTTTGCAGTGTTCCTTTTCTGATGTAGCATTAAAAATGTGCCGAGTGAGGATGATAGTGTACCCTGAAAACACACATTTTAATAGTCACAATGATAAAACCTACCTAGCTTATTATTTATGATTCCTGCTTTAGCCTTTACAAAGAATGTTTTCAACTCATTAAGTTAACCTATAACAACTTATTAACACTGAAACACAAATGGCTCTGTTATACTTCCAATTTATAGGGAATGTTAAGAATCTCTCCAAATTAAAAGTCTCTTTTTTAGTTGGAAATCGAACCTGAGACCTCTGGGATTCAAAATTATATTGGTGGAATAAGCTATTATTTTATATGGAAAATTTGAACATCGCCCACTACTTACAGCCTTTAATCTTGTCCTTACAGTGAATTCATTGACACCCACTTCTCTTTTGGAATTCCCTTGGCTTAGCAAGTGGCAGATGAACACTAATTTCCTTTTATACTTCCCCATTTTTTAAATCTGTAACAATAACGTCCAGTGTCAGATAAAGGTAAACTATGTAACACTAAATTGGTTTTTGAAGCGTTAAAATGATAGTCGAAAATAATAAACAAATGCTATTGGGTAAGAGTACACAGCACACCCACTGGTCATTTACAAGAATGACAATAGAGGTCAGCTTGCATTGACCAGCTTAACCTTAATGACATATTTGCACTGTACAAATATAACTGTTTATTATAACATAAAGCATTTCTAGGTTATAACTTGAATCCATACAAAAATCCTTAAATTAGTGGTTTTACTTTTTATCAAATAATTGCCAATAAGCTTTACCTACCTGTTTGCGTAGTAGAAATTAACAAAGACGGCATCGTCTGTTGCAGCTTTCCACGCTGTGTATAATGGCGGTTGAATGACTTCGCTCAGTGCTGCCAATCCATAAAAACGTAACATAGTACTCTTACCCGACCGCGCACCCTATATGTTTTCAGACCCCTGAATCAAAAAAAAAAAAAAAAAAAAAACATGTTTACTTTCTCTACACGTACTATGTACATATTGTACAGAGAAGGCATTGCATTGCACCCAAAAATTCAATACCGAGATTTCACCGGAAATACATGTTTTCAGACCCCCTGAATGTAAAACAGGCATCTTTAAACAAATGTGTGTCTGTGTATGGGGGAGGGGAGCAAAATAACTCAAAAATGTGCGTTTGTAACTGTATCTGTGTGTGGGGGAGGGGAGCAAAATAACTCAAAAATGTGAGCTTGTAACTGTGTCTGTGTGTGGGGAGGGGAGCAAAATAACTCAAAAATGTGCGTTTGTAACTGTGTCTGTGTGTGGGGGAGGGGAGCAAAATAACTCAAAAACGTGCGTTTGTAACTGTGTCTGTGTGTGGGGGAGGGGAGCAAAATAACTCAAAAACATGCGTTTGTAACTGTGTCTGTGTGTGGGGGAGGGGAGCAAAATAACTCAAAAATGTGCGTTTGTAACTGTGTCTGTGTGTGGGGGAGGGGAGCAAAATAACTCAAAAACGAAAAAATCCGTTAAATACCAAACTTGAAATTTGAGCTCAGTGTCTTCCAAGATTGAGACACGAAGATTTTCAAGGAAACCTTCCCACTCTACATGGAAAAAATTTCGAAAATTTTGACCTTCTCAAAAATGCCTCTTACCATTTACATTAAACTCTCTTGTATTTAAGATGTTTTCATAATAAATAAAATGTATATCTTGAATTTTCTGGGAGTCGCCTCTGATTCTGGATGATTTTTTTTAACTCTGCATAACTAGTAAACCGTAACAGATACATAAAAACTTACTATACAAAAAATGTAGAGCTCCTTAAATAGCACGATTTATTTCAAATAAATTTTTTCCCTGGAGTTGGCCATTTTAGAGAAATTCCTTGTTATTGGTTTCAATTTTAAAATATTAAAACTTCTCACCTCTGGTCACACAAAGAAACGTATTTCATTCATTTTAAAACATTTGACTACTATCACGTTATCCTAGTGTATTCCCTTCTACTTACAAAGAAGCAAGTAATAAGACAATTTCTGTTAATGTTTATCTTGATTAGCATGAAGTGGATAGAAGAATAAGCTTTAAAACAATGATGTGTAACAGATGTAGAGAAAGTCATGTGAATGGAACAAAACAATTTTTTCCCTTTAGGCCAGTACCTATTTTCTACACTGAACCCCCTGCGTGCAAAGACCGAAGTGGAAACGCGCGTCAACCCCGGGGGAAGCTTAATGAAAACTCCGTTAGGACCGACCTTTACCAGCTTAGGTATGATAACTTTGCAGGTTAGTGCCGAAAGGCCACTGCCACGTTGAGCCCAACCCAATCCGAACGGGGGCTCAGATGTTCGGCCCAACTACTTCTAGTACCACGGGCGCTCGGGGCCCGCAGCGCTCGCGCTGAACAGCTAAGAATCTGCCCCCTACGGGCAGTTAAGGGACTAATAAGTGGAAGACTTGGCAACTGCGAGAGCTGGTTTCCAACCACAAACTTAAAAGAGGGTTATCATGTTCTAAAAATGCTGTATAGTACTCATACTACTTTGCTTCGAGAGAACAATTTGGCGCTGAGGTACCGTCCGGTCTAGCTGCTTTCACTATTTGTGGATAGATGGCAGTTTTACTATTGTTTTAGACAGAAGATGGTACTTTGGTCCGTGGTATTACATGTCCAATCCGATATTTCTAGTTGTGTTGGCAGCTCGTTAACCCTGCAAGGAATGCGTACACAACGCACACATGAGAACAGATAAGGTGACACACGTAGATAGAAACGCTGTTTACCTTAATATATTGGTGGCCGTCTCATTCTGACCACACAGCATAGCTCAAGAAACGAAAATCTCGTTAAATACCAAACTTGGCATTTGAGTTCAGTATCTTCCAATTGTTTTAAAATTCGCTCTAACGATTTTGATTAAACTGCATATGTTTAAGATACTTCGATGACAAAAATAATGTACATTTGAATGTTTTTAGATATCCTCTGAAGCCCTTTTCATTCTAGATGATTTCTGTATAGACTTTAAGAGAAAGAAAAAAAAATGCAGATATCATTAAAAACAAACAATTTAGGTTCCTTCTTTTTATTTGTTTATTTTTTGTTCTGAACTAGTTACTTTCTCTACACGTACTATATACATAGTGTATAGAGAAGGTTTTGCATTGCACACAAAGATTCAATACTGAGATTTCACCAGGTATACATGTTTTGTATCCCCCGGAATCCAAAAGAGCATTTTTAGAAAAAGGTCCGTGTGTGTCTGAGGGCAGCATAGCTCAAAAGCGAAAATCTCGTTAAATACTAAATTTCCAAGGATGCGACTTCCCACCCCCAACTATTCTTTACATAGAAAAAAAAACAACAAATATTTTGATTTTCTCACTAATGGCTATAACGGTGTTTTTTGTTGTTTTTTTTTTTTTGTTTTTTTTTTTAATTCTGCATAACTGGTAAGCCGTGAGAAATAAAAAAAAATTACTGATAAAATGTTGATTTCGTCAAAAGACACGATTTATGTGAACTACAATTTTTGCTTTTGTCCATTTCCTATATATTACTTGTTATAGGCTAAAATTTTCCAATACTTTTACTCCCCTCAAATGGGCAGTCGTTATCTATTTTTTTACTTTCTCCATACGCACTGTGTACATAGTGTATAGAGAAATTATTGCACTCCACCAAAAATTCGATACCGAGATTTCACCGGAAATATATGTTTTAGGGTCCCCAATATCCAAAAAAGGCATTTTCACAAAAAGGTCCGTGTGTGTGTGTGTCCGTGTGTCTGTGAACACGATAACTCAAAAACGAGAAGTCGGTAAAATACCAAACTTGGTATTTAAGTTTAGTATCTTCCAGGGATGCAACACAAAGATTTTCAGAAAAATCCCCCCACCCCCAACTACCCTTTACATGGAACTTTTTTCGAAAATTTTGATTTTCTCAAAAATGGCTCTAACGATTTTGATTAAAATTTCGGATATTAAACATATTTACCTGAAAAATGAAATGTATATCTTGAATTTTCTGGGAATAGCCTCTGAAGAGTAGTTTATTCTGGATGAAGTTTACTAAAGTTTGAATAACTGCTAAACCGTAAGAGATGGACAAACACTTACTACACAAAAAATGTAGAGCACATTAAAACACACAATTTATGTTATATACATTTTTTTTCGTGGAGTTCGTCGTTTTTGTGACATTCCTTATTTTTGGTTTCTGCTATGAAAAACGTATACTTTTCTCATACTGGAACTTGTCAACTCCTATCCATATAAACAAAGGAACTTCATTGACATAGCAACCAGCTTTTGACTATCACTTTAACCTACGGTTGTCCCTTATTTCGCTCCTACTTACAAGGATGCGAGAAATAAGACTTTTTCTGCTAATTTTTTTATCTGATTAGCATAAAGTAAATAGAATTATAAGCTTTTTAAGAATTATTTGTTGCAGGGATATGGAGAAAGTCATGTGAATGGTACACATCAGATTTTTTATTCTGGGCATGGAGTAGCCATCAAATAGGGCTTGGTTTTTACGGAAGCCATCCAGAAAATGCGAGACGATTTGGCACAACTAAATAATAACGAAAATTATCAACGCAAAACTTTAAGCTATAATACCCTACTCTATTTCTCAACGAAATATGCATTCTGTCAAGATGTTTATTGTCACGTGGTACCCGTTTTTCAAAGCTGATGTTATTCTTTACTACCGCCAAAGAACTTGGGCACAAAATGTTCGGCCGATCTTATAGCCATATAACACAAGTGTATAATGGCAATGCAATGAACGGGTCTTCAGTGAGGAAATGGCACATAATTTACGAGTAATCAAGGAAGAACATAACAGTGTGTACGATAAAGACCGCAGTGGAAGTTCATCAATCGTTATGGAGCAGTTGAAAGCAGACGTTGATAAAAGAATTCAGAAAAACCGGTGTTTCACTTTGGACACCGTACGTGACTTTTTGGATGGAAAAGATTTGCCAGCCATGAAGACCTCAAAGTGACAGTGAGATTTTGGCTCAGATGTTTAGCGGTGGAAGAGTATAACATCTGTACCACGTGACAATAAATACCTTGATAGCAATGACGATTACGCTGAAATAGTATATTGCGTACTAAGAATTGTAAGTTATACTTCCCAGTTCCAGAATACTAGGTCCGCAGGACCGAGATCTGATAAGAAACTTACACTTATATTTTCGAAAAAATGTTCCATGGTGGAGGGATTTCTCAAAATCTTCGCACGCCTGGAACATACTAAACTTAAATACCAAGTTTGGTATTTTACCGACTTTTCCTTTTTGAGTTATCGTGTTCACAGACACTTAGACACACACAAGGACCTTCTTCTGAAAATGTTTTTTTTTATTACCCTAAAACATATATTTCCGGTGAAATCTCGGTATGGAATTTTGGGTGGAGTGCAATTCCATCTCTATACACTATGTACATAGTACGTTTAGAGAAAGTAAAAAGGAATTCTCGATGTGAACAAATAAAAGGCTACATGGACAAAGCCTTCTTATACAGTCTTTTGTTAATGAATTTTGCAATAGATTCTTTACTTGAAGTAGCACATGTCATTTCCTAATTGTACTGTAAGTATTAATGACCTCTCAAACTCTTACAGTGCTTGTTGCCATGGCAATTAATAAATGAATTGTAAGTTTAACTTACATTACCAAATATGTGCTCAGAATGATCAACTTACATATCAAATATTTCAAAAAATAGAGTAAGGTATTGTAACTTTGTAAATAAAGTTTTGTGTTGATAACTTTCGTTATCCATCACTTTCTGGACGACCCTCATAAAACATTTGACTATCACTTTAACCTATGATACTCCCTTATTTCCATTCTACTTACAAGGAAGCAAGTAATAAGACTATTTCTGTTAATGTTTACCTCGATTAGCATGAAGTAGATGCAGAATAAAATTTAATGAGAACGGTTTCTTATAGAATCAGTGGCGAAATGGACAAAGCAGATTTGGGGAGGTGCTTTTAGTCGGCGACACAGTCAAAGGGATCAGTATTTAATGACTATGACCTTGCTCACTTTTTATCGCTTCATTTCCTTCAGCATCGTAAGACCTTGAACACGAAATGTATACATCCGCTTTAAACCTCAACTGTTTCTAGTTGGTATTGTCTCATCTCGGAGAAGATCTGGGGACGTCGACTCCAACTATATTCACCTATTACTTTCTCTACACGTACTATGTTCGTAGTTATAGAGAAGGCATTGTAATGTACCCAAAAATTCAATACCGAGATTTCACCTGAAATTAAATTTTGAGGTCCCCTGTGTAAAAAAAAAAACAGTTTTACTTTTTCTACACGCACTATGTACATAGTGTATAGAGAAAGTATTGTATTGCACCCAAAATGTGATGTCAAGATTTCGGGAGAAATATATATTTTGAGGTCCTCTGAGTCCGAAAAAAACATTTTTAGAAAAAGATCCCTGTCTGTGTGTCTGTCGACAGCATAGCTCAAAAACGAAAAGACCGTTGAATACCAAACTTGGTATTTAGGGTTGGTATCTTCCAAGGATGCGACACGAAGATTTTATAGAAAATTCTCACAACCCCAACTACCCTTTACATGGAAAAAATTTCGAAAATTTTGATTTTCTCAAAAATGGCTCTAACGATTTTGATTAAGATACGTATATAAAAATACATTTACACGACAAATAAATGTATATGTTGAATTTTCTGGGAATAGCCTCTGAAGATCTCTACATTCTAGATGAATTTTGCTGAATGTTGTATAACTGGTAAACCGTAACAGATAGACAAAATCTTGCTGAAAAAAAATGTAGATCCCGTTGAAACACACGAATTTATGTTTTATACATTTATTCGTAGAGTTGGCCATTTTTAAGATATTGAATGTAGTTTGTTTCAATTTTAAAAGCTTTCACATAGGGGAATTTGTGAACTCTTGGCAATGCATAGAAACCGGTTTTATGGCAACCGGCTTTTAATGTCGTTTTAGCCCAGTGTATTCAGCTTCTACTTACAAGGAAGCAAGTAATAAGACTATTGCTGTTAATGTTTATCTCGATTAGCATCAAGTGGATTAAAGGAATAAAAGCTTGTAGAGAAAGTCATGTGATTGGTACGCATCAAACTTTTGTTTCTCTTGGTCAAGTAAAGAGTACAAAATGTTAATGCATCACCCAATCTCAAGTTTCTAAAGGATTTGACGCTTTAGCCTAGTGTACTCCGTAATTTAAGTGCTCTACAACTAAATATGGAATAAAAGTATTTTAAAAAACTTGATATGTAAGTTAATTATTCTGAACACATATTTGGTAATGTAAGCTAAATTTATTAATTGTCATGGCAACAAGCACTTTAAGAGTTTGAGAGGTCATTAATACTTACAGTACAATTAGGAAATGTCATGTGCTACTTTCAGTAAAGAATCTATTGCAAAATTCATTAACAAAAGAGTGTATAAGAAGGCTTTGTCCATATAATTTAGATATAGCCTTTCATTTGTTCACATGGAGAATTCCTTTTTACTTTCTCTACACGTACTAATGTGCATAGTGTATAGAGAAGGTACCCAAAACTTCGATACTGAGATTTCACCAGAAATAGATGTTTTAGGGTCCCCTGTATCCAAAAAAAAATTAGAAAAAGATCTTGAGTGCGTGCCCATGTGTTTGTGAACACAATTACTCAAAAATGAAAAGTCGGTAAAATACCAAAGTAGGTATGAAAGTTAAAATCTTTCAAGAAAACTTTTGATTTTCCCAAAAAATGGCTCTAACGGTTTTGATTAAAATGCCGTATATTTATAAATGGATTTTTTTAAATTTTGCGTAACTGGGAAGTCGCAGGAAATAGACAAAATATGTACATGACGTTGAAACATGCTATACATAATTTTTTCGTCGAGTTGATAATTTTTGAAATATTCCTTATTATTGGTTTCAGTTTTTAAATACTTAAAGCTTTCACATACGGGAATTTGTCACCTGGTAATGCAAATAAAAGGATTTCATCCAGCTTTTAAAATATTTGACTATCGCTTTAGCCTAGTGTATTCCATTGCTTTGTCTTCTGTTCACAAGAAAGGATTTCTGCTGATGTTTATCAAGCAGATAGAAGAATAAGCTTTTCAACAATAATTTGTTACAGAGATGTAAAGAAAGTCATGTGAATGGAACACATCAGATTTTTTTCTTAATGTTCAATAAAATAAATTAAAGAAATTTTGATTTATTATTTTATACAGTTTTTTTCAAGTATTTCAAAAAGTAATTGGCTAACCACGAACTGTAAGTTACTTATCAGATCTCGGTTCTGCGGGCCTCGTATTCCCAATACAGAGGGTTGGCTGATAAGTCCCGGGCCTCTCAATGAAAACAGCATTTAAAAATGTGTTGTTGCTTTTTTCTTTATTTCTCAGCATACTCTCCAGAAAAGATAATACATTTGTCATATCACTGTTCTAATTTAATTAAACCATCTCTGTAGTGCGATTTATCAAGGTCCTCAAAATAGCTGTTTACCGCATCAATGAGCTCCTCGTTGCTGTGAAATCTTCTCCTTGAGGTTTGGGAACAGGTGGTAGTCACTGGGTGCTAGACCTGGCGAATAGCTGTTTACCACATCAATGAGCTCGTTGCTGTGGAATCTTCGTCCTTGAGGTTTGGGAACAGGTGGTAGTCACTGGGTGCTAGATCTGGCGAATAGCTGTTTACCTCATCAATGAGCTCCTCGTTGCTGTGAAATCTTCGTGCTTGAGGTTTGGGAACAGGTGGTAGTCACTGGGTGCTAGATCTGGCGAATAGCTGTTTACCTCATCAATGAGCTCCTCGTTGCTGTGGAATCTTCTCCTTGAGGTTTGGGAACAGGTGATAGTCACTGGGTGCTAGAATAGGGTGTATGTTCAAGCAATTCCAACTTAAATTCGGACATTTTACCCATTGCAATTACTGAACGGAGCATTGTCGTGATGAAACAAGAGTTTGTTTCCCTAACGAGGTCTTTTTCTTTTCACCTCCTCACTCAAACGTTGCAGTAAGCTTGCGTAGTAGTCACCAGTGATACGTTTACCCTTTTCCAAGTAATCAGTAAAAATAATTCCCTGTGCATCCCAGAAAACACTCGCCATAACCTTGTTAGCTGACAGTATTCACTTTCCCTTTTTTGGAGTTGGTTCACCTGGCGCATTCCTCTGTATTGACTGTGATTTACTTTCTGGAGTGTAGTGATGTATCCAAGTTTCATCCCTGGTAATAAGCCGTCTCAAAAATTCACTGGCATTTTTATGGTAGAGCTCCACATTTTTAACAGAAACAGTTTTTCTTTGCAGTTTTTGATCAGATGTCAACAAACGCGGCACCCATCTTGCACAGACCTTGTGAAAGCCCAAAACATTAATTACAATATTACCTGCACGTTCTTTTGATATGTTTACAGCCTCTGCTATCTCAAACAACTTTAATCTGCGGTCTTCCAGTACTAAACGATGAATTTGTTCAATGATCTCTGGAGTTGTCACTTCTACAGGGCGTCCAGAGCGAGGCTCATCACTAGTGCTCGTACGTCCCATTTTAAACTGTGCAACCCAGCTTTTAATCATTGAATATGAAGGGCAGAGTCTTTCAATGTACTGTTCATTTCCTCCTTGATTTCTTTAGGCGTTAAGCCTTTCAAATGGAAGTATTTAATCACTGCTCATTTTTCCAAATCCTCCATTTTCGTGAAAACTGTAAAGTTGTCTTGTTTAAAATGCTGTCATTGGAAAACTAAACAAGCTATTGACCTGTAACTATGGATACAAGCTAGCCTAGGTCTAATTGGCCTAGTGGCGACCTATCTGTGTGAGACCCGGGACTTATCAGCCGACCCTAGTACATTCTTGATCTGATAATTATAAGTTACAGTTCTTAGTACGCAATATATATTTTGTTACGGAGTAGACAGAGAAACGTTAGACATTAATGTTTTCTGTGGGTGGGTAATAAGAAGAGTCGTGAACCAGACAGGAAACCTTGAGTTGGCTTGAGCCCTCATTTAATTAGTTGAATGTATTTTACAGTAAAGTTTATTGCATGTGGCACAGAGTAAAGGAACCGGATTCTCAACAAATATCCAAGCTGCTGCTTTATTACTCCACGTCGTAGAGCAACTTTTTAAACTGCCATCGTCAGAGACAACAGGTTGTTTCCTTCTCTAGCACGTACGTGCAATATCCATAGCAGATACATAATATATTGTATTCCACCTAAAAATTTGATACCGAAATTTCACCTGAAATATATATTTTGAGAGTCCCTGAATAAAAAAAGTCTGATGTGTTCCATTCACATGACTTTCTCTACATCTCTGTATCAAATTATTGTTAAAAAGGAATCAAGTAATAAGACTAATTGTGCTTATGTTTATCTTGATTAGCACGATGTAAATAACAGATTAATGTTTTGAATAAAAGGTTTGTTTGCTGAACAGCTAGAGGACATCTTGAGACTGGAACATGTTAGATCTTTTCCCCTTCTACTTACAAGGAATAAATTAATAAAGACAATTTCTGCTAATGTTTATCTCTATTATAATGAATGATAGAACAATAAAGTTTTTAAGCCCACCTGGGTAGTGTGGTGGTAGCGTGTCTGCCTCACATTCAACAGGTCGTGAGTTCGAATCTCGCTTAGGATGAGTTACCCGCTTAAGGTTTTCCCATTGAACTGAATTGAATGTTATTGTAACATGCCAATTGTACATGGATTTACATTTCAGTACAATAAGAAAAACACAGTAAAATACAAAACTGATAAAATTTTAAAACTTGTAACTCAAAAACTCTTTCACTGAATAGAAACATTGATTCATTAAAAATTGTTTTACATTTTGCTTAAAGCTGTTGTAAGGTAATTTTTGTGTACTCAAGGGTAACTTGTTAAAAAGCACACCACCAGAATATGCAGGTGATTTTTCATTTTTGTGAGTTTATGATTTTCAATGGATAACAAATTTGTGTGTTGTAATTGTGAAAATGAGAATTTTTGTGAAATAATTTCTCGTTTGATTTTTAAAAGAGTAAGCTCTTAAAAATATGAATGGAAGGAAACATTAAAATGTTATATTGCATAAAATAAGGTTTACTGGACTCCAACTTAAAGATGGTTTGTGTGCGTTAGTAGAGTTGCCCCATAACTAAGATGTGTAAAAACAAGAGACTAGAGATCAGTGTTTTTGTGTCAGGCAGACGAGCTGTGATCAAAAAGTTTCACAACAGTGCTCACTGTAACATTTCTTTCATTTTTACCCAGGCTGTCCTTCCCGATAAAAAGGAGAGGTCACGTGACCATGCAGTAACGAGGTAGACGCTTCAAGTGAACACGTGTTTTGCATGTGCCTCGATTTTTCCATCTGGCAAAAATGTCACATTACAAAGCACAAACATCAAATTTGTTTTTAACTCGGTAAAACTACTACAGAAGCCTATGAAATGTTAAGAACAGCTTATGGGGAGAACATTGTGATCAAAAGTTAAGCATTTCAGTTGTTTTCGAAATTTAAAAGTGGTGTGACATCAGTTAAAGATGCAGACCGTTTGGGGCGACCATGTTCCAGCAAAATTGAGAAAAGTATCAATCAGGTGAGAGAAATGACAGGCACATTACAATAAGAGAACTTTCTGACTCATTAGAACTCTCTTTTCGAAGTGTTTACAGCATTTTGAAAGACAATTTTGACATGAGAAGAATTGCCGTGCCCCGCCTGCTTTCAAATGTCCAAAAGGAAAGCCGTGTGGTTGCCTGCACAGATCTTAAAGAAGAGCTACAAAATGACTCACAGTTTATTACTGGTGATGAAACATGGATTTTTGGCACGATCCAGAAACGAAGCAACAATCTTCACAATGGAAGAGTCCTTCATCTTCATGCCCAAAAAAGGCCAGACAAGTTCGATCCAAAGTGAAGTCAATGATGATTGGACATTATAGAAATTGTTGATAAGGAATTTGTGCCACATGGTGAATCAAAAACTGTTGCAAAGATGAGTGGTTCCTGCGCCCCAACTTTTGGATAAATACTGGTGCCCATCACACCTATTTGGCACCAGCGGACTTTTTTCTTTTCCCGCGACTTAAAATGCGGCTCCGAGGACACTGATGTCATCCATCGCGAATCACAGAAGACTTCCAGCGCTGGGACAAGTGTATCAACTCCCAAGGAGACCACTTCGAGGGTGACAGCAAAACAAACTGGTGTGTAGTATTTATGACGTCATTCCGGAAACTCTTATCTCTAAGTTGCAAAATTGTCATTAACGTGTATGCAAATCCTATGATTGGATAGATATGGTTTTAAAAAGTTTAAGAACCAGCCTCTGAACCCTAAGTAAAGTAATATAGTTCATATCCAAACTATCGAAGGCCTTAGATAAATCAAAATACATGTTTACCTTCATCAAAGTTTTCATATACATAGTTGTTAAGTTCATATAACGCCGTTTCCAGGAAGAAAGCCATGTTGATCGGGAGTAGCTACATCAAATTTCAATATAAAGTCAAGCATTCTATTGTACAAAACACGTTCGAACATCTTGGAAATTGGGCCTTATAATTCTTTACATTACTTGTATCAGCCTTTTTGCTTTTTCTACACGCACTATGTACATAGTATATAGAGAAGGTATTGCACTCCACCCAAAAATTCGATACCGAGATTACACCGAAAATATATGCTTTAGGGTCCCCGATATCCAAAAAGAGCATTTTCACAAAAAGGTCCATGTCCGTGTGTCCTGTGTCTGTGAACACGATAACTCAAAAGCAAAAAGTAAAATACCAAAGTTGGTGTTTAAGTTTCTTGTTTTCCAGGGATGCGACACAAATATTTTGAGAAAAATCCCCCCACACAAACAACCCTTTACATGGAACTTTTTTCAAAAATATATATGAAAGATATTTACCTGACAAATAAAATGTATATCTTGAATTTTCTGGGAATAACCTCTGAAGAGTAGTTTATTCTGGACGAATTTTACGGAATTTTGAATAACTGCTAAACCGTAAGAGATAGACAAAAAATTACTACACAAAAATGTAGAGCATGTTAAAACACACAATTTATGTTATGTACATTTTTTCGTGGAGTTCATCGTTTTGAGACATTCCTTGTTTTTGGTTTCTGCTATGAAAAACATTCTTTTCTCATACAGGAATTTGTCAACTGCTGTCCATACAAACAAAGGAATTTATGTGACATAGTAACCAGCTTTTGATTATCACTTTAAATTATGGTACTCCCTTATTTTGCTTTTACTTGCAATGAAGCAAGTAATAAGACTATTTCTGCTATTTTTGTCTCGATTAGCATGAAGTAAATAAAAGTATAAGCTTTTTAAGAATAATTTGTTGCACAGATGTACAGAAAGTCATGTGAATGGTAGACATCAGATTTTTATATTATAGGTCTAGTTTCAGTGATGACACAAATATTCCATTCCCAATACAACTATTAAATAAAAAGGCTAAGGGGGATGCAAATATGTCACTCATCACACATATACATTTCATAGATCCTGAGAAGACGAATGTCGAGTAACTTTAAGCTCCATGGACCCCGAGATCATTTGAGTATCATTTCACCAATTTCATTCATCGTCCGATATGACCAACCAGGTTAAAGTAACTTTAAGCTCCATGGACCCCGAGATCATTTGAGTATCATTTCACCAATTTCATTCATCGTCCGATATGACCAACCAGGTTAAAGTAACTTTAAGCTCCATGGACCCCGAGATCATTTGAGTATCATATCACCAATTTCATTCATCGTCCGATATGACCAACCAGGTTAGAGTAACTTTAAGCTCCATGGACCCCGAGATCATTTGAGTATCATTTCACCAATTTCATTCATCGTCCGATATGACCAACCAGGTTAGAGTAACTTTAAGCTCCATGGACCCCGAGATCATTTGAGTATCATATCACCAATTTCATTCATCGTCCGATATGACCAACCAGGTTAGAGTAACTTTAAGCTCCATGGACCCCGAGATCATTTGAGTATCATTTCACCAATTTCATTCATCGTCCGATATGACCAACCAGGTTAGAGTAACTTTAAGCTCCATGGACCCCGAGATCATTTGAGTATCATTTCACCAATTTCATTCATCGTCCGATATGACCAACCAGGTTAAAGTAACTTTAAGCTCCATGGACCCCGAGATCATTTGAGTATCATTTCACCAATTTCATTCATCGTCCGATATGACCAACCAGGTTAAAGTAACTTTAAGCTCCATGGACCCCGGGATCATTTGAGTATCATTTCACCAATTTCATTCATCGTCCGATATGACCAACCAGGTTAAAGTAACTTTAAGCTCCATGGACCCCGAGATCATTTGAGTATCATTTCACCAATTTCATTCATCGTCCGATATGACCAACCAGGTTAAAGTAACTTTAAGCTCCATGGACCCCGGGATCATTTGAGTATCATTTCACCAATTTCATTCATCGTCCGATATGACCAACCAGGTTAAAGTAACTTTAAGCTCCATGGACCCCGGGATCATTTGAGTATCATTTCACCAATTTCATTCATCATCTGATATGACCAACCAGGTTAAAGTAACTTTAAGCTCCATGGACCCCGAGATCATTTGAGTATCATTTCACCAATTTCATTCATCATCTGATATGACCAACCAGGTTAAAGTAACTTTAAGCTCCATGGACCCCGAGATCATTTGAGTATCATTTCACCAATTTCATTCATCATCTGATATGACCAACCAGGTTAAAGTAACTTTAAGCTCCATGGACCCCGAGATCATTTGAGTATCATTTCACCAATTTCATTCATCATCTGATATGACCAACCAGGTTAAAGTAACTTTAAGCTCCATGGACCCCGAGATCATTTGAGTTTCATTTCACCAATTTCATTCATCATCTGATATGACCAACCAGGTTAAAGTAACTTTAAGCTCCATGGACCCCAAGATCATTTGAGTATCATTTCACCAATTTCATTCATCATCAGATATGACCAACCAGGTTAAAGTAACTTTAAGCTCCATGGACCCCGAGATCATTTGAGTATCATTTCACCAATTTCATTCATCGTCCGATATGACCAACCTGGTTAAAGTAACTTTAAGCTCCATGGACCCCGAGATCATTTGAGTATCATTGCACCAATTTCATTCATCGTCCGATATGACCAACCAGGTTAAAGTAACTTTAAGCTCCATGGGCCCCGAGATCATTTGAGTATCATTTCACCAATTTCATTCATCGTCCGATATGACCAACCAGGTTAAAGTAACTTTAAGCTCCATGGACCCCGAGATCATTTGAGTATCATTTCACCAATTTCATTCATCGTCCGATATGACCAACCAGGTTAAAGTAACTTTAAGCTCCATGGACCCCGAGATCATTTGAGTATCATTTCACCAATTTCATTCATCGTCCGATATGACCAACCAGGTTAAAGTAACTTTAAGCTTCATTGACCCCGAGATCATTTGACTATCATTTCACCAATTTCATTCATCGTGCGATATAACCAACCAGGTTAAAGTAACTTTAAGCTCCATTTACCCTGAGATCATTTGAGCATCATTTCACAAATTTCATTCATCGTCTGATATGACCAACCAGGTTAAAGTAACTTTAAGCTCCATGGACCCCGAGATCATTTGACTATCATTTCACCAATTTCATTCATCGTCCGATATGACTAAACAGGTTAAAGTAACTTTAAGCTCCATTGACCCTGAGATCATTTGAGCATCATTTCACAAATTTCATTCATCGTCCGATATAACCAACCAGGTTAAAGTAACTTTAAGCTCCATGGACCCCGAGATCATTTGAGTTTCATTTCACCAATTTCATTCATCGTCCGATACGACCAGCCAGGTTAAAGTAACTTTAAGCTCCATGGACCCCGAGATCATTTGAGTATCATTTCACCAATTTCATTCATCGTCCGATATGACCAACCAGGTTAGAGTAACTTTAAGCTCCATGGACCCCGAGATCATTTGAGTATCATTTCACCAATTTCATTCATCGTCCGATATGACCAACCAGGTTAGAGTAACTTTAAGCTCCATGGACCCCGAGATCATTTGAGTATCATTTCACCAATTCCATTCATCGTCCGATATGACCAACCAGGTTAGAGTAACTTTAAGCTCCATGGACCCCGAGATCATTTGAGTATCATTTCACCAATTTCATTCATCGTCCGATATGACCAACCAGGTTAAAGTAACTTTAAGCTCCATGGACCCCGGGATCATTTGAGTATCATTTCACCAATTTCATTCATCGTCCGATATGACCAACCAGGTTAAAGTAACTTTAAGCTCCATGGACCCCGAGATCATTTGAGTATCATTTCACCAATTTCATTCATCGTCCGATATGACCAACCAGGTTAGAGTAACTTTAAGCTCCATGGACCCCGAGATCATTTGAGTATCATTTCACCAATTTCATTCATCGTCCGATATGACCAACCAGGTTAGAGTAACTTTAAGCTCCATGGACCCCGAGATCATTTGAGTATCATTTCACCAATTTCATTCATCGTCCGATATGACCAACCAGGTTAAAGTAACTTTAAGCTCCATGGACCCCGGGATCATTTGAGTATCATTTCACCAATTTCATTCATCGTCCGATATGACCAACCAGGTTAAAGTAACTTTAAGCTCCATGGACCCCGAGATCATTTGAGTATCATTTCACCAATTTCATTCATCGTCCGATATGACCAACCAGGTTAAAGTAACTTTAAGCTCCATGGACCCCGGGATCATTTGAGTATCATTTCACCAATTTCATTCATCGTCCGATATGACCAACCAGGTTAAAGTAACTTTAAGCTCCATGGACCCCGGGATCATTTGAGTATCATTTCACCAATTTCATTCATCATCTGATATGACCAACCAGGTTAAAGTAACTTTAAGCTCCATGGACCCCGAGATCATTTGAGTATCATTTCACCAATTTCATTCATCATCTGATATGACCAACCAGGTTAAAGTAACTTTAAGCTCCATGGACCCCGAGATCATTTGAGTATCATTTCACCAATTTCATTCATCATCTGATATGACCAACCAGGTTAAAGTAACTTTAAGCTCCATGGACCCCAAGATCATTTGAGTATCATTTCACCAATTTCATTCATCGTCCGATATGACCAAAAAGGTTAAAGTAACTTTAAGCTCCATTGACCCTGAGATCATTTGAGCATCATTTCACAAATTTCATTCATCGTCCGATATAACCAACCAGGTTAAAGTTACTTTAAGCTCCATGGACCCCGAGATCATTTGAGTATCATTTCACCAATTTCATTCATCGTCCGATATGACCAACCAGGTTAAAGTAACTTTAAGCTCCATGGACCCCGAGATCATTTGAGTATCATTTCACCATTCATCGTCCGATATGACCAACCTGGTTAAAGTAACTTTAAGCTCCATGGACCCCGAGATCATTTGAGTATCATTTCACCAATTTCATTCATCGTCCGATATGACCAACCAGGTTAAAGTAACTTTAAGCTCCATTTACCCTGAGATCATTTGAGCATCATTTCACAAATTTCATTCATCGTCTGATATGACCAACCAGGTTAAAGTAACTTTAAGCTCCATGGACCCCGAGATCATTTGACTATCATTTCACCAATTTCATTCCTCGTCCGATATGACTAAACAGGTTAAACTAACTTTAAGCTCCATTGACCCTGAGATCATTTGAGCATCATTTCACAAATTTCATTCATCGTCCGATATAACCAACCAGGTTAAAGTAACTTTAAGCTCCATGGACCCCGAGATCATTTGAGTTTCATTTCACCAATTTCATTCATCGTCCGATACGACCAGTCAGGTTAAAGTAACTTTAAGCTCCATGGACCCCGAGATCATTTGAGTATCATTTCACCAATTTCATTCATCGTCCGATATGACCAACCAGGTTAAAGTAACTTTAAGCTCCATGGACCCCGAGATCATTTGAGTATCATTTCACCAATTTCATTCATCATCCGATATGACCAACCAGGTTAAAGTAACTTTAAGCTTCATTGACCCCGAGATCATTTGACTATCATTTCACCAATTTCATTCATCGTCCGATATGACCAACCAGGTTAAAGTAACTTTAAGCTCCATGGACCCCGAGATCATTTGAGTATCATTTCACCAATTTCATTCATCGTCCGATATGACCAACCAGGTTAAAGTAACTTTAAGCTCCATGGACCCCGAGATCATTTGAGTATCATTTCACCAATTTCATTCATCGTCCGATATGACCAACCAGGTTAAAGTAACTTTAAGCTTCATTGACCCCGAGATCATTTGACTATCATTTCACCAATTTCATTCATCGTGCGATATGACCAACCAGGTTAAAGTAACTTTAAGCTCCATTTACCCTGAGATCATTTGAGCATCATTTCACAAATTTCATTCATCGTCTGATATGACCAACCAGGTTAAAGTAACTTTAAGCTCCATGGACCCCGAGATCATTTGACTATCATTTCACCAATTTCATTCATCGTCCGATATGACTAAACAGGTTAAAGTAACTTTAAGCTCCATTGACCCTGAGCTCATTTGAGCATCATTTCACAAATTTCATTCATCGTCCGATATAACCAACCAGGTTAAAGTAACTTTAAGCTCCATGGACCCCGGGATCATTTGAGTTTCATTTCACCAATTTCATTCATCGTCCGATACGACCAGCCAGGTTAAAGTAACTTTAAGCTCCATGGACCCCGAGATCATTTGAGTATCATTTCACCAATTTCATTCATCGTCCGATATGACCAACCAGGTTAAAGTAACTTTAAGCTCCATGGACCCCGAGATCATTTGAGTATCATTTCACCAATTTCATTCATCATCCGATATGACCAACCAGGTTAAAGTAACTTTAAGCTTCATTGACCCCGAGATCATTTGACTATCATTTCACCAATTTCATTCATCGTCCGATATGACCAAAAAGGTTAAAGTAACTTTAAGCTCCATTGACCCTGAGATCATTTGAGCATCATTTCACAAATTTCATTCATCGTCCGATATAACCAACCAGGTTAAAGTTACTTTAAGCTCCATGGACCCCGAGATCATTTGAGTATCATTTCACCAATTTCATTCATCGTCCGATATGACCAACCAGGTTAAAGTAACTTTAAGCTCCATGGACCCCGAGATCATTTGAGTATCATTTCACCAATTTCATTCATCGTCCGATATGACCAACCAGGTTAAAGTAACTTTAAGCTCCATGGACCCCTAGATCATTTAGGTATCATTTCACCAATTTCATTCATCGTCCGATATGACCAACCAGGTTAAAGTAACTTTAAGCTCCATGGACCCCGAGATCATTTGAGTATCATTTCACCAATTTCATTCATCGTGCGATATAACCAACCAGGTTAAAGTAACTTTAAGCTCCATGGACCCCGAGATCATTTGAGTATCATTTCACCAATTTCATTCATCGTCCGATATGACTAAACAGGTTAAAGTAACTTTAAGCTCCATGGACCCCGAGATCATTTGAGCATCATTTCACCAATTTCATTCATCGTCCGATATGACCAACCAGGTTAAAGGGCTTCGAACGAAAAAAGAAGCTTTTTAACAACCATTTGTTATAGAGATGTATAGAAAACCATGTGATTGTAAGACAACGACTCTTGTTATAGATGGTAATCGCTAAAACTTATTGGAAAAGCAGTAATAGAGGCTGTAACTCGTTACTTATTGCCAGAGATGTGTACGTAGCAGGGTCTCTAGGCGAAATCTGAGCCTCAGGTGGTGTGTGACTTTACTGGCAAAAAAAATCTGATGTGTTCCATTCACATGGCTTTTACACTATCATTCTGTTCTTAAAAAGAATTGCTAATCAAGTTAAAATTATCAGAAATTGTCTTGTAAGTAGCAGGGAAATAAGGGAATACAGTGATAGTGAAATGTTTTGAAAACTATCCCTATGGATTTCGTTTCGTAGTCGGCCTACCCCCCCCCCCGTATTTAGGACTGACACTCTCCTAGGCAGATGTCTAGAGGTCAGAAACCACAGAATGGAGAACCTGGTCCGCATGAGCGTGAGGAAGTGGGTCATAGGAAAGGTGATGGTGGAATGAGGACCCATTGAAAACCAGCCCAGATGCTGTTTCGTCCACCACATGTGGACACTCGGTGTCGAACCCAGGCCTCCTAGGTGGGAGACGAGTGGTTTAACCCCTCGGTCACGGCTATTAGTTTCATACAACAAAAACTCTGGTATCGCACGCTACACTTCTTTCTGCTTCATGTTAAAGATTACATTATATACTTGCTATACTCTACATACAATATGATATTCCGTTCTGTCTGCACGGCTTTCACAATAAAATGAGTAGCGAATTACAAATTGAAAAAAAAAAGTCTGATGTGTTCCATTCCCATGACTTTCTCTACATCTCTGCAACAAATTATTGTTAAAAAGCTTGTGCTTC
This sequence comes from Hymenopus coronatus, assembly GCA_030762935.1. Taxonomy (NCBI): domain Eukaryota; kingdom Metazoa; phylum Arthropoda; class Insecta; order Mantodea; family Hymenopodidae; genus Hymenopus; species Hymenopus coronatus. Next base: position 4,831,625 of record CM060892.1, read on the forward strand.
TATTTACTTCATGCTAATCGAGAAACAATTAGCAGAAATTGTCTTATTACTTGCTTCCTTGTAAGTAGAAGCGAAATAAGGGAGTAACATAGGTTAAAGTGATAGTCAAAAGCTGGTTGTTATGTGACTGAAGTTCCTTTGCTTGTATGGACACGATTTGAGAAATTCCTGTATGACAAAAGTGTAAGTTTTTGAAAGCTGAAACCAAAAACAAGCAATACCTCAAAAACGATCAACTCTACGAAACAAATGTATACAACATAAATTGTGTGTTTTAACGTGATCTGCATTTTCTGTGTGGTAAGTTCTTGTCCATTTCTCACGGTTTAGCAGAATACAAAATTTCGTAAAATTCATCCAGAATAAAGAGGTCTTCAGAAGATATTCCCAGAAAATTTAAGATATACATTTTATTTATTAGGTAAATATCTTAGGCATACAATATTTTAGTCAAAATCGTTAGAGCCATTTTTGAGAAAATCAAAATTTTCGAAAAAGTTGCATTTAAAGGATAGTTTCGAGTGGGGGGATTTTCTTAAAAATCTTCGTGTCGCATCCCTGGAAGATACCAAACTTAAGTACCAGTTTGGTTTTTAACGGTCTTTTCGTTTTTGAGCTATGATTCCCACAGACATACACACACACGCGCGCGCGCGCGCGCGCGGACCTTTTTGTAAAATGTTTTGTTTTTTTTCATTCAAGGGATCCTAAAACATGTGTTTCCGGTGAAATCTCATTATCGAATTTTTTGGTGGAATACAATGCCTTGTCTATACACTATGTTCATAGTTCGTGTAGAGAAAGTAAAAAACAAAGAAATCTGTAAATAAAGATGGTGGTCATGTAGCATTTGAGAACTAATGTAAGTATTACAATGATAACCTTCCTATGTTATATTATAATAGTCTATTGTCTTATCAAACACAACTCTCCTAGGACAAGATGAAAACACTCATAGTGCTGTTACTTTTGACAATTTGCGGAGATATCATGAAACTAAAGATTATTAGATATAATCGACATCATTCAGCATGTTGTGTTGCGACTCCAAATGAACGGAATGCCACTTTCTCGCAGCGGATGTACACCGAACTAGGCATAGCATTCCTTCGCTTTCAGTGTCACGACACGGGTGAGTTAGTGCTTATACATTTCATGTCTTCCATTCGCATCACTTTCTCTACTTCTCTATCAACATAGTGTTATTACTCTTCTATCTACTCCATGCTAATCGAGATAAACATATTACTTGCTTCCTTGTAAGTAGAAGGGAATACACTAGGTTAAACTGACAGTCAAATGTTTTAAAATGTGATTGAAATCAGTTTGTTTACGTGGTCAGGTGTTGACAAATTCTCGTAACAGATAAGTATTTTAAAACTAAAACCAATAATAAGGAACATATCGAAAATGAACAACTCCAGGAAAACATTTTACAATCACACGACTTTCTCTACATCTCTTTAACAAAATATTGTTAAACAGCTTATTCTTCTCTCTACTTCACGATAAGATAAACACTAACAAAAACGGTCTTATAAGTTCCTTGTAAGTAGAAGGAAAATAAGAAAATGCACAGGCTAAAGCGATAGTCTCGTGCTTTAAAAGCCGGTCGCTATGTTAAACAATTGATATTCCAATCTCTTTGCTTGCCAGGAGTAAACAAACGAGAACAAAGATGTCTTTCCGTTTGAGAAAAGTTTAAGTGGTTAAAATTAAAATTAATAAGCTGGAATATGTCGAAAACTATTAACTCTACAAAAAAAATGTATATGACATAAATGGTGCCATATACATTTTTGTGTAGTAAGTTTTTGTCTATCTCTTACGGTTTGCCAGTTATACAAAAGTCATTCAGAATAATTTCAAGATATTTTGACGTTTGTTAACATAAGATATTTTAATCAAAATCGCTAGAGCCATTTCTGAGAAAATAAAAATGTTCAAAAAGTGTTACATATAAAAGGTGGTTGAAGGGGATTTTCGTGTCACATCCTTAGAACTTAAATATAAAGATTGCTATTTTCATTTTTGAGCTATGAGCCCACACGGACTCTCCATATCCAATTTTGAGTGCATTACAATACCTTCTCTATACACTCCTGCGTGTAGAGAAAATAAAAAAGGTTGGCTTGCCTCTGAACACGATAACTCAAAAACAAAAGTCGCTAAAATACCAAACTTGGTATTTGAGTTTAGAATCTTCCAAAGATGCGACAGGAAAATTTTGACGAAAATGCCCCCACACCAAACTAACCTTTGCATGGAACATCTTTCGAAAAGTTTTATTTTCTCTAAAATGGCTCTAATTTTGATTAAAATACCGTATATTAAAGCTATTTACATTGCAACTAAAACTTACTATACAAAAAATGTTGATTTCGCCAAAACACACAATTTATGCCATAAACATTATTTCGTGGAGTGACAATTAACGAGATATTCCATGTTATTGATTTCAGTTTTGAAATACTTTTCTTATACGGCAATTTTCCAACTTCTGGCCATGCAAAGAAACGGATTTCAATTACATAACCAGCTTTTAAAACATTTGACTATCACTTTATGCTAGTGTATTCCCTTCTACTTACAAGGAAGCAAGTAATCAGACAATTTCTGTTAATGTTTATCTAGATTAGCATCAAGTAGACAGAAGAATATGCCCATTAACAATAATTTTAACCGAGATTTAGAGAAAGTTATACAAATAAAGCACACCAGATTTTTCTTTATCATTAAGAATGAATATCATAAATCTTTTGTAATGTATTACTGAATATTGGAATAAATGTTGCGGAATGTTAAAATGTGCCTTTACACAAGGCCAGCTTTGTGTTTTTACGCGTTCAAAATGTTGCAAGTTTTGTTGGATTTTCTCCATATGTTAAACAAGCACCTACTTCCAACGCTATACGTATTACATTTTTGGGAGTGAGTTTTATTATTTCAGAAACATTAATTACAATATATAAATAATTTGCAAAATTAGTGAAAATATTGTTTTTCATAAGTTTATAATTTTTTCTCAAAAACTAGATTATCTATAAAAATCTATTTATAACATTTTCCAAAGGAATATTATTTGAAATAAATAGTGTATTTTGAAAAGATATGTATGTTTACTTTCTCTACACGTACTATGTACATAGTGTATAGAAAAGGTATTATATTGCACCCAAAAAATCAATACCGAGATTTCACCGGAAATACATGTTTTGAGACTCCCTGAATCCAAAAAAAAATTTTTTTTAGAAAAATGTCCGTGTGTGTGTCTGTCTGTGTGTGTGTGTGTGTGCCTGTGGGCAGCTTAGCGCAAAAACGAAAGAACAGTTATAGCCCAAACTAGGTATTTAAGTTTGGTATCTTCCAAGGATGCGGCATGAAGATTTTCAAGAAAATCCCCCCACCTCCAACTACCCTTTACATGGAAAAAAATTCGAAAATTTTAATTTTCTTAAAAATGGCTCTAACGATTTTCATTAAAATATCGTATATTAAAGATATTTACCTGACGAATAAAATGTATATCTTGAATTTTCTGGGAAAAGCCTCTGAAAACTATTTTGGATGAATTTTACAGAATTTTGCATAACTGCTAAACTGTAAAAGATGGACAAAAACTTACCACACATAAAATGTAGAGCATATTAAAACACACAATGTATGTTATACACATTTTTTTCGTTGAGTTAATCGTTTTTGAGAATTTCCTTTTTTTTTCGTTTCAGCTTTGAAAAGGTAATACTTTTCTCATACAGGAATTTATTATCAACTCGTGTCCATACAACAAAGGAACTTCAGTCACATAGCAACCAGCTTTTGACTATCACTTTAACCTATGGTACTTCCTTATTTCGCTTCTACTTACAAGGAAGTAAGTAATAAGACTATTTCTGCTAATTTTTTCTCGATTAGCATGAAGTAAACAGAAGCATAAGCTTTTTAACAATCATTTGTTGCAGAGATGTAGAGAAAGTCATGTGAATGGAATACATCAGAGTTTTATTAAGATATTTTCATAAAAATAAAGTTTTTAAGTTGAATTTCCTGAAGCCCTCTTCATCAAGTAGCTATTCCGACAAAAAAAATTGGTGAAAACGTAATTAACATAAAACCTTAATTTGTTTAATTTTTAGAGCGGCCTAAAAACCTTTCAGTACTTCTCGCGATGTCAAGGAAAGAGAATGGAATTTCAAGGTCGCTTTTAAACATCTGTTTATCGACTCAGTTTCCTGTTTAACGTGCACAAATGACCTGAGGGAAAGTAATCTATTTCTCTAAGTAGGCAGAGTATTATACTAAAAAATTCCATACTTGCATTTCGTAGGAAATATATGTTTTAATAGGCTCGGAATCCTATAAAAAAAATGTTTTTTAAAGCTTAAACCAAAAAGAAGGAATATCTCAAAAACGACCAACTCCACGAAAAAAATGTATATAACATAAAGTGAGTGTTTTAACGTGCTCTACATTTTTTGTGCAGTAAGTTCTTGTCTATTTCTTACGGTTTAGCAGCTATGCTTAATTGCGTAAAATTCATCCAGAATAAAGTAGTCTTCAGAGGCTATTCCCAGAAAATTTAAAATATACATTTTATTTGTCAGGGAAATATTCTCAATGTACGATATTTTTATCAAAATCGTTAGAGCCATTTTTGAGAAAGTCAACATTTTTGAAACTTTTCCCATGTAAAGGGTAGTTTGGGGTGGGGGGATTTTCTTGAAAATCTTCGTGTCGCATCCTTGAAAGATACCAAACTTAAATACTAAGTTTGGTATTTAACGGTCTTTTCATTTTTGAGCTATGCTGCCCCCCCCCCACACACACACATACAGATGGACCTTTTTCCAGAAATGCTATTTTTGGATTCAGGGGGATACAAAACATGTATTTCCGGTGAAATATCGGTATCGAATTTTGGATGCAATACAATACCTTCTGAATACACTATGTACATAGTACATGTAGAGAAAGTAAATAAATGTAAATCGCGTCAAAACGCACAGTTTATGTCCTTAAGTTTTTGTTGTGGAGGTAACTGTTTCGAGGATATTCCTTGTTATTGGTTTCAATTGTGAAGTACTTATACTTTTCTGAGACAGGAAGTGTCTGTTTTTCTTTTGTTCTACTCCTGGCCAAGCAAAGATTGATTTGCAATGACAATCGCATAACGACAGCTTTTAAAACATTTGACTATCACTTTAACATAGCGCATTCCTTTACTTGCCTTCTACTTATAAGGAACTAAGTAATAAGAACATTCTGCTAATGTTTTTGAATTAGCATTGTGTAGAAAGAAAAATAATCTTATGTAAGAAATTTGTAGAGCAGCTAGAGAAAGTCATGTGAGTGTAACACATCAGATTTTTAAGAGTTGATACTGGGTTGTCATAATGCTAAAATTGGTAAATGTCCTCAAATGTTGAGCTCAGCTATGTAATATAATTCTAATTTTCACATTGATACAATATTAAATAAAACATATGTATATATTTTCTAAATTTGTGTCATTCAAAGTAAACTATTAACGACAAAATTATAATTAGCCCGAGTTTATAGTAAAAGATTCAAAACTGTATTTTGGTAACACTTGCTGGCTATAAGTTGAATACAATGTTTAAATTTTGGAGGTTAATTGAACATAAAAAGTGTTTAGAATTAATGCCATGGAGCATATAATTGGCAGAGAAAATAAAAACTGCCAGAATATCGTAAGCAGTTAACAGGAACAGAGGCGTATAGGTTGCGCTAGGTCCAGCTTCTGTTTTGTTTTTTTCCTGGCGATGGGTCGAAATTGCATATTATAACTTTCTCTGGTCGTCTGTGTCGCACAGTTCTGTGAACCTGCGTACACTTCGTAACGGTGAACACACTCTCAAGGTGATTTCCTGTTACAATTCGGCAGCAAAGAAACGAGTTATTTTAGTGTTTTTCTTGGCTTTGCAGCGTGGATGAGCACCACTTGAATCCGTCACAGTGTTCTATTAACCCAGGTTAGTTTCTGTATTGTTAAAAAGCTTATGCTTCTATTTACTTCTAATTGAGAACAAAATTTAGCAGAAATAGTCTTATTACTTGTGTCCTTGTAAGTAGAAGGGAAATAAGGGAGTAGCATAGGTTATACCGATAGTCAAAAGCTGATTGCTGTGTCACTGAAGTTCCTTTGTTTGTATGGGTACGAGTTGATAAATTCCTGTATGAGAAAAGTATAAGGTTTTAAAGCTGAAACCAAAAACAAGGAATGTCTCAAAAACAACAATACCATGAAAAAATGCATATGACATAAATTACGTGTTTTATCGTAATCTACATTTTTTTGGGTAGTAAATTTTTGTGCGGAAAACTCTATGCAAGAACGTCATATGTCGCTCTTGGCAGGATAACCAGGTCGTGAGAACTCGCAGGAATAGTTCACTGGTTAGTGTGAGTATAGTAGTTGGTGGAGGAGTATGTTTCTGCGAGTTTTTTTTTTTTTTTTTAAATCTGTTTCTTTAGGCAAAACCACTGGGTCCGGTGGTTTTCAAATTTAGCGCGAGGTTAGGCTCGAATCCGTTAAGGCTAGTGTGTGTATATAAATTTGTTTCTAATTTTCTACTCCAGTAGTAGTTGGCGGAGAAATATGTTTCAGAACCTTATAAAACCACTTATTGTTCATATGATACTCGTTTATGTATAATTATCCGTCATATATGCAAAATACCAACCGTTCCATCATGCACACGAATTTTTCTATAGCAAAAAACACAAGCTTTTCCGACAAATGAAGCCTTTGAAATCGTCATCAGAAATACAAACTCAGTCAATCACGGTTAGGTTTATTCGATTTTTAGAGCGGCCCAAGTTCTGCATAATTACCTTAAGAGAATTTCTGCTTGTATTTATTTATATTATCATAAACTAGATAGAATAGGCTGTTCAACAGTAATTTGTTACGTTGCTATAGAGAAAGTCATGTGAATGGAACACATGAGATTGTTTGAAGTGTCGACCTTCAGAAGGGTTCATGTCAGTGCGAATATGCTAGGTTGACCTTCACACGGTCATGGAGCATTACATAAGTACGTTTCAAAGTCTCCTGGTGTGTTCCATTCACATGACTTTCTCTACATCTCTGCAGCAAATTGTTGTTAAAAATCTTAGGCTTCTATTTACTTCATGCTAATCGAGAAACAATTAGGAGAAATTGTCTTATTACTTGCTTCCTTGTAAGTAGAAGTGAAATAAGGAAGTACCACCATAGGTTAAAGTGATAGTCACAACCTGGTTGCTATGTGACTGAAGTTCCTTTGTTTGTATAGACACGAGTTGACAAATTCCTGTATGAGAAAAGTATAAGTTTTCAAAGCTGAAACTAAAAACAATGAAAATCTCAAAAACGATCAACTCCACGAAAGAAATGTAACATAAATTGTGTGTTTTAATGTGCTCTACATATTTTTTGTGATAAGTTTTTATCCATCTCTTACGGTTTACCAGTTATGCAAAATTCCAAAAAATTCAACCAGAATAAAGTAGTCTTCAGAGGCTATTCCTAGAAAATTCAAAATATAAATTTTATTTGTCAAGTAAACATCTTAAATATACGAGATTTTAATCAAAATCATTAGAGCCATTTTTAAGAAAATCAAATTTTCGAAATTTTTGCCATGTAAAGGTTAAGTTTGGGGTGGGGGATTTTCTTGAAAATCTTCGTGTCGCATCCTTGGAAGATACCAAACTATAATATCAAGTTTTGTTTTTAAGTCTTTTCATTTTTGAGCTATGCTACCCACAGACTCACACAGACACACACGGACACATTTCTAAAAATGCTGTTTTTGGATTCAGGGGTCTCAAAATCTTGGTATCTAATTTTTGGTTGCAATACAATACCTTCTCTATATACTATGTACATAATATGTATAGAGAAAGTAAAAGAACAAGGTTTTCCGACAAATAAAACCTTTTAAATCGCCATCAGAAATGTCAAGTGAGTCAATGACACTTGGTTTCATTCGATTTTTAGAGCGGCCCAAGTTGTGCATTTCTAAGTTTTACAAACACAGGTAACTTGTTCACTCAAATTGCGAGAAATGGGTTTCCGTCACGAGCAAGAGTAAATGATGATAGAGGTGTTTTTCTGTTGCTGAATCATTAAGGTGTTCCGTAAGAAACAAAGTCCTCGCGGAAGATTACTTTCGCCAAGGTCATTCTTAATTCGTTTTTACTTTCTCTACACGTACTATGTGCATAGTGTAGGATAAGGTATCGTAATTCAATACATGTTAATATTTACATAACATTGCTTTCTTTGGTAAACATCCGTCATATATGTAAAATACCAACCGTTCCATCATGCACACGAATTTGTCTATAGTAAAAAGTCTGATGTGTTACACTCACATGGCTTTCTCTAGCTACTCTACAAACAAGCTTCTTACAAAAGATTATTCTTCTTTCAACACCACGCTAAACACTAGCAGAATTTTGTTACTTAGTTCCTTATAAGTGGACTGGAACTAAGGGAATGCACTAGGCTAAAGTGATAGTCAAATGTTTTAAAAGCTATTTTTATGTGATTTTCATTGAAAATCGCTTCTTTACTTGACCAGGAGTAGAACAAAAGAAAAACGGACACTACCGTCTGAGAAAAGTGTAAGTACTTCACAACTGAAACTAATAACAAGGAATACCTCGAAAACGGTAGCTCCACGAAAAAAATGTAGATGACATAACTTGTGTATTTTAACAAGATCTACTTTGTTGTGTAGTAACTTTTTATCTATCTCTTACGTTTACTAGTGCCAAATGAAGCAAAATTCATCCAGAATAAAGAGGTCTTCAGAAGCTATTCCCAGAAAATTTAAGATATACATTTTATTTGTCGTACATATATCCTTAATGTACGAAATTTTAATCAAAATCGTTAGAGCCATTCTTTGAGAAAATCAAAATTTTCGAAAAAGGTTCCATGTAAAGGGTAGTTGGGGGTGGGGCGAATTTTCTCAAAATCTTCGTGTCGTATCCCTGGAAGATACTAAACTTAAGTACCAAGTTTGATATTTTACCGACTTTTCGTTTTTGAATTATCGTGTTCACAGACACACACACACACACACACACTCTCACACACACACACGCGCGTACGGACCTTTTTCCGAAAATGCTTTTTTTAGATAAAGGGGACCCTAAAACATATATTTCCGGTGAAATCTCGGCATCGAATTTTTGGGTGGAGTGCAATACCTTCTATATACATAGTGCGTATAGAGAAAGTAAAAAGATAATCTTACATAAGATTATTCTTCTTTCTACACAATGCTAATGGAGATAATCATTAGCAGAATGTTCTTACTACTTAGTTCCTATAAGTAGAAAGAAAATATGGGAATACACTAGGTTAAACCGATAGTCAAATGTTTTAGAATCTGTCGTTATTCTATTGTCATTGCAAATCGCTTCTTTGCTTGGCCAGGAGTAGAACAAAAGAAAAACGGACACTTCCTGTCTTAGAAAAGTATAAGTACTCAAAACTGAAACCAAATACAAGGAATATCTCGGAAACGGTTACCTCCACCACAAAAATGTAAAGGGCATATATTGTGTGTTTTGATTAGATCAACATTTTCTGTTTAGTAAGTTTTTGTATATCTCTTACCCGTTTAGCAGCTAAGCAACATTTAGCAAAAGTCATCCAGAATAAAGAGCTCTTCAGAGGCTATTCCCAGAAAATTGAAGATATACATTTTATTTGGTATGTAAATATCTTTAATAAACGGGATTTTAATCAAAATCGTTAGGGCCATTTTTTAGAAAATCAAAATTTTCGAAAAATGTTCCATGTAAAGGGTAGTTGGGGGTGGGGTGATTTCCTTGAAAATCTTCGTGTCGCATCCTTGGAGAATACCAAACCTAAATACCAAGTATAGTATTTAACGGTCTTTTCTTTTTTGAGCTATGCTGTCCACAGACACACACATACACATGGACTTTTTTTTTTGAAAATGCTTTTTTTTTGGATTCAGGGAGTCATAAAACATGTATTTCCGGTGAAATCTCGGTATCGAATTTTTGGGTGGAATACAATACTTTCTCTATACACTATGTACATAGTACGTATAGAGAAAGTAAAAATATGATGTGTTCCTACACATGAATTTTTCCACATCTCTGTAACACATTATTGTTAATAAGCTTATGTTCTATCTATTTCTTGCTAAAACATTAGCAGAAAATGTCTAATGACTTAATGAGGGAATACACTAGGCTAAATCAACAGTCAAATGTTTTATAAGTGGTTGCTATGGGATTGAAATCTGTTTCCTTGCGTGGCCAGGAGTTGACAAGTTCCCATATGAGAAAAGCTTAAATAGGTATTTTAAAACTGAAATCAATATCAAGGAATATCTGGAAAACAGTCAACTGCACGAAAATAAATTGTATCACAAATTGTGTGTTTTATCGTCTTTTGTGCAATACATTTTTGTCTATCTCTTACGGTTTACCAGTTGCAAAATTCAATGCAAATCATCCAGAATAAAGAGATATTCCCAGAAAATTCATTTGCCATGAAGATATTCTAAAAATTAGCTATTTTAATCAAAATAGAGCCTTTTTTGAGAAATTAGTTTTAGAAAAATGTTCCAAGTAAAGGGTAGTTGGGGGTAGGGGGATTTTCTTAAAAATCTTCGCGTCGTATCGTTGGAAGATACTGAATCTAAATACCAGCTTTTGACTATCACTTTAACCTAGTGTACTCCCTTATTTCCCTTCTACTTACAAGGAAGCAAGTAATAAGACTATTTCAGTTAATGTTTATCTCGATTAGCTTGAAGTAGATAAAAGCTTAAGCTTTTTAACACTAATTTGTTGCAGAGATGTAGAGAAAGTCATGTGAATGCAACACATCCGACTTTTTTTCTAAAAATGCTATTTTTGGATTCAGGAGCCTATGAAAGATATATTTCCGGTGATAATTCGGATTTACAATACCTACCTATCTACTATGTGCATTCTTCATACGTGTTAGAGAAAATAAAATGTTTTATTTCTAATGAAATCTAGATATTGACTTTCCGGGTGGAATTAAGTACGTCATCTACCTACACACTCTGTACTAAGTAGAGAATGTAAAAAGTTATTTTCAAATTTATAACTGATTTCTCTGACAATTCACCTGAGCTATTAAAGCGCCAATAGAATGGCCATGATTAGTCAATTTCAACAAATCGCGCTCTTCTGACTGGAGCGATATTGTCGAAACTTCTTATCGCAGCTGATTTTCATTTCTTTGAAATCTCGTCGTTCGTTTGTTTAATCTCCTGTCTTGGTAACAAGGTGACAGCCAACCTTCACTTTTAATAACTGTCAGTTCCACAATTGTACTTTCAATTAATTCAGTTACAATGTTTATTTAAAGTTTTATCAGTTCATAATGTATTTAGTTCAAAAAAGGAGTGAAAATAATCATTATTTGTATTTCTTATGTATGAGATGAGTGCAATAACCTCAAATAAAATAACGTTTGTTTCCATTTCATGTATTGGTTACTAAAAGCTGAAATAATATAATTGTTCCCTATTTCTATTGTTGCTATCGATATTCGTACATTAGGTGTAGACACGGTCGGCCATTTCATAATTCAGGAGGCAGTGAAGAAAGAAAAAAATCTGATGTTACACTCACATAGTATTCTCCACCTACCCTGCAAATAAACTTTTTACAAAAGATAATTCTTCTTTCAACACGATATAAACATTAGCAGAATTTAATACTCAGTTCCTTATAAGTAGAATGGAACTAATGGAATGCACTAGGCTAAAGTGATACTCAAATGTTTTATGCGATTGTAATTGCAAATCGTTTCCTTGCTTGGCCAGGAGTGGAACAAAAGATAAACGGACACTTCAGTGGGAGAAAAGTTTAAGTACTTCACAATTGAAACCAATAACAAGGAATATATTGAAAATGGTTACCGTAAACGACATAAATTGTGTTTTGACAAGATCTAAATTTTTTACAAGTAAGTTTTTGTCTATGTCTTACTGTTTACGCCAAACTAAGAAAAATTCATCCAGAACAAAGTGGTCTTCAATGGCTATTCACAGAAAATTCAAGAAATGTATTTAAAATATTTATTTGGCAAGGAAATATCTTACGAGATTTTAATCAAAATCATTAGACCCATTTTTAGGAAAATCAAAATGTTCGCAATTTTTTCCATGTAAAGGGGGGATATTTTTGAAAATCTTCATGTTGCATCATTGGAAGATACCAAACTTAAATACCAAGTTTGGTTTTTACCGAGCTTTTCGTTTTTGAGCTATACTGTCCACAGGCGCACACACACATACATACACACACGGACCTGTTTCTGAATACATCGAATTTTTTGGTGAAATACAATACTTCTCTATCCCTATGTACATTGTACATATGAGAAAGTAAAAAAAAAAACATAGTGTAAATAAAGATGGTGGTCATGTGCCATTTGAGAACTAATGTAAGTATTACAATGATAACCTTCCTATGTTATATTATAATAGTGTATTGTCTTATCAAACACAACTCGTGTTTTCATCTCTTAGCACAATTATCAACAAGATGGTGGTCATGTATCATTTGAGAACTAATGTAAGTATTACAATGATAACCTTCCTATGTTATATTATAATAGTGTATTGTCTTATCAAACACAACTCGTGTTTTCATCTCTTAGCACAATTATCAACAAGATGGTGGTCATGTAGCATTTGAGAACTAATGTAAGTATTACAATGATAACCTTCCTATGTTATATTATAATAGTGTATTGTCTTATCAAACACAACTCGTGTTTTCATCTCTTAGCACAATTATCAACAAGATGGTGGTCATGTAGCATTTGAGAACTAATGTAAGTATTACAATGATAACCTTCCTATGTTATATTATAATAGTGTATTGTCTTATCAAACACAACTCGTGTTTTCATCTCTTAGCACAATTATCAACAAGATGGTGGTCATGTAGCATTTGAGAACTAATGTAAGTATTACAATGATAACCTTCCTATGTTATATTATAATAGTCTATTGTCTTATCAAACACAACTCTCCTAGGACAAGCTGAAAACACTCGTAGTGCTATTCCTTGTAGGAATTTCAATGACAGTTCCTGTAATAGAATGAACTCAGGAATGTGTTGATTTACGCAGAATCATGAATTTCTGTTGTAGCTAGTTTGTTTGTTTTTCCCCTCAAGGACAAACCTTGCGAGTGTCTATGTACACACTTCAAAGTTAGGTTTCCACTTGCAAAAGTGCTGCCAACTGCGGACACAGTATATCACTAGTTGCTGTAGCAGCCTCTGCGTTTTTTACTTTCTCCAGCCCCACATAGGGATACAGAAGTATTGTATTCCACGCAAAATTCGATGTCGAGATTTCAATGGAAATATATGTTTTTGGACTCCCTGAATCCAAAAAAAAAAAAAGTATTTTCAGAAACAGGCCCGCGTGTGTGTGTGCGTGTACGTCGGTGTCTGTGTGCCTGTGAACACGATAGCTCAAAAACGAAAAGTCGGTCAAATACCAAACTTGGTGTTTAAGTTTAGTATCTTCCAGAGATGCGACACGATGATTTGGAGAAAAATCTCCCCTCCCCAAACTACCCTTTACTTGGACCTTTTTTCGAAATTTTTGAAATGTTCAAAAATGGCTAACGATTTTGATTATAATATAGTATATTAAAAATATTTACCTGACAAATAAAATGTATATCTTGAATTTTCTGGAAATAGCCTCTGAAGACTACTTTATTCTGGATGAATTTTACGGAATATTGCATAACTGCTAAACCGTAAGAGATAGACAAAAACTTACCACACAAAACGTAGAGCACATTATAACAATAATTGATGTTATATAATTTTGTTTCGTGGAGTTTATCGTTTTTGAGATATTCCTTGTTTTTGGTTTCACCTTTAAAAAATATACTTTTCTCCTACAGGATTTGTCAATTGCTGTCCATTCAAACAAAGGAATTTCATTCACATAGCAACCAGCTTTTGACTATCACTTTAACCTATGGTACCCACTTATTTCGCTTCTACTTACAAGGAAGCAAGTAATAAGACCTTTCTTCTATTTTTTTCTCGATTAGCCTGAAGTAAATAGAAGCATAAACGTTTTAAAAATAATTTATTGCAGAGATGTAGAGAAAGTCATGTGAATGGAACACATCAGATGTTTATATTAAAAAAAAGTTAAATGGTCCGTTGATAAGTCCCGGGCCTCACACAGATATGGTGCCGCTAGGCCAGTTAGACGGTAGCATCGTATAATTTAACTCAAGACTAGCTTGTATCCATAGTTACAGGTCAATAGCTTGTTTAGTTTTCCAATGACAGTATTTTAAACAAGACAACTTTACAGTTTTCATGAAAATGGAGGATTTGGAAAAATGAGCAGTGATTAAATACTTCCATTTGAAAGGCTTAACGCCTAAAGAAATCAAGGAGGAAATGAACAGTACATTGAAAGACTCTGCCCTTCATATTCAATGATTAAAAGGTGGGTTGCACAGTTTAAAATGGGACGTACGAACACTAGTGATGGGCCTCGCTCTGGACGCCCTGTAGAAGTGACAACTCCAGAGATCATTGAACAAATTCATCGTTTAGTACTGGAAGACCGCAGATTAAAGTTGTTTGAGATAGCAGAGGCTGTAAACATATCAACAGAACGTGCAGGTAATATTTTAAGTAATGTTTTGGGCTTTCACAAGGTCTGTGCAAGATGGGTGCTGCGTTTGTTGACACCTGATCAAAAGTTGCAAAGAAAAACTGTTTCTGTTAAGAATGTGGAGCTCTACCGTAAAAGCCCAGTGACTTTTTAGACGGCTTATTACCATAGATGATACTTGGATACATCACTACACTCGAGAAAGTAAATCACAGTCAAAACAGTGGATTGCGTCAGGTGAACCAACTCCAAAAAAGGGAAAGTGAATACTGTCAGCTAACAAGGTTATGGCGAGTGTTTTCTGGGATGCACAGGATATTATTTTTATTCGTTACTTGGAAAAGGGTAAAAGTATCGCTGATGACTACTACGCAAGCTAACTGCAACGTTTGAATGATGTGAAAAGAAAAAGACCCCATTTGGCAGAAAAAAAAATCTTATCTCATCACGACAATGCTCAGGCCCACCGTTCAGTCATTGCAATGGGGGAAAATGTGGGAATTAAAGTTGGAATTGCTTGAACATCCGCACCCAGTGACTACCACCTGTTCCCAAACCTCAAGGACGAAGATTTCACAGCAATGAGGAGCTCATTGATGAGGTAAACAGCTATTCGCCAGGTCTAGCACCCAGTGACTACCACCTGTTCCCAAACCTCAAGGACGAAGATTTCACAGCAACGAGGAGCTCATTGATGCGGTAAACAGCTATTTTGAAGACCTTGATAATTCGCACTACAGAGATGGTTTAATTAAATTAGAACACCGATATGACAAATGCATTAGTCTTTCTGGAGATCATGTTGAGAAATAAAACGTAATGAAAAATTTAAATGTTGTTTTCATTGAAGGCCCGGGAGTTATCAGCCGACCCTGGTAGAGTGTCTTAATCAAAACCGTTTACATGCGGCTTTTAGAAAATAAGCGCGTTGGAGTATTTTTCCTTAAATACCAATTTGATGTTTAACCAACTTTTCGTTTTCGAGCAATGAATACTCTCTCTCACTTTTTCTATACATCTGAAATGTTCCATTCACATAACTTTCTCTACCTATTCCGCAAACAAACTTCTTACTAAAGCTTATTCTTCTATTTACTTCATACTAATAAAGATAAACATAAACAGAAATGGTCTTATTACTTGCTTCCTTGTAAGTAGAAGGGAAATAAGGGAGTACACTAGGATAAAGAGACACTCAAATGTTTTAAAAGCTGTGTTAGGCAATTGTACTTAAATTCGTTTCTTCGCATGGTCTGGAGTAAAACAAAGGAAATACGACCTATTTCCTGTTTCATAGTATTTATTTATGATACAAGTGGTAAAAATGGTGTTTTAATTGTGAGTAGGAAGCTACGAACAATATAAAACAATTTTAACACTATGCGTGGCATACATTATTCTCAATATTTATAGTCATATTATAATTATAAATAGATTGTTTTACCAATTTCACCGAGTTCAGATAATCAAAGTCGTTAGAGCCATTTTTGAGAAAATCCAAATTTTCGAGCATTTTTCCATGTAAAGGGTAGTTTAGGGTGGTTGATTTTCTTGAAAATATTCGTGTCGCATCCTTGGAAGATACTGAACTTAAATATCAAGTTTGATATTTAATGGACCTTTCGTTTTTGAGTTATGCTGCTCACACACACGCGCGCGCGATCCTGTTCTAAAAATGCTTTTTTTCTCTTCAAGGGGACCCAAAACATGTATTTCTGGTGAAATATTGAAATTGAATTTTTGGGTACAATACAATATCTTCTCTATACACTATGTATATAGTAGTGTAGAGAAAGTAAAAGCAGTTTTAGATAAAGATCCGTATGTACGTGTCCATGGACACGATAGCTCAAAAATGAACAAGTCGGTTAAATACCTAACTTGATATTTAAGTTCAGTATCTTCCAATGATGCGACACGAACATTTTCAAGAAAATCCCCTCACCCTCGAAAATGGTCCTAACGATTCTGATTAAAATACGTTCAATAAAGATATTTATTTGAGAATTAAATGTATATCTTGAATTTTGGAATAGCATATGAAGACCTGTTCGTTCTGGACAATTTTTTCTTAATTTTGAATTACTGGTAAATCGTAAGAGATCTACATTTTTTGTGTAGTTAGTTTTTGTACATCTCCTTAAAATATATAATTTGTTATGTATATCAGGTGGAAGGTAACTTACTAGATTTCTTCTAATATGTTCTTCCATTACAAACAAAGAAAAAGTCTAATTTCATTTTCTTCTTTCATCAGCCGATTTCGAAAAAAATAAATTATTTTGTTCCAAATTGGATGCGTAATTCCACAAGAATGTACGAAGATAATAGTTTGTAACTTGTAAGATGTGTAGAGTAACATATATCTGACATGAGTTCCAGTAGGAATTTTGGGATATCACACAGAGTTACGAAATAAGTAATCTCTTAAAAGAATATTCCGAGCAGTTTTTCAGACGTGAAGTAACTCGGCAACGTTGCGTTGAGGTTGGTCAGGGATTGGATCAGCTTCTGGATGTAAACACGTCGGTCGCTTGCAAACACGACGCAGGGTGGTGTAATATTTTGGGAGATAACGAGTGTAACTGGCATTCTGATTGGCCTACACTGGTAATAACAGTTTATGTACTGACCTAGTGTAAGTGACACACACACACACAAAGAAACACAGCCTGCAGCGTCGCCAGCGTGTCTGTCTCTTGTTTTCAACAAAACTAAAATATCTTCGTAGGAAATGGTCATAAACAAAAACGTAAGATACAAAATGTGTTTCAAATACATGATCTATCACTGGTTTAAATTAATGTGATGACTTCCCTTCCACCAGGTAACCCTTTTCCAGATATTCATATTTTTGTTTCAGTTTTAAAATATGTGAACTCTTACTGCTGTAAATCCTTTTAGTTTACCATGCCAAAAAGAACTAAATGTTTTGAAAAATTGGATTAAAATATAGGCTAGTGTTCACGTACCTTAAAGTAATAGGGTCGGTTGATAAGTTCCGGGCCTCTCAATGAAAAGAACATTTACTTTTTTCTTATATTTCTTAACATAATCTCCAGAAAGGCTAATGCATTTGACATATCGGTGTTCTAATTTAATTAAACCATCTCTGTATTGCGATTTATCTCAGGGTCCTCAAAATAGCTGTTTACCGCATCAATGAGCTCCTCGTTGCTGTGGAATCTTCTCCTTGAGGTTTGGGAACAGGTGGTAGTCACTGGGTGCTAGATCTGGCGAATAGCTGTTTACCTCATCAATGAGCTCGTTGCTGTGGAATCTTCTCCTTGAGGTTTGGGAACAGGTGGTAGTCACTGGGTGCTAGATCTGGCGAATAGCTGTTTACCGCATCAATGACCTCCTCGTTGCTGTGGAATCTTCGTGCTTGAGGTTTGGGAACAGGTGGTAGTCACTGGGTGCTAGATCTGGCGAATAGCTGTTTACCTCATCAATGAGCTCCTCGTTGCTATGGAATCTTCTCCTTAAGGTTTGGGAACAGGTGGTAGTCACTGGGTGCTAGATCTGGCGAATAGCTGTTTACCTCATCAATGAGCTCCCCGTTGCTGTGGAATCTTCTCCTTAAGGTTTGGGAACAGGTGGTAGTCACTGGGTGCTAGATCTGGCGAATAGCTGTTTACCTCATCAATGAGCTCCTCGTTGCTATGGAATCTTCTCCTTGAGGTTTGGGAACAGGTGGTAGTCACTGGGTGCTAGATCTGGCGAATAGCTGTTTACCTCATCAATGAGCTCCTCGTTGCTATGGAATCTTCTCCTTGAGGTTTGGGAACAGGTGGTAGTCACTGGGTGCTAGATCTGGCGAATAGCTGTTTACCTCATCAATGAGCTCCTCGTTGCTATGGAATCTTCTCCTTGAGGTTTGGGAACAGGTGGTAGTCACTGGGTGCTAGATCTGGCGAATAGCTGTTTACCTCATCAATGAGCTCCTCGTTGCTGTGGAATCTTCGTGCTTGAGGTTTGGGAACAGGTGGTAGTCACTGGGTGCTAGATCTGGCGAATAGCTGTTTACCTCATCAATGAGCTCCTCGTTGCTATGGAATCTTCGTGCTTGAGGTTTGGGAACAGGTGGTAGTCACTGGGTGCTAGATCTGGCGAATAGCTGTTTACCGCATCAATGAGCTCCTCGTTGCTGTGGAATCTTCGTGCTTGAGGTTTGGGAACAGGTGGTAGTCACTGGGTGCTAGATCTGGCGAATAGCTGTTTACCGCATCAATGAGCTCCTCGTTGCTGTGAAATCTTCGTCCTTGAGGTTTGGGAACAGGTGATAGTCACTGGGTGCTAGATCTGGCGAATAGCTGTTTACCGCATCAATGAGCTCCTCGTTGCTGTGAAATCTTCGTCCTTGAGGTTTGGGAACAGGTGATAGTCACTGGGTGCTAGATCTGGCGAATAGGATGGGTGTTCAAGCAATTCCAACTTTAATTCACACATTTTCCCATTGCAATGACTGAACGATGGGCTGGAGCATTATCGTGATGATACAAGATTTTTTTTTTGTTGTCAAAGGAGGTCTTTTTTTTTTTTTCTTTTTTTGTCAAAGGAGGTCTTTTTTTTTCACCTCATCACTCAAACATTGCAGTAAGCTTGCGTAGTAGCCACCAGTGATACTTTTACCCTTTTCCACGTAATCAATAAAAATAATTCCCTGTGCATCCCAGAAAACACTCGCAATAACCTTGTTAGCTGACAAAATTGACTTTGCCTTTTTTGGAGTTGGTTCACCTGGCGCAATCCACTGTTTTGACTGTGATTTACATTCTGGAGTGTAGTGATGTATCCAAGTTTCATCCATGGTAATAAGCCGTCTCAAAAATTCACTGCGATTTTACGGTAGAGCTCCACATTCTTAAGAGAAGCCGTTTTTCTTTGCAACTTTTGATCAGGTGTCAACAAATGCGGCACCCATCTTGCACAGACCTTGTGAAAGCCCAAAACATTACTTAAAATATTACCTGCACATTCTTTTGATATGTTTACAGCCTTCCAGTGCTAAACGATGATTTTATTCAATGATCTCTGGAGTTTCGTTTCTACAGGGCGTCCAGAGCGAGGCTCATCACTAGTGCTCGTACGTCCCATTTTAAACTGTGCAGCCCACCTTTTAATCATTGAATATGAAGGGGCAGAGTCTTTTAATGTGTTGTCCATTTCCTCCTTGATTTCTTTACGCGTTAAGCCTTTCAAATGGAAGTATTTAATCACTGCTCGTTTTTCCAAATCCTTCATTTTCATGAAAACTGTAAAGTTGTCTTGTTTAAAATGCTGTCATAGGAAAACTAAACAAGCTATTGACCTGTAACTATGGATACAAGCTAGCCTAGGTCTAATTGGCCTAGTGGCGACCTATCTGTGTGAGACCCGGGACTTATCACCCGACCGTCATATATCAAATCGCGTGGCGCCTGTTGGGGTGCAATATAATACTTCTCTGCTTGCTATAAGTAAACAGATACATCTGTTTTAAATTTAAAACAATTTGCTGTTATTAAAACCACAATAAAGTTATTTTGGACAATAAGGAAAATCATATATTAATGTTCTAGACTAACTCTTCACCAGAAAGTTTTATAAGCCAGGTTTCACTCCTGCTTATCTTCATTTATAGAGAAATAAAGATATCTGCCTTATCACGAGAACATACATTGTCCAAATGCTCTTCAACTGAAGCTAACCTTACTTTCGTGTATCTATTTATTTTAGCTTAACGTCCTTTAGCCTGGTTGGTCATATCGAACAATGAATAAAAGTAGTGAAATGATGCTCAAATAATCTCAAGGTTCAAGAACCTTAAAGTTACTCCACATTCGTCTTCTCAGGATAAGGGAAAACACCGAAAAAAAACTTTGTTCCATTCACATGACTTTCTCTACATCAAATTATTGTTAAAAACCTTAAGCTTCTATTTACTTCATGCTAATTGAGAAAAAAATAGCAGAAATAGTCTTATTACTTGCTTCCTTGTAAGTAGAAGCGAAATAAGGGAGTACCATAGGTTAAAGTGATAGTCAAAAGCTGGTTGCTATGTGACTAAAGTTCCTTTGTTTGTATGGACAGCAGGTGACAAATTCCTGTATGAGAAAAGTATTAGTATTTTTAAACTGAAACCAATAACAAGGAATATCTAAAAAATCTGATGTGATACATTCACATGGCTTTCTCTTCCTCTCTGCAACAAATTATTGTTAAAATCTTATTTTTCTATTTACTTCATGCTAATTGAGAAAAAAATTAGCACTAGTAGTCTTATTGCTTCCTTTCTTGTAAGTAGAAGCGAAATAACGGAGTTCGATAGGTTAAAGTGATAGTCAAAAGCTGGTTGCTGTGTGACTGAAGTTCCTTTGTTTCTGTGGACAGGAGTTGACCAATTCCTGTATGAGAAAAGTATGTTTTTCAAAACTGAAACCAAAAACAAGGAATACCTGAAAAACTATCCACTCCACGAACAAAATGTATATAACATAAATTGTGTGTTTTAATGTGCATTTTTTGTGTGCTAAGTTTTTGTCCATCTCTTACGGTTTACTAGTTATGCAAAATACTGTAAAATTCATCCAAAATAAAGTAGTCTTCAGAGGGTATTCCTAGAAAATTCAAGATATGCATTTTATTTGTCAGGTAAATATCTTTAATATACGATATTTTAATCAAAACCTTTAGCCATTTTTTAGAATATCAATATTTTCGAAAAAAAATCCATGTAAAGTGTAGTTTGGGGTGGGGTGATTTTCTTGAAAATCTTCGTGTCGCATTCTGGACGATACCAAACTTAAATACCGATTTTGGTATTTAAGGGTGTTTTCGTTTTGAGTTATGCTCCCCCCCCCCAGACATACACACGGACATATTTCTAAAAATGCTTTTTTTGGATTCAGGGGGACACAAAACATGTATTTCTGGTGAAAAATTGGTATCGAATTTTTGGGTGCATTACAATATCTTGTCTATAGTGTGTATAGAGAAAGTAAAAACGATGGACTCCAGGTTAGAAATGTATAATACATAAAATGTGTGTTTCTACATTTTGTGTGTGGTAAGTTTTTATCTATCTTCTGTAGTTTATCAGTTTATCATTCGTTGAGAATCAAGACCACTTCACATGTTATTTCCATAAAATTCATGTAAATATGTTTAATATACCATATTTTAATAAAATCGTTGAAAAAATCCAAATTTTCGATAAATGTTGTATGTAAAGGGTAGTTGACAATCTTCCTGTCGCATCCTTGAACTTAAATACCAGCTTTG
This sequence comes from Hymenopus coronatus, assembly GCA_030762935.1. Classification (NCBI taxonomy): domain Eukaryota; kingdom Metazoa; phylum Arthropoda; class Insecta; order Mantodea; family Hymenopodidae; genus Hymenopus; species Hymenopus coronatus. The sequence continues at coordinate 4,853,589 of CM060892.1, forward strand.
GTATTTAACGGAATTTCCATTTTGAGCTATGCTGTCCACAGACACACACGGGTCTTTTTTCGGCCTCGTAGGGGGGGTCTCAAAATATGCATTTCTGGTGAAATCTCTATACACTATGTACGTCTGAGATGGAGTAAGGGGTATATCTTGGCAGCGAGTTAACAAGGAAATTGCGCTTTTGGATAACATGTGAATCTTGTTCCATTCACATGACATTCTCCACCCTCGTCTGCAAACAAACTTCTTACAAAAGCTTATTCTTCTATCTACCTCATGCTAATCAAGATAAACATTAACAGAAATTGTCTTATTACTTGCTTCCTTGTAAGTAGAAGGGAATACACTAGGCTAAAGTGACAGTCAAATCAAAACGATTGACATTAAAAGCGCTTCTTTTCATGGCCAGAAGTAAAACAAAAGAAACACGTACGATTTCCTGTTTAAGAGAAACATTAGTATTTTAAAACTGAAAACAATAACAATGAATATCTCGGAAATGGTTTGCCTCACAACAAATCTGTATAGGATAAATCGTGTGGCTATTCCCAGTAAATTCAAGGAGTACATATTATTTGTCATCTAAATATCTTTAATATACAGCATTTAATAAAAATTATTAAGTCACTTTTGACAAAATCAAAATGCTCCCTTTCTTCTTGTCCCCCTCCCCACCCCTACTACACTTTATATAGAAAAATGTCTATCTTCTCAAAATGGCTCAACGATTTCGATTAAACTACCGTATATATATTTACATGGAAAATAAAATTTACATTTTGAGTTTTATGGAAATAGCCTCCGAGATTCTCTTCACCCGAATTAATGCCATATACATTTTCTTCGTAAAATTGGGCATTTCCGAGGTATTGCTTGTCATAGGTTTCATACGAAAATGTCTCAACTCCTGATCATACAAAGAAACGGAATTCAATCAATGGCAACCATCTTTTAAAACATGTGACTACCACTTTAATCTATGGTACTCCCTTATTTCGCTTCTACTTACAGGGAAGCAGGTAATAAAACGATTTCTGATAATGTTTATCTCGATTAGTATGAAGTAAATAGAAGAAAAATCTTTTGTAAGAAAATTCTGTTTGTGGAACGGGTAGAGAATGCGATATGAATGGAACACATCAATTGTTACAAAAAGGTCTATGGGACAGGGGGCAGCATAGCTCAAAAACCGGGAAGACTGTTAAATACCAAATCTATTATTTAAGTTCAGCATCTTCTAAGGATGCGAAATAAGGATTTTCAAGAACATTTCCACACCCCCAAATACCTTTTTCATGGAAACATATTTGGAAATGTTGTTTTTCTCAAGAAAGTTCTAACGATTTTGAATAAAATACCATATACTAAAGATATTTACATCACAAATATAAAGTCCATCCTGAATTTTCTGGGAATAGCCTATTAAGACCGCTTTATTCAGGATGAATTTAAGCGATAGACAAAAATCTGATGTCTACCATTCACATGACTTTCTCTTCATCTCTCAACAAATTTTTCTTAAAAAGTTTACACTTCTATTTACTTCATGCTAATCAGAAAAAATTAGCAGAAATAGTCTTATTACTTGCTTCTTTGTAAGTAGAAGCGAAATAAGGTTAAAGTGATAGTCAAAAACTAATTGCTATGTCACTAAAGTTCCTTTGTTTGTATGAACAGCAGTTGACAATTTCCTGAATGAGAAAAGTATGTTTTTCAAAGCACAAACCAAAAACTGATCACAAAAACGATTAACTCCACGAAAAAAATGTGTATAACATAAATTGTGTGCTTTAACGTGCCCTATATGCTTCATATAGTAAGTTTGTTTTCCATCTCTTACGGTTTAGCAGTTATTCAAAATTCCGTAAAATTCATCCAGAATAAAGTAGTCTTCAGAGGCTATTCCCAGAAAATTCAAGATATACATTTTATTTGTCAGGTAAATAGCTTAAACATACGATATTTTAATCAAAATCATTAGAGTCATTATTGAGAAAATCAAAATTTTCGAAAAAAGAATCCATATAAAGGGTAGTTGGGGGTGGGTTGATTTTTCTCGAAATCTTCATGTCGCATTCCTGGAAGAATCTAAACTTACATACCAAGTTTGGTATTTTAACGACTTATCGTTTTTGAGTTATCGTGTTCAGAGACACACGGACACACACACGGACCTTTTTCCGAAAATGCTTTTCTTTTTTTTTATTTTTAGATAAAGTGGACCCTAAAACATATATTTCCGGTGAAATATCGGTATCGAATTTTTGGGTGGGGTTCAATACCTTCTCTATACACTATGTACATAGTACGTATAGAGAAAGTAAAAATTACTGTACAAAAAATTCAGAGCTCGTTGAAACATTTAATTTATGTCATATGCGTTTTGCTCGCAGCGTTGACCGTTTTCGAGATATTGCTTGTTAGATATTGGCTTCAGTTTTAAACTATGCTAACTGTTCGAAACAGAAAGCCACCTTTCGTTTCATACCTCATGGTGTACTGCTGGTCATGAAAAGCAAGCCGAACGTCAATTGTTTCACAGAGTAAATATACTGATGTGCTCCATTCACATGCCTTTCTCTACATCTCTGCAACAAATTATTGTTAGAAAGCTGATGCTTCTATTTACTTCATGCTAATCAAGATAAACATTAACAGAAATAATGTTATTACTTGCTTTCTTGTAAGTAGATCGGAAGTAAGGGAGTAACATAGGTTAAAGTGATAGACAAATATTTCAAAATGTTGCTGTGTGGTTGAAATCCATTTCTTTGTATGGCCGAGAGTTGACAAATTCCGTATGAGAAAAGTTTTAATTATTTTAAAACTGAAACGAATAACAAGCAATATCTCAAATGGTCAACGCTACGAAAAAATAATGTATACGATATAAATTGTGTGTTTTAACGAAGTCGATATTTTTTGTGCAGTAAGTCTTTGTTTATCTGTTACACAAAATTCATTCAGAATAAATAGGTCATCAGAAAATTCAAGATATACATTTTATTTGTCAGGTAAAAATACTATGTTTTAATCAAAATCTTTAGGCATTTTTGAGAAAATCAAAATTTCCGAACTTTTTTCCATGTAAAGTGTAGTTTGTGGTGAGGGAATTTTCTTGAAAATCTTCGTGTCGCATCCTTGGAAGACACTAAACTTAAATACCAAGTTTGGTATTTAAGGGTCTTTTCGTTTTCGAGTTATGCTGTCCATAGAGACAAACACAGGCGCACAGATACATGGACCTTTTTCCAAAAATGCTTTTTTTGGATTCAGGGGGCCCCAAAACAGGTATTTCCGGTGAAATCCTCAGTATTGAATTTTTGGGTGGAATACAATACCTTCTCTGTACAGAGTACGTGTAGAGAAAGTAACAATCACTTGAAAAGGCAAATTAAGGTAGTATGGTTGCATAAGTGGAATGAAAGCAAATGATGGATATTTTTGTATTGTAGGTGGAGAGACAAATGAATGTCACCCTGGTGAGGAGAACGAGGTGGAGTGGGGAGGTTGCTACTGGTATACTGACAGCGAGATAGCGTACAGTAAGGCAGTGGTGTTCCTGGAGTTGACATCAGCCTGCAGCTAGCACCGGTAGGTCATATCGCGACCACACATTCAATAAAAGTCTGTGAATTATAGATTACAGTAGGATAATCAAGTTTTACATAAAATATAGTGAATAAGTGCATTGCTAATTGAGATCCAGGTTTATGCTTCTGAGAGTATTCAATGTTGTAGATACTCTACCAGGGTTGACTGATGAGTCCCGGGCCTCTCAATGAAAACAGCATTTAATTTTTTTCTTTATTTCCCAACATAAGCTCCACAAAGGCTAATACATTTGTCATATCTGTGTTCTAATTTAATTAAACCATCTCTGTAGTGCGATTTATCAAGGTCCTCAAAATAGCTGTTTACCGCATCAATGACCTCCTCGTTGCTGTGGAATCTTCGTCCTTGAGAATTGGGAACAGGTGGTAGTCACTGGGTGCTAGATCTGGCGAATAGCTGTTTACCGCATCAATGAGCTCCTCGTTGCTGTGAAATCTTTCTTGAGGTTTGGGAACAGGTGGTAGTCACTGGGTGCTAGATCTGGCGAATAGCTGTTTACCGCATCAATGAGCTCCTCGTTGCTGTGAAATCTTTCTTGAGGTTTGGGAACAGGTGGTAATCACAGGGTGCTAGATCTGGCGAATAGCTGTTTACCACATCAATGAGCTCCTCGTTGCTGTGAAATCTTCGTCCTTGAGGTTTGGGAACAGGTGGTAGTCACTGGGTGCTAGATCTGGCGAATAGCTGTTTACCGCATCAATGAGCTCCTCGTTGCTGTGAAATCTTCGTCCTTGAGGTTTGGGAACAGGTGATAGTCACTGGGTGCTAGATCTGGCGAATAGCTGTTTACCGCATCAATGAGCTCCTCGTTGCTGTGAAATCTTCGTCCTTGAGGTTTGGGAACAGGTGATAGTCACTGGGTGCTAGATCTGGCGAATAGCTGTTTACCGCATCAATGAGCTCCTCGTTGCTGTGAAATCTTCGTCCTTGAGGTTTGGGAACAGGTGATAGTCACTGGGTGCTAGATCTGGCGAATAGCTGTTTACCACATCAATGAGCTCCTCGTTGCTGTGGAATCTTCGTGCTTGAGGTTTGGGAACAGGTGATAGTCACTGGGTGCTAGATCTGGCGAATAGCTGTTTACCGCATCAATGAGCTCCTCGTTGCTGTGAAATCTTCGTCCTTGAGGTTTGGGAACAGGTGGTAGTCACTGGGTGCTAGATCTGGCGAATAGCTGTTTACCTCATCAATGAGCTCCTCGTTGCTGTGAAATCTTCGTGCTTGAGGTTTGGGAACAGGTGGTAGTCACTGGGTGCTAGATCTGGCGAATAGCTGTTTACCTCATCAATGAGCTCCTCGTTGCTGTGAAATCTTTCTTGAGGTTTGGGAACAGGTGGTAATCACAGGGTGCTAGATCTGGCGAATAGCTGTTTACCTCATCAATGAGCTCGTTGCTGTGGAATCTTCGTCCTTGAGGTTTGGGAACAGGTGGTAGTCACTGGGTGCTAGATCTGGCGAATAGCTGTTTACCTCATCAATGAGCTCGTTGCTGTGGAATCTTCGTCCTTGAGGTTTGGGAACAGGTGGTAGTCACTGGGTGCTAGATCTGGCGAATAGCTGTTTACCTCATCAATGAGCTCGTTGCTGTGGAATCTTCTCCTTGAGGTTTGGGAACAGGTGGTAGTCACTGGGTGCTAGACCTGGCGAATAGCTGTTTACCACATCAATGTGCTCCTCGTTGCTGTGGAATCTTCTCCTTGAGAATTGGGAACAGGTGATAGTCACTGGGTGCTAGATCTGGCGAATAGCTGTTTACCGCATCAATGAGCTCCTCGTTGCTGTGGAATCTTCTCCTTGAGAATTGGGAACAGGTGATAGTCACTGGGTGCTAGATCTGGCGAATAGCTGTTTACCACATCAATGAGCTCTTCGTTGCTGTGAAATCTTCGTGCTTGAGGTTTGGGAACAGGTGGTAATCACAGGGTGCTAGATCTGGCGAATAGCTGTTTACCACATCAATGAGCTCCTCGTTGCTATGGAATCTTCGTGCTTGAGGTTTGGGAACAGGTGGTAATCACAGGGTGCTAGATCTGGCGAATAGCTGTTTACCACATCAATGAGCTCTTCGTTGCTGTGGAATCTTCGTCCTTGAGGTTTGGGAACAGGTGGTAGTCACTGGGTGCTAGACCTGGCGAATAGCTGTTTACCACATCAATGAGCTCCTCGTTGCTGTGAAATCTTCGTGCTTGAGGTTTGGGAACAGGTGGTAGTCACAGGGTGCTAGATCTGGCGAATAGCTGTTTACCACATCAATGAGCTCCTCGTTGCTGTGAAATCTTCGTCCTTGAGAATTGGGAACAGGTGGTAGTCACTGGGTGCTAGATCTGGCGAATGTTCAAGCAATTCCAACTTTAATTCACACATTTTCCCCATTGCAATGACTGAACAATAGGCCGGAGCATTGTCGTGATGAAACAAAATCTTTTTTTTTTGTCAAAGGAGGTATTTTTCTTTTCACCTCCTCACTCAAACGTTGCAGTAAGCTTGCGTAGTAGTCACCAGTGATACGTTTACCCTTTTCCAAGTAATCAGTAAAAATAATTCCCTATGCATCCCAGAAAACACTCGCCATAACCTTGTTAGCTGACAGTATTCACTTTCCCTTTTTTGGAGTTGGTTCACCTGACGCAATCCACTGTTTTGAGTGTGAATTACTTTCTGGAGTGTAGTGATGTATCCAACTATCATCCATGGTAATAAGCCGTCTCAAATTTCACTGGGATTTTACGGTAGAGCTCCACATTCTTAACAGAAACAGTTTTTCTTTGCAACTTTTGATCAGGTATCAACAAACGCGGCACCCATCTTGCACAAACCTTGTGAAAGCCCAAAACATTACTTAAAGTGTTACCTGCACATTCTTTTGATATGTTTACAGTCTTCCAGTACTAAACGATGAATTTTATTCAATGATCTCTGGAGTTGTCACTTCTACAGGGCGTCCAGAGCGAGGCTCATCACTAGTGCTCGTACGTCCCATTTTAAACTGTGCAACCCACCTTTTAATCACTGAATATGAAGGGGCAGAATCTTTCAATGAACTGTCCATTTCCTCCTTGATTTCTTTAGGCGTTAAACCTTTCAAACGGAAGTATTCAATCACTGCTCGTTTTTCCAAATCCTCCATTTTGGTGAAAACTGTAAAGTTGTCTTGTTTAAAATGCCGTCATTGGAAAACTAAACAAGCTATTGACCTGTAACTATGGACACAAGCTAGTCTAGAGGTAAACTACCGACTAACTGGCCTAGTGGCGCCATATCTGTGTGAGGCTCTCGTAACTTCAGATGTTCCATGTATAGGGTAGTTTGAGATATGTATTTCTTGCAAATCTTCGTGTCGCATCCTTGGAACATGCAAAACTTTAATGTCGACATTTCACCAAAAATACATGTTTTGAAATCCCCTGAATCCAAAAAAAGCATTTTTAGAAAAACGTCCGCGTGTGTAGGATGTGTGTGTCTGGGTGGGCAACATAGCTCAAAAACGAAAACACCATTAAATATCAAACTTGGTATTTAAGTTGAGTATCTTCGAAGGATGCGACACGAAGAATTTCATGGGACATTTTTAGAAAATGTTTACTTTCTCAAAAGTGGCTTTAACAATTTTGATTAAAATGCCTCATGTTGAAGATATTTTTATGACAAACGAAATACATATCTTGAAATTTCTGGGAATAGCCTCTGAACACCTCTTCATTCTGGATGACTTTTGTATAACTGGCAAATCGTAAGAGAATTACAAAAACTTACTACACAAAAAATGTAGATCTCATTAAAGTGTACAATCCATGACCAACTTTTTTGTAGAGTTAGCCGTTTTCGAGACATTCCGGATTATTAGTTTCAATTTTAGCCGCTTAAACTTTTCTCAAACAGGAAAAATCTTTCCTCTCATTTCTCGTTTGTTTACTCCGGCAAGCAAAGAGATTGCAATTTCAATTGTTTCACATAACGCCGGCTTTTAAAGGACGAGACCATCGCTTTAGTCTGTGCATTTTCTTATTTCCCTTCTGCTTACAAGGAAGCAAGTAATAAGACAATTTCTGTTAATATATATATCGATTGGCATGAAGTAAATGGAAGGATAAGTTTTTGTAATAATAATTTGTTTACAGAAGAGAGAAAGTAATGTGAATGGAAAACATCATTTTACAGTGTATAAAAATTGTGTTGTAGAGAAAGTAACAATTTCTACAAGAGGTGATAATTGCATAAGATACAAGTGTTAAAAGTCTGATGTGTTCCATTCACATGCCTTTCTCTACATTTCTGTAACAAATTATTGTTAATAACCTTATACTTCTATTTACTTCTTGTTAATCCAGAAAAAAAATTAGCCCAAATAGTCTTATTACTTGCTTCTTTGTAAATAGTAGCGAAATAAGGGAGTAGCACACGTTAAAGTGATAGTCAAAAGCTGGGGGCTATGTGACTGAAGTTCCTTTGTATGGACAGGAGTTGACAAATTCATATATGAGAAAAGTAAAAGTTTTTAAAGCTGAAACTATAAGCAAGGAATATTTAAAATCGATCAACTCCTAGAAAAAAAAATGAATATAACGTTAATTGTGTGTTTTAACGTGCTCTACATGTTTTGTGTGGTAAGTTTTTGTCCATTCCTACGGTTTAGCAGTTATGCAAAATTCCGTAAAATTCATCCAGAATAAAGTCGTCTTCAGAGATTATTCCCAGAAAATTCAAGATATACATTTTATTTGTCATGTAAATATATTTAATCAAAATCGTCAGAACCATTTTTGAGAAAATCAAAAGTTTCGAAAAAAACTCTATGTAAAGAGTAGTTGGTGGTGGGGGGATTTTCTTGAAAATCTTCGTGTCGCATCTTTGGAAGATAGCAAACTTAAATATCAAGTTTGGTACTTAACGGACTTTTCGTTTTTGAACTATGCTTCCCACACACACACATGGACATTTTTCTAAAAATTCTTTTTTTTTTTTTTTTTTTTTTTTGTATTCAGGGGGTATATATATACAGACCTTTTATAAAAATGCTCTTATCAGACTCAAGGGACCTCATAGCCTATATTCCTGGAGAAATCTCGGTATCGAATTTTTGAGTGGAATACAATACTTTCTCTATAAATTATGTGCATTGTAAATACGGGCTAGTATTTTTATTGTTTCATTTATATAGGCCCCTTTAATATCTAAGGTCATAACAGGGACTTTGTATTAGAAACAACCCTATGTCTGTACGTTCTTTTACGTTTGGTTTAATTCGTTTTATTTTCCTCAAAAAACACACACACACACACACACACACACACACACATTCACTCTCACATACATATTTCCAGACTATGTGGGGGATAGGAAATAATTCTGGGTAAAGAAAAATTCCCTGCCTAGCTGGGATTCGAACCCGGGATGGGGCCGCGCCGTGGCCGGGTGGTTAGATCCCAAGCGACCGCATGTGAGATTTATGGTGAACAAAACGGCGCTGGGGCGGGTTTTCTCCGGGTACTCCGGTTTCTCGCACCATCGCATTCCACCGGTGCTCCATCATCATTCATGTATCATCAGTGTCACCGCCTGCGGTGTCATTAGTAGTTAAAGCGGGCATTAAACACTACAAAAAAAAACGAAAAAAGAACCCGGGATCTCCGGGTGATTAGTCAACTCGCAGGTTGTTTGACCGTACTCAGCCATCCTGTCGATGTCTAGAGGACGCTAAATATTTCCTTAGCATTTTATATTTAGACCAAAAAGTTAACAATAAAACGTTTCTTGTTTACGATAGTGAACGCTTCCAGCAATCAAAAGTATACAAGGCCAAGCAAAGAGACAAAAGAAGGTGCATCATCAACGCCTACTGTAAGATATTTGGAAATAACTGTGGCAATGACTTTCTCTAGCGACCTTGACAATGGTTCAGAAACAAGCTCATGACGAAATGTACCAGGGTAACGCTGAACATGTTTGCAACGCCATTTTACTGAAACAAATCTGATGTCTTCCATTCACATCACTTTCTCTACATCTCTAACAAATTATTGTTAAAACGCTTATGTTTCTATTTACTTCATGCTAATCGAGAAAAATATTAGCAGAAATAGTCTTATTACTTGCTTCCTTGTAAGTAGATTTTTTTGCGTGGCCAAGAGTTGACAAGTTCCCGTATGAGAAGTTTTAAGTATTTTAAAATTGAAACCAATAACAAACAATATCTCGAAAACTACCAACTCTACGAAAAAAAATGTATGACATAAATTATGTGCTTTATTCTCATCTACATTTTTTGTTTAGTAAGTTTTTGTCTGTCTTTTACTGTATACTAGTTATGCAAAATTCATCCAGAATAAAGATGTTTTCAGAGGATATTCCCAGAAAATTGAAGATGTCCATTTTATTGTCATGTAAATATCTTAAATATACGAGATTTTAATCAAAATAGTTAGAACGATTTTTTGAGAAAATCAAAATTTTCGAAAATGTTTCAATGTAAGGGTAGTTGGGGGTAAAATCTTCGTGTCGCATCCTTGGAAGATAACTGAACTTAAATACCTAGTTTGGTATTTAACGGAGTTTTTTTTCTTTGAGCTATGACAGACAGACACACACGGACCTTTTTCTAAAATATTTTTATTGGATTCAAGAGCTCTCAAAACATATGTTTCCTGTGAAATCACGGTATTGAATTTTTGGGTGCAATACAATACCTTCTCGATACACTATGTACATGGTACATGTAGAGAAAATAATAATGAAATTTGTTTAGAATTGACATCTACTTTCAAATGTTTAGCTAGTTGGTTACCGCATAGTTCAATTTGCGTCGCCCTCCGTGGTGCAGTGGTTACCTTGCTACTCTCTTGTTCCCAAGGTCGTAGGTTCGAACCCGGCGGAGGACGATGGATGTTTGACTTTCTCTTCACGTACTATGTACACAAGGCACAGAAAGAAACCGACACTGTCTTGTTCCGTACACCGCATTCCTTACCGTCTGCAGAGTACTTAATTACGTCATGTTTTTATTTTATTGGCTGATAAAATTCACCTGGCAGGTGAGTGTTCTATATGGAACCCATAGAGCATAGCTATGCTGGGTTTGTCAACACATTCGCTAATAGAAATAGCCACCTCCCTCAACTGGAAGTGAGGTTAGGTCACGTGTACTACAACAGTAAGCTACAACCTTCCCCAATTATTAGAGTGGTCAGCGGATATCAGAACACACGCCCTACAAATTCCCTACAGACAATCACAAATTCCACGTCTAGTACTATTTGTGCTCTGTGTACATAGTGTATAGAGAAGGTATTGTAATGCACCCAAAAATTCAATACCGAGATTTCACCGGAAATATGTTTTAGGTGCCCCTGAATCCAAAAAAAAGCATTTCTGGAAAAAGGTCCGTGTGTGGACAGCATAGCTCAAAGACCGCTAAATACCATTCGGCAAAATTCATCCAGAATAAAGTAGTCTTTGTGTCGCATCTTTGGAAGATACTGAACTTAAATACCAAGTTTGTCTCGAAAACGGTCAACTCCACGAAAAAAACGTATTTGACATAAATTGTGTGCTTTAAGGAGATCTATTTTTTTTTTGTGTCTCAAGTTTTTGTAAATCTTTATGGTTTACTAGTTATGCAAAATTAAAAAAATTTTTAGAAGCTACTGCCATAAAAATCAAGGTATGCATTTTGTCATGTAAATATCTTAAATGTAAGAGACTTTAATGAGAATCCTTAGAGCCATTTTTGAGAAAACCAACACTTTCGAAATTGTTTCTATGTAAAGGGTAGTTGGGAGTGGGGGATGTTCTTGAAAATCCTTGTGTTCCATTCTTGGAAGATACTGAACATAAATATTAAATTTGGTATTTAAGGGACTTTTCATCTTTGAACAATGCTACACACAGACGCGGACCTTTTTGTAGAATTTTTGTTGACTCAGTGGACCTCAAAACGTATATTTGCGGTGAAATCTCGGTATTGCACTACAATACTTCCTCTAAAGACTGTGTACATGGAACGTGTAGGGAAAGTAAAATGCGTTTGGCGTTCGAAATGTTGTGTCTGGTGGAATTTTGGAGGTGTGATTCATTGGGAATTTGTTCCAATGTCTTGGACGAATTCATCCAAGTTTGCAGACCTCGTACAGCTCAATTCAGGAGCCGCTACCACATCCAGCACATATCCCTCATCACATCACCTATTTGAAAGAAGTTAGAAAACGTTGAAGTTTTCAAATGGATATTGGATGATTTCTTCACATCCGAAACCAGAAAGCCTTTAGGGCGAGGGTCTCTTGGCTGGCCAGTTCAGAAATAGCCTCTATCAGAGGTCTCCATTCTCTGCGATCCGGTTGTGTCCGAAGTGAAGTTTCACATCGTCTGCCCAGCCGCCTTACGTTCCTTTGACCGCTCTTGGATCTCAGTCTGTGGTCTTGTGTGACGTAGTCCGCCCACTTCCATTTGATGATGTTGCCTCAGTTCTTCGCTGCGGATTCTCTCACAGAGGCTGATGCCTTGAATCTTTCTATCCAACTTCCTTTGGCATGTTCCCTATTTGTTAAGGTCCAGGTTTGGGCTCCTCAGAGTAAGAGAGGAAGGATGCAGCTCTTTATTTTCTCTACACGTACTATGTGCATAGTATGTAGAGAAGGTATTGTAATGCACCAGAAAATTCGATACCGACATTTCACCGAAAAAATGTGGTTTGGGCCCCCTGAATAAAAAAAATTGGAAAAAGGTCCGTGTGTGTGTCTGTGAACATCATAGCTCAAAAACGAAAAGTCCGTTGAATTACCAAGTTTGGTATTTTCCAAGGATGCGACACGAAGATTTTCAAGAAAATCTCCCACCCCCAACTACCCTTTGCATGGAACTTTTTTCGAAATTTTTGATTTCCTCAAAAATGGCTCTAACAATTTTGATTATATTAAAGATATTTACCTGAATTTCCTCTGAAGACTACTTTATTCTGGATGAATTTTACGGAATTTTGCATAACTGCTAAACCGTAAGAGATGGACAAAAACTAACCACACTTAGAGCACGTTTAAACACACAATTTATGTCATACACATTTTTTTTCGTGGACCTGACCATGTTTGAGATATTCCTTGTTTTTGGTTTCAGCTTTGAAAAACTTATACTTTTCTCATACAGGAATTTGTCAACTCGTGTCCATACAAACAAAGGAACTTCAGTGACATAGCAACCAGCTTTTGACTATCACTTTAACCTATGCTACTCCCTTATTTCCCTTCTACTTACAAGGAAGTAAGCAATAAGACTATTTCTGCTAATTTTTTCTCGATTAGATGAAGTAAATAGAATAATCTGTTGCAGGGATGTAGAGAAAGTCATGTGAATGGAACACATACGCTTTTTCATTCTTATACTGTATTCTTTGCTTTTGAGGATAAACTTCAGGCTCCAGAATTTTGACCATGCTGCCGAGATTCGTCGCTGGACTTCTTTGCGGGTTGCCTTGTTGAATGTCACTAGGTAGATGTATTCGCTGACGTATTCTGGTTCTCTGCTTCTTTGGTGCTGTTGGTCATCAGTTTTGTTTTCCGAGATTCAGTTCCAGTCCAGCTTTCTTGCTCTGCTGGGCTGATTCTTGTATTCCTCCGGAGAAGTTGCAAATAGGATGGTGCGAAGTTTCTGTCCATCTATCTGGATTCTCCAGTTCAATCTCATTTTCCAAAATATGTCTTTTAGCAGACTGATACACAATATAGGGTCTCATTGACTTCAGTCGGAAGTTGTTGCTTTCTCTCTCCAGTTGGATTGTGTAATGGTTTTATGGGCCCACGTTGTGGGTGCGAGGTTGAAGAGCCAAATATGCGACGGTTTTATTGTTGTCCACTTTGATCAAATGTGTCCTCTACCAAGATAGTACATCTTTCCACTCAGGCTGCAGGGTGATTGAGGGTAGTTAGGAGTGATCCTACTAAATGGATACCACACTTTCACTTTCTATATTCGTTTATTCTTGACTAGAATTAATACGTGTTGCGACAAGCACTTTGCTGTACATGCTAATTGAGCTACTATGATTTGTAACAGCTTTTCCTAATGTACGACTTAACTAAACCTCTCTCGTAGAACTTGTTACTTTTTCACTTTGTTTTTATATAACATTTATAACAATTACTTTTCACACAGTATAATAACTTATTAACGCGCCTTTAAACTTAGCGGTGAGAGTCCCCAACAGCGATTACGCGTACCTGACTTAGTGATAACTGATTGACTGCTTGACTGTCGCAACATCCTACAATTAGCTGTCATGGCTGCTTCATTCTTATTGGTCAGAAAGATCGCGCACTTGGCGTCTATGTGTCCCATAATGCATCTATCCTTACCCGAAATGCAACATAAGCACCTCTTGACCATCACAACACAATGAAGTAACCCGCCTGGGTAGTGTGGTGGTAGCGTGTCTGCCTCACATTCAACAGGTTGTGAATTCGAATCTCTCTTAGGGTGAGTTACTCGGATAAGGTTTTTTCTGGGTTTTCCCTTATCCTGAGAAGACGAATGTCCAGTAGCTTTAAGTTTCATGGACCCCGAGATCATTTGAGTATCATTTCACCAATTTCATTCATCGTCCCATATGACCAACCAGGTTAAAGTAACTTTAAGCTCCATGGACCCCGAGATCATTTGAGTATCATTTCACCAATATCATTCATCGTCCCATATGACCAACCAGGTTAAAGTAACTTTAAGCTCCATTTACCCTGAGATCGTTTGAGCATCATTTCACCAATTTCATTCATCGTCCGATATGACCAACCAGGTTAAAGTAACTTTAAGCTCCATGGACCCCGAGATCATTTGAGTATCATTTCACCAAATTCATTCATCGTCCGATATGACCAACCAGGTTAAAGTAACTTTAAGCTCCATGGACCCCGAGATCATTAGAGTATCATTTCACCAATTTCATTCATCGTCCCATATGACCAACCAGGTTAAAGTAACTTTAAGCTCCATTTACCCTGAGATCGTTTGAGCATCATTTCACCAATTTCATTCATCGTCCGATATGACCAACCAGGTTAAAGTAACTTTAAGCTCCATGGACCCCGAGATTATTTGGGTATCATTTCACCAATTTCATTCATCGTCCGATATGACCAACCAGGTTAAAGCAACTTTAAGCTCCATGGACCCCGAGATCATTTGAGTATCATTTCACCAATTTCATTCATCGTCCGATATGACCAACCAGGTTAAAGTAACTTTAAGCTCCATGGACCCCGAGAACATTTGAGTATCATTTCACCAATTTCATTCATCGTCCGATATGACCAACCAGGTCAAAGGATGTTAAGCTACAAAAAAAAAATCTTCACAAAAAGGTTCGTGTGTGTGAACACGATAACTCAAAAACGATAAGTAGGTAAAATACCAAACTTGGTGTTTAAGTTCAGTATCTTCCAGGGATGCGACACGAAGATTTTGATAAGAATCCCCCCACCTCAAACTACCCTTTACATGGAAATGTTTTCGAAAATGTTGATTTTCTCAAAAATGGCTGTAATAATTTTGATTAAAATATCGTGTATTAAAGATATTTACCTGAAAAACAAAATGAATCTTGAATTTTCTGGGAATAGCCTCTGAAGTCTACTTTATTCTAGATGAATTTTACGGAATTGTGCATAATTGCTCAACCGTAAGAGATGGACAAAAACTTACCACACAAAAAATGTAGAGCACGTTAAAACACACCCTTTATGTTATATACATTTTTTTTTCGTGGAGTTTTTTCTTTTTGAGTTATTGCTTGATTTTGGTTTCAGCTTTGGAAAACTTATATTTTTCTCATACAGGAATTTGTCAACTCGTGCCCATACAAACAAAGTAACTTCAGTCACATAGCTACCAACTTTAGTCTATCACTTTAACTTATTGTAGTCCCGTATTTCCCTTCTACTTACAAGGAAGCAAGTAATAAGTCAATTTCTGTTAATTTTTTCTCGATTATCATGAAGTAAATAGAAGCAAACTATAGTTTGTTGCAGAGATGTAGAGAAAGTCATGTGAATGGAACACATCAAATTTTTCAATCTTGGAAGTCACTCAGGAACTCCATTTTCCTTATGGTGTTGAGTGATTCTATTTTTAGCTCAACGACGCCCTTTCGTGTTCTCTTCAGCCTCGGGGATAGAAAGAAGTCGCAGGGCTTTGTGGTTTTTGCCAAAAAATCACGAGGTGTGAGCTATCCATGAGTGGTTTTGTGAAATTTCTGGTCGTTTACTTCATGCAAACGTCGCATAGCTTGTAGGTAGTATTCCTTATTGAGTGTATAACCAACTGGCAGAACCATTTGAAATTGTCGTGTTAGGATCTGCGGCTTCAATCTTCTCGACCCTCTTTGAAACGTCGAGACCCCTTGCCTTGCTCAGCATTTCCAATACTTTACTCCATTTTCAAGCAAAATGTTATGCAAATTCTCTGAGCCCTCGAAATTTGTATAGCCTTTTAACTGTCAACAATAGACTAAGTATTTAAAACAGCCGAAAATGCAAAAAATGCATCAGGATCATGTGTACCTACAAGATAAAAAAAAAAGTTTTTAAAATCGATTTTTAAAGCCCGCGAAATTACAAAATCGCCGTTATTTTTTGATCCCACGTCATATCTCGTAATTGCGCACAGCTGCTGTAAGATTACAAACATGAGACGTGAAGGGGCGGGGGTGGAGATCTCTGTAGCATATCATGGTCTGGCTTGCCCAATAAAGTGCGCATTTGTTAAATTAATTGCTTTTTCACACAAGCTGTGTGTAGGACAGGAGTTGGATAGGTAGAGTCAGACTGAAAAATTCAATGTCATAGCCGGGATTTGAACCACGGATCTCCTGGTCTCTATCCGTGTGTAGGACAGGAGTTGGATAGGTAGAGTCAGACTGAAAAATTCAATGTCATAGCCGGGATTTGAACCACGGATCTCCTGGTCTCCAGCTGTGTGTAGGACAGGAGTTGGATAGGTAGAGTCAGACTGAAAAATTCAATGTCATAGCCGGGATTTGAACCACGGATCTCCTGGTCTCTATCCGTGTGTAGGACAGGAGTTGGATAGGTAGAGTCAGACTGAAAAATTCAATGTCATAGCCGGGATTTGAACCACGGATCTCCTGGTCTCCAGCTGTGTGTAGGACAGGAGTTGGATAGGTAGAGTCAGACTGAAAAATTCAATGTCATAGCCGGGATTTGAACCACGGATCTCCTGGTCTCCAGCTGTGTGTAGGACAGGAGTTGGATAGGTAGAGTCAGACTGAAAAATTCAATGTCATAGCCGGGATTTGAACCACGGATCTCCTGGTCTCTATCCGTGTGTAGGACAGGAGTTGGATAGGTAGAGTCAGACTGAAAACTTCAATGTCATAACTGGGATTTGAACCACGGATCTCCTGGTCTCTAGCCGTGTGAAGGACAGGAGTTGGATAGGTAGAGTCAGACTGAAAAATTCAATGTCATAGCCGGGATTTGAACCACGGATCTCCTGGTCTCCAGCTGTGTATAGGACAGGAGTTGGATAGGTAGAGTCAGACTGAAAAATTCAATGTCATAGCCGGGATTTGAACCACGGATCTCCTGGTCTCCAGCTGTGTGTAGGACAGGAGTTGGATAGGTAGAGTCAGACTGAAAAATTCAATGTCATAGCCGGGATTTGAACCACGGATCTCCTGGTCTCCAGCTGTGTGTAGGACAGGAGTTGGATAGGTAGAGTCAGACTGAAAAACTCAATGTCATAGCCGGGATTTGAACCACAGATCTCCTGGTCTCCAGCTGTGTGTAGGACAGGAGTTGGATAGGTAGAGTCAGACTGAAAAATTCAATGTCATAGCCGGGATTTGAACCACGGATCTCCTGGTCTCTATCCGTGTGTAGGACAGGAGTTGGATAGGTAGAGTCAGACTGAAACATTCAATGTCATAGCAGGGATTTGAACCACGGATCTCCCGGTCTCTAGCCGATAGCTGTACCACTGAGCTACCAGGGAAACATGCTGGCATAGCATTAAATTCCTCATGTGATGTGTGAGGATGTATGAAAAAAATCTGATGTGTTCCATTCGCATGACTTTCTCTACATCTCTGTAACAAATTATTGTTAAAAATCTTATTCTTCTATCTACAATATGGTAAGCAAGATAAACATTGTGTTATTAGTTGTGAGTAGAAGGGAATGCACTAGGATAAAGTGATAGTCAAATGTTTTAAACATTCCTTGTCATGTGGATGGAATCCGTTTCTTTGCATTGCTAGGAGTTGACAAATTCGCGTTTTAAGTATTTTAAAACAGAAACCAATAACAAGAATATCTCAACTACATGAAAAAAAATGTATATTACATAAATTGCGTGTTTTAGCGGGTTCTGCATTTTTTGTGTAAGTTTTTGTCTATTTCTTATGGTTTACTAGTTATACAAAATCCAGCAAAATTTATCAAGAATGCAGTACCTTCAGAGGCTATTCCCAGAAAATTCAAGATATAGTCGTCAGGTAAATATTTTTAATATACGATATTTTAATCAAAATCGTTAGCCATTTTTGAGAAAATGAAAATGTTGGAGAAAAAAAAGTTGCATGTAAATGGTATTTGGGGTGGGGGATTTGCTTGAAAATGTTTGTGTCGTAGCCTTGGAAGATAGCAAACTTAAGTACCGGTCTTTTCGTTTTTGGGCTATGCTATCCAAGACGCGCGCTGGCTATACTGGGACTTCAATTACTTACAACAGTGTAAGTCACCATTGGGGTTGTCATCTCAAATAGAGTCAGTTGAGGAATTTAATTCCCTGCTGGCATATTAACATGACAGCTCGGTGGTACAGCAAGCAACTAGAGCCAGTGAGATTACTGGTTCAAATCCCAGCTATAGTATTGAATTTTCCAGTCTGACTTCGCAGGTCAAGTTTATCTCGTCCGCTCCTGACGAATCATTTTCTCCTAAATTATTCACGGCATGCAGCCAATTACAGTCGTCCTTGCATTGCGTAACAACAATAAAATTACTGTCATGTCCTTCCCCCACGTTCACATCACTTTCTCACGCCATGCCAAGTAATG
Source organism: Hymenopus coronatus (assembly GCA_030762935.1). Lineage (NCBI taxonomy): Eukaryota > Metazoa > Arthropoda > Insecta > Mantodea > Hymenopodidae > Hymenopus > Hymenopus coronatus. The sequence continues at coordinate 4,872,259 of CM060892.1, forward strand.
TACTTCACCTAAATATTTCACCGGAAATATATATTAACTTTCTCTGAATCCCCCCTACAAAAAAAAAAAAAAAAAAAAAAATCTAATGCGGTCCATTTACATGACTTCTCTACATCTGTGCAACAAATTATTGTTAAAAACCTTATGTTTCTATTTACTTCATGCTAATCAAAATAAAAGTCTTATTACTGCTTCCCTGTAAGTAGAAGGCAAATAAGGGAGTACCATAGGTTAAAGTGACAGTCAAAAGCTGGTTACTATGTCACTGAAGTTCCTTTGTTTGTATGGATACGAATTGACAAATTCCTGTATAGGAAAGTATAAGTACTTTAAAGCGGAAACTAATAACAAGAATATATAAAAAACGATCAACTCTACGAAAAAAAAAAAATATATGGCATAAATCATGCGTTTTAACGTGCTCTACAGTTTTTGTGTGATAAGATTTTGTCCATCTCTTACGGTTTAGCAGGTATACAAAATCCCGCAAAATTCATCCAGAATGAACAGGTCTTTCAGAGACTATTCCCAAAAAATTCAAGATATACATTTAGTTTGTCATGTAAACATCTTTAATACATGATATTTTAATCAAAATCGTTAGACCGTTTTTGAGAAAATAACAAATTTTGAAAATGTTTCCATGTAAAGGGTAGTTGGTGCGTGGGGGGGATTTTCTTGAAAATCTTCGTGTCGCATCCTTGCAAGATTCTGAACTTAAATATTAAGTTTGGTATTTACCGATCTTTTCGTTTTTGAGCTATGCTTTCCACACGCACACGCACACTCACACACACACACACACACGGACATTTTCCTACACGGACTTTGTTTACAGTTACTTGTACAGTGAGGTATTGTAATGTACCGAAAAATTCGATACCCAAATATCACCGAAAATATGTTTTAGGACCCCCTGAATCAAAAAAAAATTAGAAAAATGTCCGTGTGTGTGTGTGTGTGTGTGTTTTGATGTGCGTGTCTGTGGGCAGCATAGCTTAAAAACGAAAAGATCGTTAAATACCAAACTTGGTATTTAAGTTCGGTATCTTCCAAAGATGCGACACGAAGATTTTCAAGTAAATCCCCCCCCCCACCCCAACTACTCTTTACATGGAAAAATGTTCGAACATTTTGATTTTCTCAAAAATGGCTCTAACGATTTTGATTAAAATCCCTTATATTTAAGATATTTACCTGACAAATAAAATGTATCTTAAAATCGTCAATTTTCTGGGAATAGCCTGTGAAGACCTCTTCATTTTGCGTGGCAAACAGTAAGAAATAGAGAAAAAAAAATGTAGAAGTTGTTGTGCCATGAGCGTGAAGGAATTTGGTGTCGCATCTTTGGTAGATAGGAGGCGACAGTGGTTGTTCAGTATCACATGCAATGTAATGAGGTTGGTAACTTCAAGCATGCAGGTCAAGGTTACACAGTTGTATTGTACCTCGCAAACTCATCCCCGGGATCTTCAATAAACAACATAGTGTATTGCACCCAAAAATTCCATGCCGAGATTTCACCGCAAATACATGTTTTAGGGTCCCCTTTGTCTAAAAAAAGCATTTTCGGAAAAAGGTCCGTGTGTCTGTGAACACGATAACTCCACAACGAAAAGTCTGTAAAATACCAAGCTTGATATTTAAGTTTAGTATTTTCCAGGGACGCGACACGAAGATTTTGAGAAAAATCCCCCCACCCCCAACTACCCTTTACAAGGAACTTTTTTTCAAAAAGTTTGATTTTCTCAGATCTAACGATTTTGATTAAAATATCGTGTATTAAAGCTATTTACGTGACAAATAAATGTATATCTGGAATTTTCTGGGAACAGCCTCTGAAGACTACTTTATTTTATGAAAGTAAAAACGAATGAAGATCCCTTGATATTGACGCCATCTTTAACAAGAACCACAGAATATCAAACAGCAGGAATTCTGTGGATGACGCCTATGCCGCGCGGTTAAAGTTAAATCAAGTCAACTTTCTTCGCACAGGTTTCGTCGCGTCAATTCTGTATTCCTATTGGTGAATCGTTGTGACGCGTCGCCAATATCGCTCCATTGTGAATAGCTTATAAATGCTCTCCATGTTTCACATGTACGGAATTTCTGGGTATAGTACAACACCTTCTCTATACACATGCTACTTGTTATTAAATGTGGTAACCGTTTCCAGTGTGAGATGTTGTCTGAAGCAGAAGCGAGTGGCAGCAAACACTTCTCCTGGGTGGACTACCTGGTGTTCGGGTGTATGCTGCTGGTGTCCGCCTGTATCGGCATGTACCACGGCATCTCCTCCAGGTTCAGAAGTCAGTCTGGGGAGTTCCTCACAGCCAACGGACAGCTGGCAATGTTGCCTGTAGCTATATCCATGCTTGCAAGGTAAGTCAGTGTATTGGGAGGGGTGTTCGTTGGTTTGAAAGTGCTGCCTCCTAGCCACGTCTTCAGTTCAGGGAAAAGGTAAAAGTCGCTGGGTGCCAGGTCAGGACTGGACGGCGGATGATCAAAAATGCCCCATTGAAATTGTTCAAGGAGCCGATGGGTTGTGTGGACGAGCATTGTCATGGATCAACACAATTCCTCAAGTCAGCATTCCTCTTCGATTGTTTTGAATGACTCTCCGCAAACGTCGTAAAGTACGAAGATCTTCAAAACAACGTCAGTGCTCATTTGAAATCATTGGTGGCAACATTTTTTGAAGCGGGTAATTGCAAAGCTTGTGCACAGGTACGATAAATGTCTCAATCTTTTTCGGTGATTGTGTTGAAAAGTAACCACAAGTGTACAAAACTTTTAGTAATAATTGTTTTGCATGAACTTGTCTTTTATTTATAGCCTATCGGAGACTGAAAAAAAAAAACGGTCCTCGTATATTGTGAGTAGGAAGCTACGAACAATATAAAACAATTTTAACACTTGTGTCATACACTATTCTCAATATTTATAGACATATTATAATTATAAATATATTGTTTTACCTATTTCACCGAGTTCATGCTGCGATATTCAGTTGTTGCCTTGCTTAGCGCCAGTGCTGACAACATGATGACTTACTCGTAAGAACGAAAACATTCCATATAACGGAGGCAGTGTAGCAGTTGTAATTTTGCTCTCTCCGCTGCTTGCATAATTTCGTCTGGTTCAGCAGATTCCATGTTCATCATCCGCCATTTTATGGATCGATACGAGCTTTCAGAGTCATGGCCTACTTGAATGAGGCCGTGGACACATAAACCAAAGTTGTTATAATTTTATGACAGAATTTTCTACTTTTAACACTACTGACATCTGGTAAAAGACTACTTTTAGCTTCAACTGTTTAAAAACAAATTATTTTTAGTTGTTTTTTTAGGTTTCAAAATAATCTCATTTTAACTCAATACACTTTTCCCAGCGTTTCTCCAACTGTTTTAAGCCTTCCAAAAAGTAGGAATTCGGAAGGCCCTCAAAATAGGCATCTGTGAGATTTCCTTTTCGTTAGACGAAGTCTGGAAATAAACAAAAATCTAACGTGCTACATTCACATAAGTTTCTCTAGCTTTTCCATATACAATATTCTTTCTAAAGATTTTTATTTTATCTACTCCATACAAATTGAGATAAACATTAATAGAAATTCTTATTTCTTGCTTCCTTGTAAATAGAAGGGAAATGGAAATGGCGTGTTATTTATGGACGCTCTTTAACTGCTGTGGTTATCAGCGCCCCATTCTATATTGGGCGTGAAAGACCGCTTAATTTTGCTCAGAGGCCTCTCTATCACGCTTGAGGTTTTGTTACGTGCCGTAAATCTACGACACGGGACTAACGGCTTTACTTCCCTTCCGAAGGAAGCCATGCTAAGGATTTTTACATCCTAAAAAACCCATCGCCCTCCGCCGAGTTCGAGCCCGCAACCTTGGGTATATGAAGTTAGAATATAAGTAGAAGGAATACACTAAGATAAAGTGATAATCAAATATGTTAAAATGTCGTTGCTATAGAATTGAAATCCATTTCTTTGCGTGGCCAGGAGTTGACAAGTTCCTGTATGAGAAAAGTTTAAGTATTTTGCAACTAAAAATAATAACAAGGAATATCTCGAAAAGGGTCAATACCACGCAAAAAATGTGTATGTCATAAATTGTGTGTTTTAAGGAGAGGTACATTTTTTGTGCTATAAGTTTTTGTCTATCTCTTACGGTTTACTAGTGAAGCAAAATTCTGAAAAATTCATTCAGAATAAAGTAGTCTTCAGAGGCTATTCCCAGAAAATTCAAGATATACATTTTATTTGTCAGGTAAATATCTTTAATATGTGAGATTTTAATCAAAATCGTCACAGCCATGAGAAAACCAAAATTTTCGAAATGTTTACATGTAAAAGGTAATTGGGGATAAGAGGTGAATAAATATCAAGTTTGGTATTTAACGAACTTTCCGTTTTTGATCTGTGCTACACACACACGGACATTTTTCTAAGTGTTTTTTTTTTATTCATGGGGTCCCAAAACATGTATTTCCGGTTAAATCTCGGTATTGATTTTTTTGTTGCAATACAATACCTTCTCTAGACCTGGTATATGTAGAGAAAGTAAAAAAAAAAAACCAAAAAAAGTTGAATGTGCGTGTTTTTAATACTTTTTCAGGATGCTCCACATAGAAGGCATTTAATTATATTTGGTGGAAAATGATATTGGCATTTTATTGTAATAAAGAATGAATATCTTGCAGACTTAACCTCGAGCTTATCGCACTCCTTAAGCACTATCTATGATAGTTGAGTATTTACAGTTGCAAGACGCAGAAGATGCACAACTATCAAAATAATTAGTGATTAAATTTTACTTTGTCCACACGTAGTATATACCAAAATTTCACCGGAGTACACGTTTCAGGGTTCCCTGAATAAAAAAACATTGTGAACACATAACTCAAAAAGTCCGTAAAATACCAAGTTTTGCATTTGAATTTAGAGGCAGGAAGACTTTTAGAAAAAATTTCCTCAGCCCAAACTACCCTTTACATGGAAAACATTTCGAAAATGTTGATTTTCTCAAAAATGGCTGTGATGATTTTGATTAAAATACCATACATTAATGATAATTATATGATAAATAAAATTTATATGTAGAATTTTCTGGGAATAAATTCTAAGAAGCTCTTCATCCTGGATGAATTTTGCATAACTGGCAAACCGTAAGAAATAGATAAAAATTTGCTGGACAAAAAATTTACATCTCGTTAGAACACAATTTTTGTCATATACATTTTTTTCGTGGAGTTGAGCGTTTTTGAGTAATTCCTTGTTGTTGGTTTCAGTTTTAAAATACTTAAACTTTTCTTATAGGCAACTTGTCAACTGGCCACGCAAAGAAACTGTTTTCAATCCCATAGCAACCACATTTTAAAACATTTGAGCATCGGTTTATCCTAGTTTATTCCCTTATTTCCCTTCTATTTATAAGGAAGCAAATAATAATACAATTTCTGTTAATGTTTATCTTGATTAGCATAAAGAATAAGCTTACTAACAATAATTTCGTTCAGAAATGTAGAGAAAGTGATGTGAATGGAAGACATCAGATTTCGCGACATAGTTGAATGTATGTTCAGGCATTTTCAGAGCGGGCAATCATTTTTGTAAGCCCTAATGTGTTCCATTCACATGACTTTCTCACATTCTGCATCAAATTATTGTTAAAAAGCTTATGCTTCTTTTTACTTCATGCTAATCGCGAAAAAATTAGCAGAAATAGTCTTATTACTTGCTTCCTTGTAAGAAGAGGGAGTACCATAGGTTAAAGTGATAGTCAAAAGCTGGTTGCTATGTCACTGAAGTTCTTTTGTATGAACAAGAGTTGACAACTTCCTGTATGAGAAAATGTATAAGTTTTTTAAAGCTGAAACCAATAAAAAGGAATATCTAAAAAGCGACCAACTCCACGAAAAAATGTATAGAACATAAATTGTGTGTCTTAAAGTGCTCTAATTTTTTGTGTGGTAAGTTTTTGCCCATCTCTTATGGTTTAACAATTATGCAAAATTCTGTAAAATTCATCCAGAATAAAGTAGTATTCAGAGGCTATTCCCAGAAAATTCGAGATATACATTTTATTTGTCAGGTAAATATCTTTAATATACGATATTTTAATCAAAATCGTTAGAGCCAATTTTGAGAAAATCGAAATTTTCGAAAAAAGTTCCATGTAAAAGGTAATTGGGGGTGGGGGAATTTTCTTGAAAATCTTTGTGTCGCATCCTTGGAACATACCAAACTTAAATACCAAATTTAAATGCACACACACAGACCTTTTTCCAGAAATGCTTTTTTTTGGATTTAGGGGACCCAAAACGTGTATTTCCGGTGAAATCTCGGTATCGAATTTTTGAGTGCAATACAATACCTTCTCTGTGCACTACTTACATAGTACTAGTAGAGAAAGTGATACTGTTGTAAAGATGAATGTTGTGTAATTGTTGGCATGATGTACATGCTGGAGTTTGGACAGATTGCAATGTTATATGTGTATCTGAAGTTGACCTAAAGCAACGGTTCCCAACCGGTGTGCCCCGGCACCCTAGGGTGCCGTGTGATTGGCTAAGGGGTGCCGCGAGATATTGAAATAAACAACAAAAATACCTTCTACTGAAGCCTTAAGTCTTTTAAGGTCTTGAAATAAAATAAGTCAAATCAATTACTCTCATGCACGGCAGATGGTGATAGTGGTCGATTCATTTCAATAATTCAGTTATACTAGTATCCCACAGATGGCATTACAGCTATACCCTGCCGAACATTCCCAAGACTACTCGCTTCCTCACGAACATTCCCGAGACTTCGACAGATGAATATATAAAAGTGTACGCCGCTTGGCGCTTTCAGTTGTCTTCCTCGCGTTGATTCACAGTGTTTAGCTATGGATAAGTTCATTGTTAAACGTAAACGCTATGACAGTGAAAGTGAACAGTCGGCTCCTACTGCTTGCTTTAAGAAGCCAAATCTTACAGTTTCTCCTGGACCGTCACCACATAAAGAAGACAAACGAAAGAAAAGAACATACCAGGGCAGTTACTTAGCGTATGGATTTAAGTGGAATAACAACGAGGAAAACCCTATCCCTGTGTGTTTAGTTTGTGGCGAAACACTTAGCAACGAGGCCATGGTACCTAGCAAACTGAAGCGGCATCTTACAACAAAGCATCCTAGTGTGTCACAGAAAAGTGTAATGTATTTTTCACATATATTAGAAGGGGAGAAGAAAACAGCTGTGCGAATGGTAAAGAGAATGACCATAGGTGATACTGCTCTTGAAGCCTCATTTAAAGTAGCAGAACTGATAGCTAAAAAAAAGAAACCTCATACTCTTGGAGAGGAAATCATTGGCCCTGCATGTCAAGTTATAGTTTCAACAATACTTGGCGAAGGAGCAGCTAATCAAATTTCGAAAGTTCCTCTGTCCAACAACACAATCAGTAGCAGGATATCTGAAATGTCATGCAATATCAACGAACAAGTCACGGAGAAAATAAAATCTTATAGAACATTTGCTTTGCAAGTAGATCGAGAGTCTCGATATTGGTGACAAACCGCAACTCCTTGGTTTTATCAGATATATTGATGAAAAAGATATTAGTGAACAGTTTCTGTTCTGTAGACCGCTGGAGACTACAACCACAGGCCATGATATTTTCGTTTCTATTAATTCCTATCTCAATGACCATGATCTTTCATGGAACGACTGTTGTGGTATATGTACAGATGGTGCACCATCTATGTCTGGGAAAATTATACTGCCAGAGCTCTCAATGAAAATCCATCCATTATTATAACTCACTGTTTTCTGCATAGAGAGGCATTAGTCGTGAAAGCGTGTAATGAAGATTTTGCTGAAGTGTTTAACAAAGTTGTGAAAATGGTGAACTATATGAAGTCTCGACCTTTAAAGTGCAGAATTTTTGAACAGTTATGTCCCGCAACGGATGCAGCTCATACCTCTTTGTTACTTCACACAGAAGTAAGGTGGCTGTCGCGGGGTCGTGTATTGAACCGGTTTCTCGAACTTAAAGAACAGCTAAAAACGTTTTTTAAGGATGAAAATCAAGACACATTTCATGAGCTCTTACTAAGTGATTCTTGGTGTTTTGAACTGTCGTATCTGGCAGATATTTTTCATAAGCTGAATGAACTGAATGTTTCGATGCAGGGTCGACATGAAACAATAATCTCCTCAACCAATAAAATGAAAGGTTTTAAAAGAAAACTTAGTTCTTGGAAGTCTGCAGTTCAAAAAGGAGATTTGTCGAACTTTCCATCTCTTCTTAATGTGGCAGGAGATAAAGATCTGGGTAAACTGAAAGACCGCATTTGTGATCACTTATCAAGATTGCAAGATGCAATAGATGCGTACTTTCCAACTATTTTCACTACGAATCTCGACTGGGTTGTCTCACCATTTGATTTCGTAGATAATGCAGAGGAAATAGATTTCACTGCTTGCGAACGAGATGAATTTATTGATCTTTGCGCTGATTCCACACTCAAAGGTAAGTTCACCAAGAGTGAGGCATCGGTGGCTAGTTTTTGGCTTCAACGGAGAGAGGAGTACCCTAACCTAATGAAGAAAGGAATTAACGCACTTTTGCCCTTTTCAACATCCTATCTATGCGAGCAAGCCTTCTCTGCTATGGTGACAATAAAATGCAAAGCAAGAAATAGACTGAATAACCTTGAGGATGATTTGCGTGTTTCACTGTCAACTGTAAGACCCGACATCACATATCTGTGTTCTAAGCATCAATCACAAGTTTCACATTAATCATTAAACGAACAAAATTTATTGATGTATTTTTACTCAGTGATTGTAGTAAAGTTTACTGTATTATGTTATGGTGTACGTTATTATTATATAATATTTCAATAAATTAACATATTAAGTTTAATTTTCTTTTAATTCAAGGAAGGGTGCCCCTGGTGTTTAATGTTATTCCCAAGGGTGCCGTGAACTTCAAAAGGTTGGGAAACACTGACCTAAAGTTTTGTGTTTCAGTTTTCTGTCGTCCATCACATTAATGGGGCAGCCAGCTGAAGTGTATCTGTTTGGACCTCAGTTATGGATCTTTGGAATGGCCAGCTTCATGTGTATTCCTGTGGTGGGATACGTTTTCATCCCATTCTACCACAAGATGAAGTTCACCTGCGCGTACGAGGTGAGCAAAAGTGAAACTTTCTGTCATGTCTTGACACAAACTGACAACTATGTAACATGTTGTTGTTGTTGCAGTATTTTGGGCAGAGATTTCATCGCTACTTCCAGTTTGCTGCCTCGCTCATGTTCACCGTCCAGATGGTTGTGTACCTAGCGCTGGTTCTGTATGCCCCAGCCCTGGCTTTCAACCAAGGTACACTTACAAGCGTTTTTACAACAATCACTTTCTCTATTACACATACATAGTGTGCAGAGAAGCTATTGTATTCCACCGGAAATACGTGTTTTGAGGTCCCCTGGATCCATAGAAAGCCATTTTTTACAAAAAGAGTTATATGTATGTGTAGGCAGCAGAACTCAATAACAAAAACTGTTAAATACCAAACTTTGTGTTTAAGTTGTGCATCTTCCAAGGATGCAATAGAAATATTTTCAAGAAAAAATCCCACTCGAAACTACCCTTTAGTTTTATCAGAAATGGCTGTAATGATTTTGATTGGATTACCATAAAATGTATATCTTGAATTTTCTGGAAATAGCCTCTGAAGACTACTTTATTCTGAACGAATTTTGTATAACTGACAAATCATAAGAGATATACAAAAACTTATTATACAAAAAATTTAGATCTAGTTAAAACACAAAATTTGTCATACACACACACACACATACACACGTACAGGGTGTTTCAAAACGACACCAAACGAAGATGTGGACCTTATTGGTCATACCGTACGTGATACGTGAATATAATTTTGAGCTTTAAATTCGGCACATACAAAAACTGACATAAAATCACCATGGATTAGGCAGTCGTACATAACCAAATGGCACGTGCCTGGCCCTCTCCAAGAAGCGAAGGTCCCAGTCGCGTGGTTTGATAGACACGCCGGCGCGGCATAGGTCACCTTAGTAATGGAAAACGTGGCATGTGGGTGTGGGGTGTGACAGCCGTTGTTCCTTCGCTGCCTAATCCCAAATATGTGCGATTTTTAAAGACACAAAGAACTTTAAATAGAAGAGTTTGAAAGTTACGACATCAAGTTTCGGACAAGTCAAAGTGTAGGCTAATTAGCTGCTGTCTTCGTTTGGTGTCTTTTTGAAACAGCCTGTATATTGTTTTATAAGTTATGTGATTACGAGATATTCATTGTTATTAGTTTTAATATTAAACCACTTAAGGTTTTCTCAAATAGGAAATCATCTTAGTATCATATCGCTTTTGTTTTGCTCCTGGATATGCTAAGAATTCAATTTGAATTGTTTCACATAGCAACCAACTTTGAAAACATTTGACTATCACTTTATCCTAGCGTATTCCCTTCTACTTACAAGGAAGCAAGTAATGAGACAATTTCTGTTAATGTTTACCTCGATTATCATGAAGTAGAAAAAAGAATAAGGGGTGGAGCACATGATATTTTTGTTCTGCTACACTAAGACAATTTCACAATGAGCAATAATGTGTGGCGCTGAGCAAGGTAGTGCTTGTTTGTGTGTTTCAGTTACTGGTCTGAATACAGATGTGGTCGTGTCCATCATGTACATTGTGGTTATTTTCTACACTACAATTGTAAGTATGTCTTATTACAATTTACACACAAATTAATGTCATAAAGCAGCCTATTCTCGTATATTACCTGTCCATGCTTATGTCACAATCAGATCCGCGTACACACTGGCTAAACTGGTTTGTCTGCCGTACAATTGTACCGACGTTCAGCAGGAAAAGATATAGGTACTCTCAATGTTCACAAATAATGATAAATCACAAAAAATACAGGAGGCGAGCCGTTATATACGACGGTCGTTTTTATTTCCACTTCCGATATGCTATAAATAAAAGACAAGTTCATAGAAAACAATTATTTTGTTACTAAAAGTTTTGTACACTTATGGTTACTTTTCAACATAACCACCGAAAAGATTGAGACATTTATCGTACCTGTGCACAAGCTTTGCAATACCCGCTTCAAAAAATGTTTCCGCCAATGATTTCAAATGAGCATTGACGTTGCTGACTTGAGGAATTGTGTTGATCTATGACAACGCCCCACACAACCCATCGGCTCCTTGAACAATTTCAATGGGACATTTTCGATCATCCGCCGTACAGTCCTGACCTGGCACCCAGCGACTTTCACCTTTTCCCTGAACTGAAGACGTGGCTAGGAGGGCAGCACTTTCAAACCAAACAAGATCTTCAAAACAACGTCAATGCAGACATGTTTTGAAAGTTTTATGAGCTATTCCATATGTACATCACTCCAATAGTGTTTTGCGAATTCTAGCATTCACATATGCACAAAAGTGCACTACACATCTCTGTAATATAGTGAGTTACCAGAAGAGGTAATCTGAAGATGGATCTCTGCAACAAATTATTGTTATGTTTCTATTTACTTCATGCTAATTGAGAAAAAACTAGCACAAATAGTCTTATTACTTGTTTCCTTGTAAGTAGAAGAGAAATAAGGGAGTAGCATAGGTTAAAGTGATAGTCAAAAGCTGGTTGCTATGTGACTGACGTTCCTTTGTTTGTATGGACACGAGTTGACCAATTCCTGTATGAGAAAAGTATGTTTTCCAAAGCTGAAACTAAGAACAAGGAATACCTCAAAAACGAACAACTTCACGAAAAGAAGAAGAAGAAAAAATGATATAAGATAAATTGTGTGTTTAATCGTGATCTTCATTTCTTGTTTGTGAGTTTTTGTCTGTCTCTTACGATTTAGCAGCTAAGTGAAATTCGTCCAGAATAAAGAGGTCTTCAGAGTCTACTCCCACAAAATCCCAAATATACATTTTACTTTGGTGTTAATATACGGGATTGTAGTCAAAGTCGTTTGAGCCGTTTTTAAGAAAATCAAAAATGTAAAGGGTAGTTGATATCCTTGAAAACCTTCGTGTTGCATGCTTGAAGATACTAAACCTAAATGCCAAGTTTGGTTTTTAACGGTCATTTCGTTTTTGAGCTATGCTGCCCACAGACACACACACACACACGGACATTTCTAGAAATTCTTTTTTTTTTAATTCAGGAGGTCTTAAAACATGTATTTCCAGTAAAATCTCGGTATTGGATTTTTGGGTGCATTACAATACCTTCTCTATACACTGTGTACATAGTACGTGTAGAGAAAGTGCACAGGGTTCAGTGCTGTTTTTAATAATGATGTGCCGAATTGTCATTTCTCAAATAAATAGCACTTTCGATCAAGATAACCTAAAACTGTGGTTACAAGCAAATGAATGCTAGCAAATCCAAAATATTGTGTTGTAATAATGACACGAGTGGGACCGTAACATTTGTTGAAAAGCGTCTTTCTTGCAACCTCCACATTGATTATGTATGCAGTAAGCTGTCACCAACAGTGTTCTAATTAGCAAACTTAAAAAGAGCAGTGTTCGTACTTTCTCTACACGTACTATGTACATAGTGTATAGTACTCTACCCAGAAATTCGATACCGAGATTTCGCCGGAAATATGTTTAGGGTCCCGAAAAGTCGACAAAATACCAAACTTGGTATTTAAGTTAAGTATCTTCCAGGGATGCGACACGAAGATTTTGAGAAAATTCCCCCCACCCCAAACTATCCTTTATATGGAACATTTTTTAAAAATGTTTATTTTTAAAAATGGCTCTAACAATTTTGATTAAAATCTCTTATATTTAAGAAATTTTATGCCAAATAAAATGTATGTATTGAATTTGCTGGGAATATCCTCTGAAGACTACTTTATTCCTGATGAATTTTACGGAATTTTGCATAACTATTAAACCATAAGGGGTGGAAAAAAATGTACACACAAAAAATGTAGAGCACGTTAAAACACACAATTTATGTTGTATACATTTTTCTGGAAGAGTTGATCGTTTTTTAGTCATTCCTTGTTTTGATTTCACCTTTGAAAAACATACTTTTCTCATACAGGAATGTGTCAACTGCTGTCCATACAAACAAAGGAACTTCAGTCACATAGCAACCAGCTTTTGACTATCACTTTAACCTATGGTACTCCCTTATTTCACTTCTACTTACAAGAAAGCAAGTAATAAAACTATTTCTGCTAATGTTTTCTTGATTAGCATGAAGTAAATAGAAGTATAGGCTTTTTAACAATTTGTTGTAGAGATGTAGAGAAAGTCATGTGACTGGAACACACCAGATTTTTAGGTATGGCTTGATATACGGTAGTAGCCCACGAATAACAGAAGTGCTAAGGATTCAAAAAAATGTTTTTAAAATATTGACAAACTTTAATAAAACTGAACATTGTAAACCACTGGAAGTCCTGCCGGTTGTCAATTTCTATCTGTATGATGTTCTTGTACATTGAAAGAAAATGACAACACCAGAAGTGAAATTCAACACAAGAAATAATAGGTGCCTAATAAAAACCCCATTCTATAACATACAAGAATTCCTGGATATAAGTAAACATAATATATAAATATTGTCATTTCTTCAATATGTGTATGTAAGTTATGACGAAGCCCATTGTAATTACCAAATTGTGAACAAATTATTATTATTGTTATTGTTAGTATTATGACGATAATTATAATTTTTATGATTATGATTGTTACGATTATTTTTATAGTTATGCTTATTATTATGATTATCATTATTAGTAGGATTATTTTATTATTATTATTGTTATGGTTATTATGATTATTATTATGATTATCATAATAATTAGTATTGTTATTATTATTGTTGTTTGAGATGCATATTTTGTTTGCGACGATTTACGTATATATTCTATCACAGCCTTGTAACTTCTACACATATAATCACTGATTGTTGTACGACCCAGGTTTTCTTGTGGTATACTTTTTCATGAATTCAAGAAAATTGTGATTTTCTAGGTTATAAAATATGTTTGCACACAATTCTCAAAAACCAAATGTTATTTTTCCTTTCGCTACATGTATATAGTGTATAGAGAAAGTATTGTAGAAAGATAAGCTTGTTAGTGATATGAATGCAGCACATGACAATATTTTGTTGTGTTTGGTGGACAGGGTGGTATGAAAGCAGTGGTGTGGTCAGACTGTTTCCAAATTGTGGTGCTGTACACGTCGATGTTTGCTGTCTTGGTGAAGGGAACTATAGACATTGGTGGAATAAACACAGTTCTGGAGAGAAATGCAAACATGGGACGCTCCGACTTGTTCAAGTAAGTACCCAAGTCTTTTACACGTGTTTAGCTGAGAATATTGCACCAGAGAGAGGGCTGTCCCCGACCTAACAAAAACATAGCGCTATACCCTGTTTATAGTGAGATCTGCAAAATAGCTATCAACTGCAAATCTTCTACCACCAAGCCATTTCTTTAAGTTTGGCAACAGAGGGGCTAAATCTGGTGCATGGGGAAGCAATTCCAACTCATTGATTTTGGCCATGGACTGTGAACTGGTGCATTGTCTTGATGAAACAAAACTAAATGCGGACGTTTTTGCTCGATTTCATCACTCAAACGCTGTAACAAGTTCGCATAATATTCGCTATTGATTACTTTTCCTTTTTAGAGATAATCAATAAAAATTATTCCGCGTACGTCCCTGAAAACTGACGCCATGACCTTGCCTGCAGATGGAACTGTCTTTGCGCCCTTTGGAGCCGATTCTTCCCTTCCAATCCACTGTTTTGATTGTTCCTTCGTCTCAGGTGTGAAGTGATGGACCCAGGTTTCGTCCATTGTTATGCGATGCAAAAACTCAGCTTTATTTCAGCAAAACACTCAATTGAAACATCCTCACAACGCTGTTTTTGTTCTATTGTGAGCAAACGCGGCACCCACCTTGCACACAACTTTCTCATATGCAAATTTTCAGTCAGTATGCGACGTACAGACATTTTGAAATGCCTGCAATGTCTGCTAGCTCGCGTACTTTCAGTCGACGGTCATCCAGTATCATTTTGTGGATTTTCTTTACAATTTCTGGACTGGTAACCTCGTTTGTTCGTCTTGGCTGCTCGTATGGCCGCACTTAAATATTTCACTGTTGCAAACGAAGGAGCAGACTCCCCCAAAACAGAATCTAGCTCAACTTTAATATTAATTGGACTAAGAGATTTCAAATGAAAGTATTGTATCACATAACGATGACCAGTTTTATCATCCATGTTTACAAATTCGCTGAGAGCTTTTACTAATAATGGCTGCCAAACAAATGCTAAACAATTTAAACTCTTCAAAGTTAAGCTTTTTACAATTGTTGTTCTTTAACCGCAATCTGTACATCAGGTCGGGCACTTCTGGAACAGCCAGTGTAGTTACTAATTACTGTCTGCTACTTAAGTATTCTAAACGATGCTAGTTTTAAATGGAATGAAGTTACAGCTGAAGAGATTTTAAATTTTGTAAATAATTTTAAAAGATCTGGCACTGAAAATGTATGAGAGTGATTCAAATATAAACGGTAATTGTTGCACATCACGGAGGAAGCAGTTCAGGTCGGTGTGTTAGGGAGGGGGAACTAGCTTTGTTAGGTTCTGGTGTCAGTACAGCCATGAGTGAACAGCAAGTCCCTTCGTCTCTTATTATAAAGTTTTTAACCAAGGAAAGGGTTAAACCTTCACAGATTTTAACTCGTTTAAGGACACAATTTGGGGACACTACACTGTCGTAGAATTGAGTGTTTACTTGGGTCAAACAATTTAAGGGTGGCCGAGAATTTGTGGAAAACGAAGGTCATACTAGACGCCCAAGGGCAAGTCTCACAGATTTCGACTACAGAGGAGTTTTGCTGGTTGATGTTCTTCATGACTGACGTATAGTGCCAATTTTAGGGTCTATAAAAGCTGCCTACCGAAGCAAAAGACGTTGTATGCCCATGAGAATGTCATCCTTCTCCAAGACAATTTGACAATGGACACAATGGCGGACATCACTGTGAAACCCTTCAACACCCTCCCAATAGTCCACACTATTTTTTGTTTGCACCCATGAAAAAATCGCTTGGAGGGAAACATTTCAAAAACAACGAGGATGTCGAGGAGCATGTGTGCGATTGGTTGGCGACACGCTCAAACTTTTTTTGAAGAAGGAATGTTCAAGCTACAAGAATGTGTAGAGTGTGAAGGAGGCTATGTTGACAAACGCTGATGAAGTCTCTTGTGTATATATTTATCTATAAATATTTTAACAAAATTACCGTTTATATTTGAATCACCCTCAGCAGTAATATAATTAAACAAATTACACCTTTTATATACCAACATCACATCATAAGCATAAATATCTGCTTAAAGACTGGTCTATTTCCCAATAGGTTCTAAATCGCTAAAACTGTGCCAGTATATAAAAGTGGGGATCAACATAACCTAGAAAACTATAGACCTATTGCAATAATACTAGTAATTAGTAAAATTATGGTTGGTATCTAATGTTGAGCAGTTGACAGTGAAGCCATTTGCTCTCTTGCGTTCCAGTATTTTGATGTTGACTAAAGGTTGGGCAGTGCAGTAGATGGTTTCCATCCATATCTTGTTTAAGTGTACAGAGGAGATCTCACTATACCAATTTTGAGACAATCTTGGCCTGTTAGGAGTCTAAAAGTTGCTACACAGCATTTTCTTGGTAATGTAGCAATTCTGGTCGTGTTATTACATAAATTTTCCTTTTGTTTGTAATACATTATATTCTTTAATTTTGTTATTATATGTTGATATAATGATTCTTTTGATAGAGTGATATCAGATGAATTTGATGTAATTTTGCTACCTTTCTTGGCTAAAAAATCAGCTGTATTCCGCAATGTGCTGGTATCCATTGAAGTATTAATCTTTTATTTAAATTCATTACTTGTTTTATGCTTTTGTGGCATTCTGCAATATTTAAGTTATCAGGTGTTACATCAATAGTAAAATTATAGATGATGTTGTTTTAAGGCAATTAAGATCATATTTTATGAAAAGCAAATTTATGACCCACTCTCAGTACAGTTTTATTTCTGGAAGATTCTGTTAATGATCTGCTGTCAATGCTTTTACTCATGTTCTTTTTTTATAATCTTAGTAAGGCATTTGATAGTATATCCCATGAACTGTTCTTAATGAAATTGAATTAGTATGGTGTTTGAAAACATGAGCTGAAATGTTTTCAATCCTGCCTGTTAGATAAATCACATGCAGTTGAAATGAATGGTAATAGATCTAATGTAGCTATGTTAAAGTTTTGTGTACCTCAAAGTTTGAGGCATTTTTACATTCTCTACACATACTATGTTAGTGTATACAGAAGGTATTGTATTGCATCCAAAAATTCTATACCGAGATTTCCCTGGAAATATACGTTTTGAGACCCCCTAAATCCAAAAAAAAAAAAAAAAAAAAAATCTCCCCACTCCCAACTACCTTATTTTGAAAATTTTGATTTTCTCAGAAATAGCTCGAACAATTTTGATTAAAATTTCTTATATTTAAGATATTTACATGACAAATAAAATATATATCTCGAATTTTCTGTGAATAGAATCTGAAGACATGTTTATTCTGGATGAATTTTGCATAAGTGCTAAACCATAAGAGATAAGAAAAAGCTTACCTAACAGAAAATGTAGATCTCTTTAAAACATCCAGTTTATGTCATATACAATTTTTTGTGAAGTTGACCATTTTTGAGATATTCCTTGTTTTTGGTTTCAGCTTTAAAAAACTTTTATTTTTCTCATGCAGGAATTTGTCAACTCCTGTCCATACAAACAAAGGAACTTCAGTCAGCCTTTGAAAGATTTAGCCTAGTGTATTCCCTTATTTTCCTTCTGTTTAAAAGGAAACAAGTAATAAGACCCTTTCTGCTAATTTTTTCTTGATTAGCATTAAGTAAATAGAAGAATAAGCTTTTAACAATAATTTATTGTAGAGATGTAGACAAAAGTAATGTGAATAGAACACATCAGATTTTTTGTTTTTATGAATGATTAATGACTTGCCTAGCAATATATCAACTAAATCCATAAATTCTACTGTTGATTCTACTTTTGTTATTGCTCATATAGAGTTTGATGAGCTGAACAACATGGGCTTGTAGCAAATTACGACAAAACTAAGAATGTAATTTTGATGCTTATGCGTATAAGCAATGTTTTATATGTAGAACCAGTAACACTCTTGGGCATTTATCTTCACCAAAAGCTCATTTGTCAAGCATTATATACCTATTAAGGAATCACCTTATAAATAAGATACCCAAACATTACGTAAAATAAACCTACTTCAACTAATTGGAAAGTATCATTAGGTATGGTCTTATATGGTAACAGTGCTGGCCTAAAACATGCATTACTACTACAAAAAGTCTCATGTGTTCCATTCACATGACTTTCTTTACATCTCTGCAACAAATTATTGTTAAAAAGCTTATGCTTCTATTTACTTCATGCTAATCGAGAAAAAATTAGTAGAAATAGTCTTATTACTTGCTTCCTTGTAAGTAGAAGCAAAATAAGGGAGTACCATAGGTTAAAGTGATAGTCAAAAGCTGGTTGTTATGTGACTGAAGTTCCTTTGTTTGTATGGACAGCAGTTGACAAATGCCTGTATGAGAAAAGTATGTTTTTTAAAGCTGAAACAAAAAACAAAGAATATGTCTAAAACGATCAACTCCATGAAAAATAATGTATATAACATAAATTGTGCATTTTAATGTGCTCTACATTTTTAGTGTGGTAAGTTTTTTTCCATCTCTTCCGGTTTAGCAGTTATGCAAAATTCCATAAAATTCATGCATAATAAAGTAGTCTTCAGAAGCTATAACCAGAAAATTCAAGATGTGCATATTATTTGTGAGGTAAATATTTTTAATATACAATATTTTAATCAAAATCGTTAGAGCCATTTTTGAGAAAATTAAAATTTTTGAAAAAGTTCCATGTTAAGGGTAGTTTGGAGTGGGGGGATTGTCTTGAAAATCTTCGTGTTGCATCCTTGCAAGATACCAAGTTGGGTATTTAACAGTCTTTTCGTTTTTGAGCTATGCTGTCCACAAACACGCACCAACAGACCTTTTTCTAGAAATGCTATTTTTGGATTCAGGGGGACCCAAAATATGTATTTGCAGTGAAACCTTGGTATCAAATTTTTGGGTACAATACAATACTTTCTCCATACTCTATGTACCTAGTACGTGTAGAGAAAGTAAAATCTAATGCATTCCGTTCACATGACTTTGGCCTCATCTCTGTAACAAATTGTTGTAAATAAGCTTTATTCTTCTATTTATTTCATGCTAAAACATTAGCAGAAACTGTCTTATTATTTAATTCCTTATAAGTAGAAGGGAAATAAGGGAGTACACTAAGCTAAACTGACAGTCACATGATTTAAAATGTGGTTGCTTTGGGATTGAAATCTGTTTCTTTGCATGGCCAGGAGTTAAAAAATTTCCGTCTGTGTGTGTCTGTGGATAGCATAGCTCAAAAATAAAAACTTGTTAAACACCAAACTTGATATTTAAGCTCAATATCTTCCAAGGATGCGACACAAAGATTTTCAAGAACCCCCCCTCCAACCCAAACTACCCTTTACATGAAAAATAATGTTCTGAAAAATAACTAACGATTTTTATTAAAATTTCTTATATTTAAGATATTTAAATAAGAAATAAAATGTACATGTTCAATTTTGTGGGATTAGCCTGTGAATACCTCTTTATTCTGGATGAATTTTGTATAACTGGTAAACTGTAAGAGATAAGCAAAAACTTACGACACTATCCTTAGATAGCACAATTTATGTTGATCGTTTTAGAGATGTTCATTGTTGTTGGTTCCAGTTTTAAAGTACAACGTGACAGTAATGAGGATTACATTGAGAAATAGAGTAACTTTGTAAATATTTAGTTATGCCAAAATGTTGTTTCTTTCTGGATTGCCATCGAATATAGTATTGGTTCAAACTTGAAATGTTTTGGTATCCCACATTATATAATATTTAGTTACTTCACTGAAAGTGGTAATACACGTTTAACTAGGCAATGCTAACAGTGTTTATGGAAGGAAATAGGCCGTATGCTTATAAACTATGTTATCTAACAAACAACAGTAGTAGATAAATAAACAAAAAATCTGATGTGTTCCATTCACATGAATTTCTCTACATCTCTGTAACAAATTATTGTTAATATCTTATATCCACTTCATGATAATCAAGATAAACATTAACAGAAATTCTCTTATTACTTGCTTCCTTGTAAGTAGAAGGCAAATAAAGGAATACACTAAAATATTTTAAAATGTGGTTGCTATGCGATTGAAATGCATTTCTTTGCATGACCAGGAGTTGACATGTTCTGTATGAGGAAAGTTAAGAATTTTAAAACTAAAACCAATATGAAGGAATATGTCTAATGGTCAACTCTAAGAAAAAAATATATATGACATAAATTATGTGTTTTAACGAGATCTACATTTTTTGTGTAGTAAGTTTTTGTCTATCTCTTACTGTTTAACAGTTATACAAAATTCAAAAACATTCATCTAAACTAAATAGGTCTTCAGAGGCTATTCTCAGAAAATTCAAGATATATGTTTTATTTTTCATGTAAATATCTTGAATATAAGAGATTTTAATGAAAATCTTTAGAGCCATTTTTGAAAAAACAAAATTTTTAAAAAAATTTTCTATGTAAAATGTAGTTGGGTAGAGAGGATTTTCTTGTCACTTACTTGGGAAATACTGAACTTAAATACCAAATTTGGTATTTAACAGACTTTTTGTTCTTGAGCTATGCTGCCCACAGACACAAACAGGGACATTTTTCTAAAAATGCTTTTTTTAGGTTTAGGGGTCCCAAAACGTGTATTTCTGGCGAGATCTTGGTATCAAATGTGCAATACAATAGCTTCTGTATACACTCTGTACATACTACATGTAGAGAAAACTAATAGTTATTTATACTTTAAGTTGGTTAAATAGACTATTATTTGTAAGTGTTCTAATTTGTTATGGGCAAATACTAGTCTAATAAGCCAAGTGTAATGTACACTTTATGCTATCCTAATGTTAACTAAAATATTGTTAGAGTCATCATTACATGGAATTGACGTAGGTAGTGTTTTGTTTGTTCTTAATCCTGGAGTTGTTTAAACTGCAGTAAATAAATCAATAAATGGATATTCCCGAGATTATGGCAAAAAACCTGTAGTTAGCTTGTTACCTGAAGGACTTATATGACGAGGAATTTTCATTATTTAAAGAATGGGGAGCTGCCAAAGGAGTTAAATAATTTACAGTGAAATAACGATTGTTTTCTAGGATACAAGAAGTGTATAGGATACGATAGAGTAAAGATGATGTTATTTTTCAGCCTGAATGCAAACCCAACAAACAGGTATACATTTTGGGGTGCTCTGCTTGGTGCTGGGTTTCTTCACATATCTGTATATGCAGCAAATCAGTTACAAGTTCAACGTTATCAGACAGTGGCAAGTGTAACTGAAGCTCGCAGGTGAGTGAGTAGTCAATAACAGCTGGTAGTATCAAAAAGAACAATCTCCACCTTAATACATTTTTCAGTAGAACCCAGCTTTTTCTTCCAGCTCAATTTGCTGGATTTTTGTCTTGCATATTCATCAAGTGATTTTAATGTACGTAACTAAAGGAATTCATTATTGGATCAATAGTTTATTAGTTATTTTAGCCTACATTTTGGAGATTGCCCATTTTGATTCACACCTTAGGGTTCTTGTGGTGTTTGCTCTATTTGATAGCAACGTGCAAGGAGATTGTTCTTTCTGTTAAGGAGAGAAGGGATTCTTGTACCTGGGCATTTATTTTAGTAAAACTACAATCATTTAATTATATTACTATTTTGCACTGAAATATATGGTCAATATAAGGTAGACGGCTTAGTACTCTTAGAAAAGTGAAACAGATTATTATCTAAACTGCAAGGAAAGAAAAACATCCATGAAACTGTTCTCCATTGAGATTTAGATAGCTTGGAGTGACAAAAATATTTTAAATATTACTGTTTGGTCATCTATCCTCAAAATGTTAGCTTTAGAGCATTAACTGGAACAATGAAACGTGAAAATTAAATTGTTGTGCCTATTGAGAAACTTTTAACCAAGGTTCTTTTCATAACAGACTTTATTATAAAAGTATGGATAATTTGTGCTAAAAAATTAATAAATAACAAAGTACATTAATCAGAAAAGTATTCCTACTTAATATAACATTAATTACTGGCAGAATATAACAATTATCTCAGCCTTTTAGCGACTGACTTCCATTTCCTAGCTTTTGTGGGAGTGACAGGTGTCACATATTGGGGCACTGCATCATCACAGAACACTTGGAACAAAACTAGCGCTTGTCTTTATAATATAACATGTACACAGTTCAAAAACCTGAAAATATTTCTAGTATAATTAACAATTTTATAATATAGCTCACTAGAGCAGCCATATTGCTGCCAGTCATGTGACCAGAATGGAAACAGTCTATTGGTAGTTGTGGAGTTTACCCTTCTGGATTCCAACAGATGATGGAGATTGTCCCCTTGAAAAGATTGGGCACTACACTTCAGTAAAGGGCTGATAACACAATACAGTGGTGCCAATATCTTAATTTCACAAAAATATGGAGATTGCTCTTTTTGATACTGATAGCCTCATATACACTTGCAGTCTCCCTATTTAATAAGATTATTCTTCTATCTACTTCATGTTAATCAAGATAAACATTAACAGAAATTGTTATTACTTGCTTCCTTGCGAGTAGAACTGAGGGAGTACACTAGCATAAATTCATTTAAAAGAAGTTTAATCACTTTATAATTGAAACCAATAACAAGGAATACATTAGAAGTGGTTACCTCTACAAAATAGGTATAACACAAAAATTGTGTCTTTTAACAAGATCTATATTTTTATGTGAAAAGCTTTTGTTTAATGGTTTACCAGTTAATGCAAAATTCATCAAAAATAAAGATGTCTTCAGAGATATTCCCATAAAATTCAAGATATGCATTTTATTTTCCTTATAAATATATTTTATGCTACAGATACTTCTAATAGATATTGTTGCTATGCAGAAACGACGTAAGACTTCAAATCAAAGTGATAGTTATTAGCACAACAGGTGGGATAAAGTAGACAAAATTCATTCGTTGCTCTGGTAACATGGGATAAAGTAAATAAATACTTCATATCTGCCAATCCTTAAATTACTGAAACTCTTTTTCATATAACTTTCGTGAAGTAGACCTTAATAAAGCCTGAATTACTGCTTTTGCTTCATTTAATATATCATTTGGAACTGATATATTATCATTCTAAACGTCCATCGTAAACTTTATCAATTTGAAACTAGCAGCAATAAAAACAAAATTAGCCTACCATATTTTATAACTGCAATTCAATGCCTTATTCCTTATTTAATTTATTACTATCTCTTGTAAAATCATTAACTGAATATTTATCATATATTAATTTATCATATCTATAGGATAAAATAATGTATTATACAAGTGGATAAACAGAGAGTTTATGTATTTGTATAATAAATAACTATTAATATATGGTGCTTTAAATAAAATTGTTAGACCCATTTTTGAGAAAACAAAACTTTAAAATAATGTTTCATTTAAACCACATTTGGCGTGGGTGGGATTTTCTTAAAAAATCTTTTTCTTTTATTCATAGGACCTCAAAACATATACTTCTGGTAAAAATTTTTGCATAAATGTTTTGGGAGAAATACAACACCTTCTGCACCTAATATGTATGTAGTACATGTAGATAAAGTAAAAACAAATAGGTTTCACATTTTTTGTTATCAGCAAACCTCTTCCACCTTTCAGGTAAGGGGGTAAAGGGCAGTTGCCTGGTCAAAAGATTACTTGAGGATGTTCTCAAATGCAACAAATATATATTTTGCCCTAACTACGAGTATCTTATAGTTCTTATCCTATTAGTAAACTTACTTAAAGTGTCAACAAGAATTTGCTGTTAAATGTATAATTGTTTCATTTAGTATTGAGAGTTAAAGACAGAACTATGAACTTCTTGTCCCACCCCAAAAGGGATTTATTTTACCTTCTCTAGTACATAATGTACAATGTACATGGTAGATAGAGAAAATATTATATTACAGCCCCAAAAATTTGATATCAGGTTTTACTACAAGTACACGTTATCAGATTCTTTGAATCCATAAAAAGCATTTTCACAAAAATGTCCATATGTGTGTCTCTGGGCAGCATAACTCAAAAAACAAAATGTCCATTAAATAACAAAGTTGGTGTCGCCCTCCGTGGTGCAATGGTTGCCATGCTGACTTCATATACCCAAGGTCGCAGGTTCATACCCAGCGGAGGACGATGGATTTTTTCGGGTGTTAAAATCCTTAACATGGCTTCCTTCAGAAGGGAAGTAAAGCCGTTGGTCCCGTGTTGTAGATTTACGGCACATAAAAGAACCTCAAGCCTGATAGAGAGGCCTCTGAGCAAAATTAAGCGGTCTTTCGTGCCTAATTTAGAATGGGATGCTGAGAACCACAGCAGTTAAAGAGTGTCCATAAATAACACACCATTTATATATTTTTTTTTTACCAAAGTTGGTACTTACGTTTAGTATCTCTCAAGGATGCAGCACAAGGATACCAAACTACCCTTTATATGGAACATATTTTGAAAATGTTACTTTTTCTTAAAACTTATGCTATTTTTTTTTTTTTTTTATTAAAATACTGTACACTAAAAATAAAATGTATGTCTTGAATATCTTGGGAATAGCCTGTGAAGAAATCTTCATTCTAAACAAGTTCTGCATAACTCTTAAACTGTAAGAGATACATAAAAACTTACTAGGTATGCACAAAATGTACATCTCCTCAAAACACACAATTTACATCCTATACATTTTGTTGTGGAATTAACTGTTTCTGAGATATTCCTTTTATTGGTTTCAATTTTAAAACACATACTTTTCTCAAACAGGATGTTGTCCATGTTTTTTTTTTTTTTGTTTTTTTGTTTACTCCAGACCATGTAAAGAGAAGCAAATTTCAATATCAATTGCATTGCAACAGCTTTTAAAACATTTGACTATCACTTTAACCTATGCTACTCCCTTATTTCCCTTCTACTTACAAGGAAGCAAGTAACAAGACAATTTCTGTTAATGTTTATCTTGATTAGCATGAAATAGATAGAAGAATAGTATTTTGTAAGAAGTTAGTTTGCAGAATAGATGGAGAAGGTCATGAGAATGGAACAAACCAGATTTTTGTTTAACTTAATCTACAGCCTGTTATTGGTATTCTGATGGTATTCTTGCCTCTGCTGTCTTCAACAGTTTCTTGTCTCAAGATCACTAATGTTAAAAGACAGTATTAGTGGTTTATGTATCCCAGTCATTTCCTTTTATGTATTGTCTTTATTCACCGTTGAACATTTTACAATTTCATGGTTTCATCAGGAATACAATATTATATACAGAAAACAGACTTATAGTTGCTATATACATTATGAAAACCATTAAATAAATTAGCTTAAGAAATAACACAAGACACCTCTCTCTCTCTCTCTCTCTCTCTCTCTCTCTCTCTCTCTCTCTCTCTCTCTCTCTCTCTCTCTCTCTCTCTCTCTCTCTCTCTCTCTCTCTCTCTCTCTCTCTCTCTCTCTCTCTCTCTCTCTCTCCTCTCTCTCCTCTCTCTCCTCTCTCTCCTCTCTCTCCTCTCTCTCCTCTCTCCTCTCTCTCCTCTCTCTCCTCTCTCTCCTCTCTCTCCTCTCTCTCCTCTCTCTCCTCTCTCTCCTCTCTCTCTTCTCTCTCTTCTCTCTCTTCTCTCTCTTCTCTCTCTTCTCCTCTCTCTTCTCTCTCTTCTCTCTCTTCTCTCTCTTCTCTCTCTTCTCTCTCTTCTCTCTCTTCTTCCCTCTTCTCCTCTTCTTCCCTCTTCTCCTCTTCTTCCCTCTTCCCTCTTCTCCTCTTCTTCTTCCCTCTTCCCTCTTCTCCTCTCTTCTTCTCTTCTTCTTCCCTCTTCCCTCTTCTCCTCTCTTCTTCTCCTCTTCTTCTCCTCTTCTCCTCCTCTTCTCCTCCTCTTCTTCTCCTCTTCTTCTCCTCTTCTTCTCCTCTCTTCTCCTCTCTTCTCTCCTCTTCTCTCTTCTCTCTTCTCTCTTCTCTTCTCTTCTCTTCTCTTCTCTTCTCTTCTCTTCTCTTCTCTCGTGATTAGAGGAATAAGTCTTTGTACAATAGCAAAAAAAAAATACAGTTAGTTTTACGCATTATTGGGAACATAATTAACGCTTTCAATTTATATATACAGATTACAAATTAAACAGATTAGTTTCTAAAATAATCAAAAAACTCCTGCACGCAATAGAAACTCGGCTCAAGTACAAATGTTTTTACTTCTTTCCTAAACTTTGTATAGATACTGTTGTTAATTTTATTTGTGATTTGGTTGTACATGTGTGTGCAGTATAGTCTGGTGGTTGTGGCAGTCTATATGTGTATTTTGTTATTGTTTCTGCTACTATGTTTATGAACAGCATTGTTTGTACTAAACAAGTGTGTATTGTTCCTTCTAAAGTAGACAGTTTCAAAAATAATAAAGACTTGGTAGTGTAAGAATATTCTTTTGTTGAAAGTGTGGTTTAAATGATGTTCTATGCAAATTTAACATTAACCTAAGTATTTTCTTTTGCGTTATAAATAGTGTGCTTATTTCATTACTGGACCCCCAAATAAATATAGCATATGCAAGTGCAGTTTGCACATAGAAGAAGTAAATCGTTCTTAGTGTTCACAGATTACTAATTCTTTTTAAGACATAAATTATATGATGGGCTCTATTTATTCTGAATGTGACATTCTTAATATGACTTTCCAGTCGTGTTGATCAATTAATATTCTAAGAAATTTTGCTTCAGCAACATACTGTATGCTTTCTTTATTACATACAATTTTTGGTCCTATTATTTTATTACTTCTATTGGAGTGTGTTATATGCATACATTGCAACTTTTTTCCATTTAGTACTAGTTTATTTGCTATTAACCATTTCTCCATACTTAACATTGTATTATCTGCTTGCATTTGGAGCTCAGTGGAATTACTGCCGCTGAGAATGAAATTAGTATCATCTGCATATAGTACAGTCTCGACATATGGTGTGTGAGCAGGAAGATCATTGATGAATACCAAAAAAAGTAAAGGGCCAGGATTCGAGCCTTATTGTCTTTATATCTAATATTTTGAAGTTATTGTATCATTAGTTACTACTGTAAATTGTTGTCTGTCAGTTAGATAAGACTTATTCCACTCATAAGCTATCTCACGCACTCCATAGGCTTCCAGTTTTGTCAGTAACATGTTACAGTCAACTAAATCACAGGCTTTACTCATCAGGTCCATAAATATACCAACTGTTGTATCATTTACATCAATTCCCTCCAATGTTCCCTTAGTGAATGCATAAAAGGCATTTAATATTGATTTGTTTTTTGGAAAGTCATTTTGTTTATCACTAAATACATACTTTTCCATGAAGGGTGCAATTCTATTGTATATAACTGATTCCATAATTTTAGAAAACCTGGTTGAATGGCAATGGGCCTATAATTATCAGCCATATATTTACACTGTCATTTTTATATACAGGAACAATTTTTGCCAGTTTCACCATATCTGGAAATATCCCAAATAACAGGAAACTATTATATATTTCCTGTATGGGATTTAATATATTGTATGTTGGAAGAATAAACAAATAACTAAACGTTTAGATTCTTTAACAAGGTTTCTTAAGACCAGGAATCTCTTGATGTTAAAGAACCTAAATCTACCTACAGTATTGGCTAGGAGTGCTACTTTGTTCCTGTTAGTTGTAAAATTGGATAAGACACATGTAATCCATTTTCACTTTTCCCAGAATAAATGTTCCATACAAACAAAATTAATGTGACACCAAAGTAATAAAATATGTAGATACTACTAAATCTCTTGGTCTTTGGATACAAAAAAGGAACAACTGAATAAAACATCTGATTCACATGACTTTTTCTACATCTCTGCAACAAATTATTGTTAAAAACTTATGCTTCTATTTACTTAATGCTAATCGAAAAAAAAAAAAATAGCAAAATAGTCTTATTACTTGTTTCCTTGTAAGTAGAAGTGAAATAAGGGAGTAGCATAGGTTAAAGTGATAGTCAAAAGCTGGTTGCTATGTGACTGAAGTTCCTTTGTATGGACAGGAGCTGACAAATTCCTGTATGAGAAAAGTAAGTTTTTCAAAGCAGAAACCAACAAAAAGGATTATCTCAAGAAGACTATATCCACAAAAAAAAAAAAAAAAAATGTATATCACATAAATTGTGTTTTAACATGCTCTACATTTTTTGTGCAGTAAGTTTTTGTCCATCTCTTATAGTTTAGCAGTTATGCAAAATTCTGCAAAATTGATCCAGAATAAAGTAGTCTTCAGAGACTATTCCCAGAAAAGTCAAGACATACATTTTATTTGTTAGGTAAATATCTTTAATATGCAATATTTTAATCAAAATCATTAGCCATTTTTGAGAAAATAAAAATTTTCGAAAAAAGTTCCATATAAAGGGTAGTTGGTGGTGGAGGGATTTTTCTCAAAAATTTTTGTGTCGCATCCCTGGAAGAAATTAAACTTAAATACCGACTTTTCGTTTTTGAGTTATCGTGTTCATGGACACACACATGCACACATGCACAGACATTTTTTCTGAAAATGCTTTTTTAGGATACAGGGGACCCCAAAAATATATTTCCGGTGAAATCTCTGTATTGAATTTTTTGGTGCAGTGCAATACCTTCACTATACTATGTACATAGTATGCATAGAGAAAGTAAAAATGAGTACAGTGTGCTATAATTTCAGACAACTGGTACACCTTGTCAGTGCAGAAACACTCAGAAGTGTTCACTCCATTTTAAAATATGATATAACATTTTGGGGCAATTCACTACGTTGCAACTTGATATTCATAGTACAAAAACAAATTCTAAGAATAATGGGAGGAGCTAAACCAGGGTCTGCATGCCAACCATTGTTTAAAAAATGTAAAGTCTTACCTCTCCCCTTATTTTCATTTTTGAAATATTAAAGTTTAAAAAAATAAATTTAATGAATTGAAATGATAATTATACTTAAAATGAAACAATTTATAAAGATAATACTAGACAGGGAATGGATGTTGATGTGTAGAGAAGCAACACAAGTCCACAGCAAAACAGTGCAATAAACTTAATATTCAATCCAATTTGTACACATGGCTCTGTCATCAGTCACTTACAAATAAACTAGTACAAGAAGTATACAGGTGTAATATAAGACAGTTGTCCTAATACAATAATAGGTGTTAAATAACGGAGTTAATGTTATAACATTTGTGTTTTAATAATAATTTAGATTTAAAATTGTCTCCTGGTACAGATTTTAGTGATCTAGGTATCTTGTTATATGAAATTATTCCTTTATGGGATACACCATTGAGAGTTTTATTAAGTTGGTGACACTGTAGGTGTATTGCATCCATGGTTCGAGTATTATAGACATGATAATCCTTATTTCTTTTAAAATATTGCATATTGCTATGAATAAAGGAGACTGTTTCTAGAATATATATACATGGTAGTATTACACTCAACAAAAACGGTTTACTTCAAGTATGAGTCGATATGCGCTTCATTATTCTAACGATTTTCTTTTGTAAATTGCTTCTAGCCAATAAAAACATTTGCAAATTTACAGTTACATTTAAAAGGGCAGTTTTGGCAAACTTACTTCACCACTGCTTATATTCTGTTAATGAATTCATGGAAACTCTTCAATAATTTAATATTTGTGAATTCAATTATTCAATCTTTGTAAATAACCATAAGTTTTTATATATCCTGACTTGTCGTTATTGGATGTTTCATTTAATTTGTAAACAATTACTGTAATCAAGTATAAGAGCTTGACTTGTCTTATATCACAATAGGTGCCTAGTAGCACTGAGTCTGACACTCTGTGTGTTATTGCAGAATGCTGTGGGTGAACTGTGTTGGCTGGACTGTCGTTGTGCTCCTCACAGTGTACGCTGGGATGCTGATATTTGCTCGCTACTTCAACTGCGATCCTATTGCTAGCCATGTAAGTGTCAATCACTGCAAACTTATACCTTGCCTCTTACAGAACAACTTTGTTTTCACAATAATTTTTACTTTCTCTAGCCCCATATTTACAATGTACATAGCTGATATACCAAGATTTCCTTGGAAATACATGTTTTAGGACCCCCTGAATCCAAAAAAAGCATTTTCAGAAAAAGGTCCATGTGTCTGTCTGTCTGCCTGTGTCTGTGGACAGCATATCTCAAAAACGAAAAGATGCTTAAATACCAAACTTAGTATTTAAGTTTGGTATCTTCCAAGAATGTGACACGAAAATCCCCCCACCCTAAATACTCTTTATGTGGAAAAATTTTCGAAAATTTTGTATTTCTCAAAAATGGCTCTTAACGATTTTGATTAAAATATTGTATATTAAAGATGTTTACCTGACAAATAAAATGTATATCTTGAACTTTCTGGGAATAGCTTTGAACACCTCTTTATTCTGAATGATTATTGCATGACTAGTAAACCGTAAGACATAGACAAAACTTACTGCAAAAAAAAAAAATGTAGATCTTGTTAAAACACAATTTTTCATATACAGTTATTTTTGTTTTATGGCGTTAACTATTTCAGACATATTCCCTGTTATTGCTTTAAATACTTGAAATGTTTCTCAAATGGGAAATCCTCATTGATTTCATATGTCTGTTTTATTCCTGGCCATGCATGAGAATCACATTCTAATGCCATAACATACTCCCCGTTTTGAAAGTATTTATCTCTCAATTTACCCATTATATTCCCTTGTTTCTCTTCTCTTTCATTTCTATTAATGTTTTATCTTGATTATCATGAACTAGATAGAAGAATAAGCCTTTGTAAGAAGTTTGTTTGCAGAATAGGTAGAGAAAGTCATGTTTTTTTACATCATCCTAATATTGTGCAAGATCATTATGTAAATTTACAGCAGAGTAGCAAGCATATTGTAAATAATTGCATGAAGCTGCACTATTTTAAAATGACTTGAATGTTGCATCATATTACTGAGTTTGTCACATGTTGCAGATGATAAGCAAGGCAGACCAGCTGTTCCCACTCTATGTAATGGACACTTTGGGAGATTATGTTGGGTTTCCAGGACTGTTTGTGTCAGGGATATTCAGTGCTGGCTTGAGGTAACCCATACATGTAGTTTGCTTTATTAGTATAAGATGGTAAATCTACGAGGGCAGATCAAAAAGTAATGCACAATCATTTATTTTACAAAAAAAAAGTTTAAAAGTTAAAAGAAAAAAAATAACAAATGAACCTACATCTTTACCTACTTTTCAACATAGTCATCAATTTTCTCAACACATTTGTCCCATCATACTAGTTTCAATATGCCCATTCATAGAAGTCCATTTCCCTGGAGCATAGTCATCTGCAGACAGCTGATTTCATTTCTGCATCTGTCGCAAAATGTTGGCCAGCCAGGAACGTCTGATTGCTTGACGGCCAAAAATATCATATGAAGCTTCACCAGGGCACTAAAATACACGAATCCAAACTTTCAAGTTATCAGTTTACCCTGAAGACGAAGATGATGCACATCTTTGGGGTCAATCCATGTACTTACCTGGCTAGAAGCCTGAGAACACTCAAGAGTTAAGATAAAAGTACTTAAATCATGATAAATTCAGCTATTGTGTACAACTGATGATCCAATAGGTATCACATTACTTCTGTTAAATGCTTTCAGTTTTGTCTGCTCTTCAATATTTTCAGGTAATTTAATTGCCGTGTAGTAAGTGTTCTGACATGTTTTTTTACATTTATGAGTGTTTTTTATCTTGTATTGTAATTATGTGTATTACCATTGGTAATGAAGGGTTTGTTTTCACTTCTTCAGCTATTTTTACTTTCTCTACACGTACTGTGTACATAATGTACTGAGAAGGTATTTCATTGCACCCAAAAATTCAATAACAAGATTTCACCAGAAATATATGTTTTGGGTCCCCTTGAATCCAAAAAAAACATTTTTGGAAAAAGGTCTGTGTGTGCATGTCCATGCGCATGCACGTGTGGACAGCATAGCTCAAAAACCTAAGTTTGGTATCTTCCAAGGATGGGACACAAAGATTTTCAAGAAAATCCTCTCACCTATGGAAAAAATTTCGAAATGTTTGATTTCCTCAAAAATGGCTCTAATGATTTTGATAAAATCTCTTGTATTTAAGATATTTACATACCAAATAAAATGTATATCTTGAACTTTTTGGAAATAGCCTCTAAAAGACCTCTTTATTTGGATGATTTTTATTGAATTTTACATAACTGGTAAACAGTAAGAGATAGACAAAAACTTACTATGTAAAAATGTAGATCACAATAAAATGTATGTTGTATACATTTTTCTCATGGAGTTGATTGTTTTTGAGATATTCCTTGTTATTGGTTTCAGCTTTAAGAAACTTAAACTTTTCTCATACAGGAATTTGTCAACTCATGTCCATACAAACAAAGGAACTTCAGTCACATAGCAACCAGCTTTTGATTATCACTTTAACCTGTGCTACTCTCTTATTTTACTTCTATTCCAAAGTTTAAGCTTTTTAACAATAATTTGTTGCAGAGACGTAGAGAAAGTCATGTGAATGGAACACATAAAATTTTTAGGTGCATATAGCATTTATTAATGTATGTACTTGGTAATGTTAGGATTTGCAGTTAGATAGAGGAAGTGATGTGAATCAGATTTTTGTAAAGTGACACCTATTTGACATTTCAGCACTGTGTCAACAGGACTGAACTCGATGGCAGCCATTTGGTGGGCGGAGCTAGATGGCACAGCATTTAAAAAACAACTTTCTGAACATCAGTCAGGACTGGCAGTGAAAATGCTGGCATTGATCTTTGGTCTGCTGTCGTATGTGCTGGTGTTTGTTGTACCGTACATGGGAGGACTGGCGCCGGTGAGTATCAAACTTGACATGGCACCAATGTTAAATTTGCTAAATTCACAATTTTTATCTTAAACTATTTAACATGTTAAGCTGAGGTTTGACGACCATTAAAAAGCATTTTTGAAAACATGTTCATTGTCATCCATGTTTTGGAAAAAAAAATGTTGAATAGCTTTTATCTAACAGAAATAAAATGAAATGCATGAATACCATGTGAATCCAAAAATATCCAAACCACCTGCGCAATGTTTTGCCTGTCCATACCCTTGATGCTCATTGCCATCTGCTGCTATCATAGAAAGGCACGGATGAAACCATTTTTAACACATTGAAGCCCAAGCCCGAGTATAGCTCGGGCCGTGCAAAATGTTTATGTTCATAGCTCAGGCAGATATTTCTAACGCTTTTAATGCAATTCCACGACCTTAACTCTGTCTTGGGCTATGTGGTAAAGAACATACATCAGTTATCATTTAGCTGTCTGATTTGTGCTACCATCTGTGCTTGCTTTAGCCAACTATTAGGAAGTTTAGGAGAGTTAGTAATATTGGTTGTTCTCAGGTAGTTCCACCATTTTCCTTGAAGGTAGTGATCTGTCTGTTACGTTTGCACTCTTAAATGTTAAAATGCTGCATTTTCCTCAATTTCTGTGAACTGAAGCTGAAATTCAGGATACAAATGAAGCTGTGGAAAATTCTAATTCTGAGGGAGAGTTTTTTCAACTTTCAATAAATGGAGTGTAAACAGCTTTATGCAATTTTTTTCAAACTCATATTTGATACTTGTTATAAATTTAAAATAAAATATTAATACAGAAGCTATGACTATTTTCTTACTTGTTGAGAAATCCTTGAATGCCATACTTTTAGATTGTCTCAATACTTTTTGGCAGATTTGATTGATGTACTGTAAATAATAACTCAAAGTAGGCGTAAAAACCCTGGGCTTTTTGGCGGCATGTCAACCAAAGAAACGCTTGTGCTTCAATGTGTTAAAGGCTTTACTTACCAATGTTATTAAAGGAGATGGCCACATACATTTTTAGGAAACTATCATCACTCGCCGTAGTTCACGTTGAGAAGTGCTGGCAATTTCCTGACAGATATTTTGTTTTAATTCTTGCAGGGTGTGTGGGTTTGTCTTGAACACTTTATGTTTTAAGTTACCCCAGAGATAGAAATCACAGGGGGTTAGGTCGGGAGACCAGGGGGGCCACAAATTTCTACTAATAATTCTGTCCTGAAACACACTTTCAGCTGTTTTCATCAAAAGATTGGCTGTAAGAGCTGTTGCAGAGTCCCTGTCTGTTAATTCTCTAAAAAAAGGGAGCAAAATTGTATTCATGTATGTACAGGCATCAACTTTTGACTTGAAAAAAATTGGGTCTGTAACTGTTTATCCTCTAATGGCGCACCATCGTGAAGTAGTATTTCATGAAGAATATTAGGTTTCTCAATAACAATTAGTTTGTGTACACACATATCCTTGAACCAATTCTCGTCCGTTGTATACACTATTGAGAGTCCACTCACAAAATGTGTTAACATAAATAAATACACGCTGTGACTAAGTACAGGACACGTAATCACTCAAGCACACGATATCACCGTCAGCTCAGAAATGCACTTTCAAGTCAGCACCGTGACCTTAGGTACAGCAGCTGTGGAAAAACACTGTGCAGCAGTTCAGATGTTTTTGGATCACGTGGTAGAATTAAAATGAAAAAGAGCCAAATTCTTTCAAAGGCTCTCAACAGTTTGTTTTAATGTGAAACATTTTTATATTGTTTCCCTTTTGCCCCCATTTCCCTTTTTGCAATCTCCCAAAGTGCAATTGGTTTATTATTGGTCTAAAGTACATAGCTATCACTTTGCTTTTTCTTTTCTTTCCCAATGATCATACAAGGGTGATTCAAATATAAACGGTAATTGTTGCATATCACGGAGGAAGCAGTTCAGGTCAGTGTGGTAGTGAGGGGGAACTAGCTTTGTTAGGTTCTGGCGTCAGTACAGCCATGAGTGAGCAACAAGTCCCTTCGTCTGTTATTATCAAGTTTTTAGTCAAGAAAGGGGTTAAACCTTCAGAGATTTTAACTCGTTTGGGGACACTACACTGTCACAGAATCGAGTGTTTACTTGGGCCAGACAATGTAAGGGTGGTCGAGAATTTATGGAAAACAAAGGTCATGCTCGACTCCCAAGGTCAAGTCTCACAGATGTTCGACTACAGAGGAGTTTTGCAGGTTGATTTTCTTCATGATCGACTTACAGTGACTGCAGCTTACTATTGCCAATTGTCAAGGTCTGTAAAAGCTGCCTACCAAAGCAAAAGATGTTGTATGCCCTTCAGAGATGTCATTCTTCTCCAAGAGAATTTGACAATGGAACACAATGGCGGACATGCACTGGGAAACCCTTCAACACCCTCCCTATAGTCCAGACTATTTTTTGTTTGCACCCATGAAAGAATCACTTGGAGGGAAACATTTAAAAAACAATAAGGACATCGAGGAGCATGTTTCCTTGTGATTTGACACTTGTGTCGTCTGCTGGCAGGGGCTCGTCAGGTTGCTGACCAATCATAGTGTAAGAAAACATAACCCTCAGAGAGATGATGTTATTAGTGTTGCAACATCTATTGGTTCAGTGGAAATTTACACACACATTCTCATGCATGACTGATCAGATTATTTGATTTCA
The DNA here is from genome assembly GCA_030762935.1 of Hymenopus coronatus. Taxonomy (NCBI): domain Eukaryota; kingdom Metazoa; phylum Arthropoda; class Insecta; order Mantodea; family Hymenopodidae; genus Hymenopus; species Hymenopus coronatus. Next base: position 4,908,190 of record CM060892.1, read on the forward strand.
TTGTGTGAAAAGTTTGGTTATGTTATACACAGTGATTTACATTTATAATTGTTACTACCTTTTATATATCACGGACATTGCTCTTGTTCTCATCCTAGAACTATCACGAGTGACACTGCCATTTGAAAATGTCTTACAGCCATGATAAATAAGTTGAGGTTATGTTAGTGAAGTACAGGACCCAAAGTTGAAATGAGGTAACTAGTGAGAAATGGGGAACAGAGTTCAACACATGGGAAGTGAGATAGAAGTAGTGGAACATGTGACACTGCAGACAGACAGTGAGTAAAGATGGCAACAGCATACCTAGACAGCTACATGTCAGCAGGAATGTCAATCACAAGGAAATTTCTTACCAATTATAATTGTACAAATTCTGATTTGAGCATTAGCTTTAGTCATGTGTTAATTTTCATTTCAGTGATGTCATTCTCATTAATTCTGCCTGAAAATTAGTATGAAATTAAGGCAAATTTATAATACATGCACCAATTAAAATTATGAATGTAGATTTTTAAAATAATAATTAGCAACACAAAATCTTGGCTATAATCAAGCAATTCTTACTTAAAAAAAAAAAAGCCTTATACCATAACTAAATGTAAGTTTGTTTTGATTTCAGGTCACCATTTCTATTTCCAGCTTCTTTTCAGGCTCATTTTTTGGACTATTTGTTCTTGGAATGTTTGTTCCTTGGGCTAACACTGCTGTAAGTTTGAATAAAGTTATTTTAACTTTATGGCTTTATAAAGTTGTAGAAAATGATAGCAAGGAAATGTTCTCGCTTGAGATCCATCCTAGCATCTGGTGTAGCAACACCTATATAGTGCTGACCTATGGCCATAAATCCAGAAGTCGAGGTTTGTATTGTTTTATAGATTATGCAACATTATTCATTGGTAAAATGGGTTATTTAACAATCGTGCACAGGATCATGTTCATATCATGAACAGGTTAAACAGGATTTTTATATATCACTCTCTCACTCTCACCTTCACACTCACTCGCTGCATTCTGTAGATCCTATTATGAGATTAGATTCTATGCCCAAGCTCTAGGATGTAGATCATGTCAACAATTTCTTATTAATACATTTATTTAGAAATAATAACTCTGACAATGAATTTTCAGAGCTGTCAGGTTTACAATTACATGTCTGATTCCATAAACCTACTCATATACAGAATATTCATATTTATTATATTTACAAGAGTATTTTTTGATTGAATGAAATCCTCCTCTGATAGAAGGTGTGAGTAATAAGGTATCTTTTTAATTCTGATCTAAACTTGTTTTTGTTACTTATTACAAATGACAACATGGCTAGAATATATTCACAGGCTAATGATAAAATTCAATTATATAAATCTTGATTATTCGTGGTTCTTCTCCCCCACATTATCCCGGATAATCGACAGTATAATGTATTTGCATTGTGATTTATCATAATAATTCACAGCACAACTATATATTGCCTATTCTCAGAAGTTATTGTTATAGTAGAGAAAGTAAGTTTGCATAGCCATTACTAAATGACAAGAGATGTTTTGTAGGGTGCTACAGCTGGTCTGATGGCTGGCATTGGAGGTGTTGGCTGGCTTACTGTCGCAGGCCAGATTGAGTCAGACAGAGGGCAAAGCTTGTTCACGCCACTTCCAACATCAACACAAGGATGCAACATCACATCATTTTCCCTCCCCAACAGGTATGTACCTAATCCTCTCTTAAAATGTTTCTCTATAAATTACTATGAATGAATGTATTAATTTTTCTTTTCTCCAATATTTTACTTAGTTGCTGTTATAGGGCATCAATAAAGGTCTTGTATCTTCCTCTATGACTAGCTAGCAGCTTCACCTCCCTCCAGCTCTTCTTAATCTCCTCCTCTGTCATTCTAAGTCTACCTCTCTTCCTTTTCAATAGCACCTCTTGCTTTCCTGAGCATATGGCCTATCCAGTTCCATTTTCTCTTTTATTTGCACCTTTACTTCAGCCTGAATTGTTCGCGCTTATAGTTCTTCATTTGTTATAATATCCGGCCAATGTTCCTCAAGCAATTATTCACAAAAGTGTGTAATTGTATATTTGTTCCATGTTTCAGAATACTGATTTCACATTTGTACTTTTGTAGTATTGTTTTCCTTGTTTATTTGAATTTCTGTGTATTCCAAAAAGCAATTTTTGTTTTGCATTTCATGCTGAAGGTTGTCAATGAGTGATCATTATGCCTTTCCTTTCTTGTAGTTTGTTTAAGAATGTAATTTAAGGTATGCCTACAGTAATGGTGGGGCTGCCACATAAGCATCCTTTCCTGCCAATTCCTCTAGGGTAATGCCAGTATCATAATATTTGTGTTCCATCTAGGGTTACCAACTCTCCCAGGAGTCTACTGGAATTGAATGGAATCTCCTGGCTCCTGGAACTGAAATTAAATCTCTCAAAATTATGAGATATCTCCTTAATCATATCATCATCATTATCATCATCATCATCATCATTATGATGCTGATTATTATTATTATTATTATTATTATTATTATTGCTTTATTATTATTTTAGTATTATTTTATTTTTATTATTGTTATTATTGTTATCATTGTTGTTATTATTGTTATTATTACTATTATTATTATTATCATTATTATTACTATTATTACTATTATTATCACTATTATTATCATTATTATTATCATTATTATTATCATCATTATTATTTTTATTATGATCATGATTATTATGGTCATAATCTATTATTATTATTATTATTATTATTATTATTATTATTATTATTATTATTATTATTATTATTATTATTATTATTATTTTTATTATGATTATTATGATCATTATTATTATGATCATAATTTATTACTATTAGTAGTATTATTATTATTTTTATTTTTATTATGATTATTATGATCATTATTATAATGATCATAATTTATTACTATTAGTATTATTATTATTATTATTATTATTATTATTATTATTATTATCATCATCATCATTATCATTACTATTATTATTATCATTATTATTATCATCATCATCATCATCATTACTATTATTATTATCATTATTATTATCATTATTATTATCATTATTATTATCATCATTACTATTATTATCATTATTATTATTATTATTATTATTATTATTATTATTATTATCATTACTATTATAATCATTATTATTATTATTATTATTATTATTATTATTATTATCATCATTATTTTTTTTTTTCATTTATTCAAAACAGCATGCCCCATTACCGAATTAATATTACATGCATTACATATTTCACACTATTTACCTTGTGTATCATTATTATTATTATTATTATTATCATTATTATAATCATCATTATCATTATTATCATTATATTATTATCATCACCATTATTATTATTATTATTGTTATAATTATTATTATTATTATAATTATTGTTATAATTATTATTATTATAATTATTGTTATAATTATTATTATTATTATAATTATTGTTATAATTATTATTATTATAATTATTGTTATAATTATTATTATTATTATTATAATTATTGTTATAATTATTATTATTATTGTTATTATTATAATTATTGTTATAATTATTATTATTATAATTATTATTATTATAATCATCATTGTTATTATTATAATCATCATCGTTATTATTATAATCATCATTATTATTATCATTATTATTACTATTATTATTACTATTACTATTATTATTATAATCATTGCGACGTTGACTATACTTTTATACAGTACAATTATTTCATCTGTTGTATGATGGTGGTTGTTAGTGCATACAAAAAAATAGTAGTGTTTTGATTTGATCCTGGCAGTGTTGGAGTCAGGAGGAAGAAGAGAAACTAATTGTTGCATCAACATCAAGTGTATATGTGTTATATTTACAAATAGAAATCAATCATTATTACCAGTTTGAGGTGTTTGAGTTGAGGACTTTGATAGTTGGTTATTGTAATAGCTGGTTCATCGGAAGTAGACATGAAAAACAAATACTATTGTACATTTAACAATGCCTAGAAAAGTTCATTTGACTGGTTTTTTTATCAATTATATCTAATTGATATCTAATTTTGTCCCAGCATTCAGCATTCAGAAGTTGGCAAGCCTAGTTCCATCCTTTCCCTGGTCCCCAAACTACTTCCTCATTTTGAAATCTGATGCTCATGTGTTTGTTTTGCAGGTTGAAAGAAGAGGCATTTGTGTTGTATCGCATCTCTTTTCTTTGGTACTCTTTGCTGGCGCTGATTTTAACAGTTAGTGTTGGAGCAATAGTCAGCATTTTGTACAGGTTGGTGTTTGGTGGAAACGCACCCACAACATTAGAACGTCGCACATCACAAACAGCAGTGTGTATATTACTTTTAACAGAAGGTGTGAAGGATGACAAGGCATTGAAGGTCAGTTGTCGGGGTCAACGTCCTGCAGTCTGTGATAAAGACGTTTAAACTCTTACTAGAACAGAGAATACTTTATCTGTGATTTTTGTGTCACCAAAACCTTACAACATTCCTAGCAAACCTTCATGCTAAAACCTGTCTGTTGTTTAGTATTTGTTTCTGGGGTTCTGCTCAGAAGGTTTTTAATTTATTTAATGTCAATTCAAGAATAGTCCTACTCCAAGTATTTTAAGTGATTACAATGAAATAGGATTCTACGAGGCTGATTCAAATATAAACAGTAATTTTGTTAAAAATATTTATTGATTAAATATATACCCAAGTGACTTCATCAGCATTTCTCAACATAGCCTGCTTGAACATTCCTTCTTCAAAAAAAGTTTGAGGGTGTGTCGCCAACCAATTGCACACATGCTCCCTGACGTCCTCATTGTGTTCGAAATGTTTCCCTTCAAGCGATTCTTTCATGGGTGCAAACAAAAATAGTCATCACAAGCAACAATTTGTCTCAAGAAATCCTCTCCTTCTTGCCGGAATCTCACAGCTCTCCAACCTGGCCTGTTTTTGCTGCCCAATTAACAACTTTGGGACTCATCAAGCACTAATTTTTCTAAAGCCAAGATGGTTGCTAATATGGTAGCACTCCCAATGCGACACCAACTTCTGATGAGATTTCTTTGAGAGTGGAGCAGTGATCACCTTCAATATGCTCTCGAACGGCGCACGTGTTGTCATTTGCCCAAGTAAACACTCAATTCTGCGACAGTGTAGTGTCCCCAAACTGTGTCCTTAAACAAGTTAAAATCTCTGAAGGTTTAACCCCTTCCTTGGTTAAAAACTTGATAATAACAGCGAAGGGACGTGTTGCTCACTCATGGCTGTACTGATGCCAGAACCTAACAAAGCTAGTTCCCCCTCCCTAACACACCGACCTTCAACCCCCCACTCTGAACTGCTTCCTCCGTGATATGCAACGATTACCATTTATATCTGAATCACCCTTGTACAATAATATTACAATATTTTGAAACACTAATAGTGCATTTAACTATGAATTACACTGAGAAAACAATAGAATTACATACAATCAAAGCTACAATATTTGAAAAACATGAACAGGCTATATGTTTTTTTTTTTTTTTTTATTTTTTTATTTTGGAAGTTGATGACAGTGTTGTTGAGATCAAATTAAAAGTAAACATTGAGTTGATTAATGATACTAAACAAGTCTTGCATTTAAATTTCCTGGAAATGTTTTGGAGGTTAGTTTCCTCCGTTGTCAAACAGACATCGACTAATTGCTAGTGGTGACGCTGATTGATCCATTGTTTGCTCTGGTGGTGGTTCTATGAGTTTGTACATTGAGTCGCCCTGGGGTATATCGAAGCTGATAATCCTATTTTTGTTTTTCCAAATGAGTTATGTGTTTCAGTAGTTTTGGCTCTGGGTTTATGTCATGGTTTTCTGTCCAAAAATTGGTAGCAACTGCTGATTTCTCTAGATGTTTCTGAAGAGTTTCCAGGTTCCTCTTGGTTTTCCCAATCTAAACTTTGTTGCATTCCATTTGGTAAATTCTGGATTTTTTTATTTGATGGGATGCTGTCTTTAGTGATGGACCCAAATACATTTTTATGGTGTATTTATTAACAGGTGCCAATTATATGTTGTATTCTTTAAAAATCTTTTTGAATTTGTAAAATATATGTGGATGAAATGTGAATTTTTTGAAACACTTTTTCTCCTCTTTTGTATGGAGCATGGTTGTTTTCTTTAACAATTTTTTCTTTTTTTGCTGCATTTGCTTTTTTGTCTACTAGTGACTTTTACAGAAAACCATATGTTATTGTACAATTTTGTCACTTTTTTTAAATTTGTGGTTCTTTGTTGTGCAGAATTGAGGGTGTCCGGTAGGCTGTTTTTCTCTATGTTCTAGATAGCAGCGGCAGACTGTGACAAAATGAAGAACTGTGAGGAGGTTCATGGTCGAGAAGTATGTCCAATACGCAGTTGGGTTAATATAACTTGATCTTTAGGGTTGAAGTCTGGCTTTGGAAGTGTGAATATCATGTAATTTGCTTCTAGATGTGGCCTTCCATGTTTGTTTGCATTGATTATAGAAGTAGGAAGTTTTTATATGGAATCTTGATCTCTGTTTGGTAGCTTCTTTACCCGCCTGATTAACTGATTCATTTCCCAGAATTACAAAATGAGATGGAGTCCAGTTTTTGGATGTAGCAGCTTCTTTAAAATGCTGCACCTGTCCCCAAAGATTTGTCCAAGGGGCTATGTCTGCCTCCTCACTGAGAAAGATACAGGTTGCAATATAATACATTTCAAATAAAGATTTCAACTACTGTGGATTTAATTGTTTTTTCACACAAGCCTTGTGTAGGACAGGAGTTGGACTGAAACATTCAATGTCACAGCTGGGATTTGAACCACAGATCTCCTGGTCTCTAGCTGTGTGTAGGACAGGAGTTGGATAGGTAGAGTTAGACTGAAACATTCAATGTCACAGCTGGGATTTGAACCACGAATCTCCCGGTCTCTAGCCGTGTGTAGGACAGGAGTTGGATAGGTAGAGTTAGACTGAAACATTCAATGTCACAGCTGGGATTTGAACCACAGATCTCCGGGTCTCTAGCTGTGTGTAGGACAGGAGTTGGATAGGTAGAGTTAGACTGAAACATTCAATGTCATAGCTGGGATTTGAACCACAGATCTCCTGGTCTCTAGCCATGTGTAGGACAGGAGTTGGATAGGTAGAGTTAGACTGAAACATTCAATGTCATAGCTGGGATTTGAACCACAGATCTCCTGGTCTCTAGCCTTGTGTAGGACAGGAGTTGGATAGGTAGAGTTAGACTGAAACATTCAATGTCATAGCTGGGATTTGAACCACAGATCTCCTGGTCTCTAGCCGTGTGTAGGACAGGAGTTGGATAGGTAGAGTTAGACTGAAACATTCAATGTCATAGCTGGGATTTGAACCACAGATCTCCCGGTCTCTAGCCTTGTGTAGGACAGGAGTTGGATAGGTAGAGTTAGACTGAAACATTCAATGTCATAGCTGGGATTTGAACCACAGATCTCCTGGTCTCTAGCCATGTGTAGGACAGGAGTTGGATAGGTAGAGTTAGACTGAAACATTCAATGTCATAGCTGGGATTTGAACCACAGATCTCCTGGTCTCTAGCCTTGTGTAGGACAGGAGTTGGATAGGTAGAGTTAGACTGAAACATTCAATGTCATAGCTGGGATTTGAACCACAGATCTCCTGGTCTCTAGCCGTGTGTAGGACAGGAGTTGGATAGGTAGAGTTAGACTGAAACATTCAATGTCATAGCTGGGATTTGAACCACAGATCTCCTGGTCTCTAGCCTTGTGTAGGACAGGAGTTGGATAGGTAGAGTTAGACTGAAACATTCAATGTCATAGCTGGGATTTGAACCACAGATCTCCTGGTCTCTAGCCTTGTGTAGGACAGGAGTTGGATAGGTAGAGTTAGACTGAAACATTCAATGTCATAGCTGGGATTTGAACCACAGATCTCCTGGTCTCTAGCCTTGTGTAGGTCAGGAGTTGGATAGGTAGAGTTAGACTGAAACATTCAATGTCATAGCTGGGATTTGAACCACAGATCTCCTGGTCTCTAGCCTTGTGTAGGACAGGAGTTGGATAGGTAGAGTTAGACTGAAACATTCAATGTCATAGCTGGGATTTGAACCACAGATCTCCTGGTCTCTAGCCATGTGTAGGACAGGAGTTGGATAGGTAGAGTTAGACTGAAACATTCAATGTCATAGCTGGGATTTGAACCATGGATCTCCTGGTCTCTAGCCATGTGTAGGACAGGAGTTGGATAGGTAGAGTTAGACTGAAACATTCAATGTCATAGCTGGGATTTGAACCACAGATCTCCTGGTCTCTAGCCTTGTGTAGGACAGGAGTTGGATAGGTAGAGTTAGACTGAAACATTCAATGTCATAGCTGGGATTTGAACCATGGATCTCCTGGTCTCTAGCCATGTGTAGGACAGGAGTTGGATAGGTAGAGTTAGACTGAAACATTCAATGTCATAGCTGGGATTTGAACCACAGATCTCCTGGTCTCTAGCCATGTGTAGGACAGGAGTTGGATAGGTAGAGTTAGACTGAAACATTCAATGTCATAGCTGGGATTTGAACCATGGATCTCCTGGTCTCTAGCCATGTGTAGGACAGGAGTTGGATAGGTAGAGTTAGACTGAAACATTCAATGTCATAGCTGGGATTTGAACCACAGATCTCCTGGTCTCTAGCCATGTGTAGGACAGGAGTTGGATAGGTAGAGTTAGACTGAAACATTCAATGTCATAGCTGGGATTTGAACCATGGATCTCCTGGTCTCTAGCCATGTGTAGGACAGGAGTTGGATAGGTAGAGTTAGACTGAAACATTCAATGTCATAGCTGGGATTTGAACCACAGATCTCCTGGTCTCTAGCCTTGTGTAGGACAGGAGTTGGATAGGTAGAGTTAGACTGAAACATTCAATGTCATAGCTGGGATTTGAACCACAGATCTCCTGGTCTCTAGCCAGTGAGCTACCAAGACAACATGGTATTAAATTTCTCAACTGACTCCGGGTAAACCATAACGTGATCGCAATAAAAAGGTGATCAATATAATAGTTGCTATACTATGAATCCTGGGACTTAGAGCACTTATGACACTGAAAGTCACCATTGGGGCTGTCTTCTCAAAATAGTGTGGGATTACCTTGTAGTTGACCAGGAAACATGAGTCAGTTGAAGAGTTAGTGCCATGCCGGCATGGTAGCTCAATGGTAGAGAGATCGGGAGATCCATGGTTCAAACCCCGGCTATGTCATTGAATTTTTCAGTCTGACTCTACCTATCCAAATTAAGAAGCTAGACACTATATCAGTGAAATAAATATAAATGAATTAATGTTGCTAAATAAAGAATAAACTGCTGTAGTCTGCTTGTCTAAGTGTGATATAGTAGCTTACCAGCTGAGCTGGGAGGAGAGGCAACAATAATGAGCTCAACAATTAAACTTAAAATGAGTCACTGTTAATTAAATATGTTCTAGGTAAATGTTTAATTAATAAGCCTTAAGAGAGTAAAGTTAGTTTAATTTTCTAGCTTCATTGTGAGGATTCCCGTTAGTTAAAACAATGCTGTGATTTTGAACATTGTGTTATCCTGTCATTTTGTGTGGTAGTGTCTCACAAAATGGATCACTTCATCATTAACAAGAAGAGATTGAAGTATGTTTTTTTGCACAAGCAAATCTAAGCAATGAAACATGTTCGACTCCAGTATAAGACCTATGCAAATTGAGGCTATGTCACTGCCATCTAAACAGATTTGGTAGGCAAAACACAAACATGGGCTTTATCGTTTAGTTAAAAATATATACTCTTTACATATATCTTTAATAAAAAAATAATTGGGTAAAAGATTTAAGGTTAATCTATTTTCTAGATTATCATATAGATTTATGGTGTTATTCTTTGTATAAGTAGTTTTTAAATTATAAATAAAAATATTAGCAGTTTATACTTTATTTAAATATTTTAGTAACTATATTTTCCATATTGAAATTTTTTTTATTTAGTGGTTCAAAATATAAAAATGTGAATGTGTTCCATTCACATGAGTTTCTGTAAACAAACTATACTTACAAAAGATTGTGCTGTATCTATTTGATGGTAATCAAGATTAACATTAACAGAAATTATGTTATTACTTGCTTCCTTGTAAGTAGAAGGCAATCCAGTAGGCTAAAGTGATAGTCAAATATTTTAAAAGTTTTGTTTTATGATTGACATTTGAACTGGGTTCTCTTAGCATCGCCATGAATAAAATAAAATAAAATTGGATGGCAACTTCCTGTTTGAGAAAAGTAAAAGTATTGTAAAATTGAAACCATTAACAAGGAATATCTCGGAAATGGTTAGCTGTACAACAAAAATGGAAAGGACATAAATTGTGTATTTTGACAAGATCTACATTTTTTGTATATTAATATTTTCTCTATCTCTTTTGGTTTACCATTTATGCAAAAGTCATTCAGTAGGAGCTGGACTTGAGGCTGTTCCCAGAAAATTTAAGATATATGTTTTGTGGTGTAAATACATTTAAAATGCAGTATTTTAATCAAAATTGTTGGAGCCATATTTGAGAAAATTTCCGAAATTATTTTCCTGTAAGGGGTAATTTGGGATAGGAGGATTTTGTTAAAAACTTTTTTGTCACATCGTTGGAAGATACTGAAGTTAAATATCAAGCCTGGTATTTAACAGACTTTTCATTTTTGAGTTACTGTGCTCGTGGAGACACACGCATGCATGCACTGACCTAATTCTAACAATTTTTTTGGACATATTAAAATTTATATTTCCAGTGATATCTCAGTATCAAAGTTTTTGGTGGAATGCAATACCTTCTCTACTTATATGTGTACAAAGTAGAGAAAATATAATTAGTATCAGATATGGTAGGTATTTCACTTTTCTTTTTATGGAAGTTTGTAAACAATGTTGTTATATTCATTTATTTGATTAGTCGATTAATTACACCAAACAACACTTATATGATCACTTATAGAAAACAAGCGACTACTGAGAGACCACGGAGATGTACACGCCACTGATGATGCCTGCCGCAGACGCAGGCGAAACGTCTGGGGAACGAAGGGAGAAGCCCAGTGGACCACGGCCTACAAGCCCGGTTTTGTTTTCTATAAGTGATTCTAACACCGGCCGTGAAAGCCTTCGAACTTTAATGAACACTTATATGCCTGTGTAATGTGGTGGTAGCGTGTCTGCTTCACATTCAACAGGTTGCGAGTTCGAATCTCGCTTAGGGTGAGTACCCGGCTAAGGTTTTTTTTCGGGGTTTTCCCTTATCCTGAGAAGACGAATGTCTAGTAACTTTAAGGTCCATGGACCCCAAGATCATTTGAGTATCATTTCATCAATTTCATTCATCATCCGATATGACCAACCAGGTTAAAGTAACTTTAAGCTTTATGGACCCCGAGATCATTTGAGTATCATTTCACCAATTTCATTCATCATCCAATATGACCAACCAGGTTAAAGGACGTTAAACTACCAAACAAAAAAAAAAAACAAAAAATAGCACTTATTTGGGATTTTTGCCGGAACATGTTTCGAAGGACTAGTTTCCTTCGATGTCCAGTTGAAAATGAAGGAAAATAGTACTTTGAAGTATGTTCTGGCAAAAATTCCAAATAATTGCTGTTTAGTGTAATTAATTGACTCATCAAATAAATGGTAGGTATTATTTATTTTACTCTTTTGCATGTTCCTTCAAGTATTTTCTAGCTTTAAATCAAAATTTGTAATAAAATTTCTGTAACGACCTCCAAATCACCTGGCATGACCACCCCCCCCCCTGCCTTACATGAATTCTGAATGCCATTGCCTGTAGAATGTGGTATATTTAAAGACTTTGCCACAATCCTAGAAACTTCTTATCATTCAGATAAAAGTTACACCAACTGTCAAGTAGCCTGTGGTCCTTAGTAGGGACTCAAACTACACATCCATAGTGCCAACTTTGGAATACATATCATCACTAGGTTAGAGCAAAGAAGGTATTAAAATGATCACAAAAGCTATTCAGTTTGATGGATTATATTTAGCTCTTTGTAGATGGTCTCACTTTCGATACTCGGGCCCTTTGATATTTTTATTATATATAAATGATTTGTCAGAATATATAGATGTGGGAAAAGTTTTAATTTATGCAGATGACACTTCTATTACTGTTTATTCCGATGTATGTGACGCTTTATTAGACAAAATCAAAGTAGCTATCTCTCAGTTTAAATTGTGGTGTGATAATAATAAACTAATAGACAATATTGAAAAAGAAAACTGTGTGTCTAACATTCAAAATAAATTAGTTGATACTAATCTAAATGTACAATTTGAGAATAAATTGATTCAAAGTCAACAAAGTTCTAAATTTCTTGGAATATATATGGATAATTTATTAACCTGGAATGTACATTCTGACTTTATTGCCAAGAAACTATTTTCAGCAAATTTTGCAACTTGGAGATCTGCTTGACACAAAAACACTGATCTCTAGTCTCTTGTTTTTACACATCTTAGTTATGGGGCATCCAGTAAACCTTATTTTATGCAATATAACATTTTAATGTTTCCTTCCATTCATATTTTTAAGAGCTTACTCTTTTAAAAATGAAATGAGAAATTATTTCACAAAAATTCAGATTTTCATAATTACAACACACGAAATGCATATTTGTATCCATTGAAAATCATAAACTCACAAAAATGAAAAATCACCTGCATATTCTGGTGGTGTGCTTTTTAACAAGTTACCCTTGAGTACACAAAAATTGCCTTACAACAGCTTTAAGCAAAATGTAAAACAATTTTTAATGAATCAATGTTTCTATTCAGTGAAAGAGTTTTTGAGTTACAAGTTTTAAAATGCTATCAGTTTTGTATTTTACTGTGTTTTTCTTATTGCACTAACATGTACTATTGGCATGTTACAAATAAATTTCAATTCAATTCACTGGGGGAAGAAGAGGAAAATGCTGGTGATGTATGTCGTCATCCTTCTCTACATGTTTATAAAACCCTGTTATCAAAGGCAGATCTACCATTTTACTTTCTCTACATGTACTATGTACATAGTGTATGGAGAAGGTTTGTACTCCACCCAAAAATTCAATGCTGAGATTTCCCCTGTATCCTATGTGTGCATGCGCGCACGTGTACGATAACTCAAAAACAAATTAAGTTTAGTATCTTCCAGGGATGCAACACAAAAGTTTTGAAAAAAATTCCCCCACCCTAAACTAAACTTTACATGGAAAAAAATTCGAACATTTTGATTTTCTCAAAAAATGGCTCTAATGATTTTGATTAAAATACTGTATATTAAAGAAATTTATATGGCAAATAAAATATTTATCTTGAATTTTCTGGGAATAACCTCTAAAGACCTCTTTATTCTGAATGAATGTTGCAAGGTAAACCGTAAGAGATAGGCAAAAACTTACGACACAAAAAATGTAGACCTCATTAAAACAAACAATTTATGTCATATACATTTTTTTTATGGAATTGACAATTTCTGAGATATTCCTGTTTATTTGTTTCAGATTTGAAATACTTTTCTCACTCGGAAAGTTGTAAATTCCTGACCCTGCATAGAAATGGATTGCAACCACATGGTGACCAGGTTTTAAAAACTTGGACTATCATTCTAGCCTAGTATATTCACTTATTTCACTTCTGTTTACAACAAAGCAAGTAATAAAACAATTTCTACAAATGTTGATCTCAATTATCATAGATTGGATAGAAGAATAAATTGTTATAGTGATGTAGAGAAAGTCATGTGAATGAAACACATCAGATTTTTTAACCTTTATTGGAGATTTATTATGTTGTAGCCTGTATTTTTACTTCTTCTATATGTACTATGTACATAGTGTATAGAGAATGTATTGTATTGCACCGAAAAATTCAATACCCAGATTTCACCGGAAATATATGTTTTGAGAACCCCTGAATCCATAAAAAGCATTTTTAGAAAAGTGTGTGTGGGTGGGTGTAACTTTTTTCGAATTTTTTTTTTTCAGTGTGTGTGTGTGTAACTTTTTTCGAAAAGTTATTTTCATGACAACATTTTCTGAAAATAGCCTCTGAAGACCTGTTCATTCTGAATGACTTTTATATAATGGTAAACCGTTAAGAGATAGACAAAAACTTACTGCACAAAAAAATGTTGGTTGGTTGATATCTATTGTTGAGCAGTTGGCAATGAAGCCATTCGCTCTCTTGCATTTCAGTATTTTGATGTTGACTAAAGGTTGGGCAGCGCAGTAGATGGTTTCCATCCATATCTTCTTTAAGTGTACAGAAGAGATCTTGTATACCAATCTTGAATAAATGTTTATTGAGACAGTCGTGCACAAAAAATGTAGAACTCATTAAAACACACAATTTATGTCAAATCTTTGTTTCTTAGTTAACCATTACCGAGATATTTCTTGTTATTGGTCTCAAATTTAAAATACTCATACTTCTCGCAAATGGGAAGTCACTTGTTTTTACTTCTTGTCAAGCAAATGGAACAAAGCCTTGTGTGCTCCCATATTCTGTTATATCTATAATAAAATATACATTAAAAGCATTTCTGTATGTTTGTCTTTATTAATGTGAACTATGTAGAAGAATACTTTATTAGAGAATGCCATGTGAATATAATAGCACAGCATTTTTCCTCTCTTGCCCTATACTTAATGACTTTAAAGCTGGAATTCAGGGTTGTACATGGTTGGCACAACTATTGGAAGTGGCTGATAATATTTTTTACATTTCATTTTACAACTAAATCTCAACATAGGTTTTAGCATGAAGGGTTTTATTTCATTTTAATATTGTTTTCACATTTAATATTATGTTTTGTTACTCACTGTATGCTTTTATATCACTTTCTAAAAAAACAAACAAAAAAAAACAAAGTTGTTGGAAGTATATTTGTTTGTGTTTTGTATGTTTGTCAGGTATGTAAGAAACATTGTTCAGAAAATGTATTACTATTATGATGATGATTATGTTTATTATTATGTTTATTATTATTATTATTATTATTGTTATATTTTTGTGACTATTTCGTTCATGACATGTGATCGTAGGAAGTAGACAATCCAGTACATTGACATGTAAAATTCTAACTAATCGGAACTCATTATCTCTGCATTTTAATCTTGTTTTTTTGTCACCCCCATGTGGAATTATTTTTCTAAATTTATCGCACCCATGTGCTTTTGTTTTCTCTCTGAACTAATGTTTGTCTGATAATAATAGTATCAGTGATATTGCCATACAAAACGTTTTGGGGAAAGGTCTATCGCTGAAATAGACATATTAATGGAAAACTCAAAGTTGCAGAATACTAAAACAACAGAGAGAGAGAGAGAGAGAGAGAGAAAATGAGGAATGAATTAAGCAACAAATTCTGTAAGCAATGAGGCAGGTCATGACTTATGATATGTCAAGACAAATGGGATTTTAGGAATATTATTCTTTGTGTCCGTACAGGCTAATAATTGTTATTTTATGCACGAAATAAACTTATTAAATACAAGTTTTCTCTAGATAAAAGTAAGAAGTCTCGTTATATTACTTATGATTATATTTTATTATACTATTATGAATATATTATATTATTAGTATATAATTATTATATTATTTTAGTTATTAGTGTATAATTATTGTTATATTATTGTATAATTATTTACATTGCTGTTGACTATAGTAAGTTTGTGTTTAGTTTCAAGAGTTTTGTATTAATTTATAGAAGAAGTTATTGATAGAGAAAAACTGTAAGCCACTTTCTCCCTAATCGCTGTGAGATCAACAATAAAAGATGTAACTGTATTAAAATACACAGGTTACAGTTTTGGGAGAGAAGATCGCCCAAGTTTACCAGTGCTTTGTAAAGCTAAGTGCAGTGCAAATGTCATTTTCCTAAATACTGTTACCACCAGAACCATTTTTTGTTTAATATCACATTTATGATGAAAAACTGTTTACACTCAAGTACATTTTGAACCTATTATATTGAAAATATTATCATAGACATTAAGAAAAAAATGTAATAAACTTATATTTATTGAGATTATAATAATTTTAATTCCACTGGGTGGCATAGCTTAGACAGCAACATCTGTGGATCACATTTGGGAGGTCCTGAGTTCAATTGACTGAGAATCTGGCTGGTAAATCTTTAAGATACATGTCTGACAAAGTGTATATTGTGAGCACACTCACGTGCAGGTGTGTATACCTTTTTTGGATGTGCCAGCAGCTTTCTTTCCAAATCTGACCCATTGTCTCCTCATTATCTTCTCCATTCCAAATTTCATTTCTTGTATTCCACATATCATCTTCTGTACTGCAGATTCCATCTTCATGTTCTGGATACCAGCAAGTAAAGTTTTCATTATCTCCTCCATTTTGGTGTCAAATCCCATTCCTGACACCAGTGTAACAAAATATCTTTAACTGCATGGCATGCCAGCTCACAAGGAACCTTGGCCTACCACCCGGCCACTGCGTCCCCAATCTTGGTTCATGACAGACGTCAGGGATGGGGTGCAGTATTGGAGGGTGAGACGTGGTCAGCACCTCAAACCCCTCCCGGCCAGTTAATGCGGTCCTCATGACCTGGAGCCGCTACTTCTCCATCAAGTAGCTGCTCAATTGGCCCCCCAGGGACCTTACAAGGCTGAGTGCACCCCAGGCCAGGTACTGGGAACCGAACCCAGGTCTCCTGCTTTGCAAGCAGCTGCGCTATCACCGACAAAATATCTTTATTACTTCATATTCTGATATTTATTTCAAAGCTGTAGCAGAATTTTATCTCTTGAAAAATCCTTGACAATATCCACGATATGTAATGCAAGATGACAAAATAAAAATTCTTGAGATTGTTGAGACTGTAGACATCTCAACTGAGCGAGTGTATGATATCCTGCATGGCGTATTGGCTGTGCGCAAGATGGGTGCCATGATTGTTCACAGTGGACCAAAAGTGCACTGAAAAAGGCAATGACCATTTTGTCAGCTAGTATGGTGATGGGATTTCTAGGGAATAATCCTCATAGATTACATGCAAAAAAGGGCTCTTTCTCCCTTGTCAGTAATAACAATTGTAAAAATGCATGAAGAAATGTTCATCAAATGAGCAAGTAATAGTTGTAGTCATTTTGTAGAATTTGACACAACTTATTTTTCTGATGGGATGATGCAGGTGGAGGAAGTGTGCACCTGGACAAGAAGTAAGGCGAGCTGTTCATGAAACAAATCTTTTTTACTTTCTGCAGCCCATATGTATCTAGTGGGTAGAGAAGGTATTGTATTTCACCCAAAAATTTGACGTTGAGAATTTACCTTAAATATATGTTTTGATATACACTGAGTCTGAAAAAAGCATTTTTAGAACAAGGTATGTGGGTGTGCACGTGAGCGCATGCACACACAGCATAGCTCAAAAATGAGAAATCTGTTAAATACCAAACTAGGTATTTGAGTTTAGTATGTCTCAAGAATGTGTGACAGAGGTTTTCAAAAAACTACCCCTGCCCCCAGCTATCCTTTACATGGAAACATTTTTGAAAATTTAGATTTTCTCAAAAATGGCTCTAACAATTTTGATTAAAATATTATGTGGTAGTGGTGGTGGTGGTGGCAGCTTTATTCATCCATTAGTCAATACAATAGAATAGAATAGATTCATTTTATTGTCATTAAACTTTACAGCAATAGACAACAACATGGAATACGTGAATACATAAATATATTACAGTACTAGAAAAATATGTACATTTCTTTAGCAGAACATTGTCATAATATATAAGAACAGTACATATATTGTTATATACAATTTTGTGGTTTACAGCTACAATGTATCTATAAATTGAGTCACATTATAGAAAGTAAAAGTTGCTTAAAGTGCTGGTAGTTTATTATATAGGGTGGCTGCTGAATATCTAACCCCCTCAGAATAAAGTGTAGTTCTGGTATTGTGTTTGGTCATTTCCAACATTTTGTTTAGTAAATATGCGCACTGGGTACAGTTAACATTTTTAGTTCCTTTCTGCAAGAATCTGCTTCTTTGCAGACATTGTACATCATTGACTTTTGAAAACCTCTACTCCCGCCCCATACCTCAGGAGACTTTCTGCATAAGCAAAGTATAGAATTCTTATACTGCTACTAGTTAGCTTGTCTTTTATTATTTTTAGCGAGAAAAATAATTTCTTCAGTTTTACAAGTAAATGTTGTATATGAACACCCCAGTCCAACCAAACTGCCAGGAATTTTGCTTCTGTCACAAAGGGACAGGAGCATTATGTAATTTGATATCACATTTCCCAGAATGTTTATTTCTTTTATGACGAACAATATTGTTGATGATACTAAAGATATTTATATCACAAATAAAATGTATATCTTGAATTTTCTGGGAATAGCCTCTGACGACTATTTTGGGTAAATTTTGCTAAATTTTGTGTACTTTGTAAACTGTAAGAGATAGACAAAAACTTACCATACAAAAAATGTAGATCTTGCTAAAACGCAATTTATGTCATACGTTTTTTTTTTTTAATTGACTGTTTCTGAGATATTTTACTGTTATTTTGAGATATTACTTGGATTAAGCTTTAAAATTCTCAGTTTTCTCAAACGGACCATAAAAAGCAAAACAAAGTGACAAGCTTTTAAAAGATTTGACTATCACTTTATCCTAGTGTATTCCCTTATTTCTCTGCTGCTTACAAGGAAGCAAATAATATGACCAATTATGCTAATATTTACCTCAATTAGCATGTTGTAGATAAAAGAATAAACCTTTGTAAGATGGTTTGTATTTGGAACAGCTAGAGAAGGTCATGTGAATAGAACACATCTGATTTTTTTGTTACTTTTTTACCAGATTTTTCAAACCACCCTCGTACTTTCCACTGCAGTAGGTCTTTTAATTGCACTTTCAGCACTATCATTATCTTTATTCAAAATGTTTGCAATGTTACTTTCATCTTTATCGGTTTCACCATATTTCTCAACCACAACATTACATCTGATTCCTATTGCAATCAAGATTCTGTTTCAATTGTAACCTACTTCTAGATACACGAGTCTTGTAAACATAAAATCTTTGTTTTAATGTTAGGCATTGTCTATTGCTGATTAACATTTCACTTGCAGATGATAATGGTTAATGTCAGACGAACCAACTCATTGTTGAAGCACATTTTTACTTTCTCTACACGTACTATGTACATAGTGTATAGAGAAGGTATTGTATTGCACCCAAAAATTTGATACCAAGATTTCACCAGAAATATATGTTTTAGGATCCCCTGTATCCAAAAAAAGCAATTTCAGGAAAAGGTCTGTGTGTGTGTGTGTGTGTGTGTGTGTGTGTGTGTGTGTGCGTGTGCGTGTGTGGGGGGGGGGGTGTACACGATAACTCAAAAACGACAATCTTGGTATTTAAGTTTAGTATCTTCCAAGGATGCGACATGAAGATTTTAAGAAAAATACCCCCACCACAAACTACCCTTTACCTGGAAAAGATTTCGAAAATGTTGAAATTCTTAAAAATGCCTCTAACGATTTTGATTAAAATATTGTGTATTAAAATAACGTATATCTTAAATTTTCTGGGAATAACCTCTGAAGACTACTTTATTCAGGATGAATTTTATGGAATTTTCCATAACTGCTAAACCACAAGAAATGCACAAAAACTTACCACACAAAAAATGTAGAACACGATAAAACACACAATGTTATATACATTTTTTTTTGTGTAGTTGATCATTTTTGAGATATTCCTTGTTATTGGTTTTAGCTTTAAGAAACTTATACTTTTCCGGTAGAGGAATTTGTCAACTCCTCTCCATACAAACAAAGGAAATTCAGTCACATAGCAACCAGCTTTTAACTATTACTTTAACCTATAGTACTCCCTTATTTCACTTCTACTTACAAGGAAGCAAGTAATAAGACCATTTCTGTTATTTTTTCTCGATTAGCATTAACTAAATGGAAGCATAAGCTTCTTAACAATTTTTTTTTTTTTTTTTTTTTTTGGTAGTGTTTAATGCCTGCTCTTAACTACTTATGGCACCACAGGTGGTGACACTGATGATACATGAATGATGATGGAGCACCAGTGGAATGTGATGGTGGGGGAAACCGGAGTACCCGGAGGAAACCCGCCCCAGCGCCACTTTGTCCACTACAAATCTCACATGCGGTCGCTTGGGATCGAACCCCGGCCGTCTAGGTGAGAGGCGAGCGGTCTAACCACTCGGCCACGACGCAGCCAATAATTTGTTGCAGAGATGTAGAGAAAGTCATTGAATGGAACACATCAGATTTTTTTTTGTAGGCTTGTAACATGGGAGAGAGAAATATTGGGTATTGTTTTGAATATGTGAGAAAAGTTCTAAGTCCGAAGGTTGGGCGATGTGCGTGCGCAAGCAGACAGAACAAATGAAAGGCTGGAAACAGAGCAGATCTTCATGAAACTCATTTTGATCCAGCTCATTTAGACACACTTAACCTAAGCTAAGATAACCTAACTTCGACAAAATGTTGAAAACAGAGGAAGCTGTTGTTCGCAGTGGCTTGGTACAGCCTCCATTTGTCTGATAACTTTTTTTGTTTTTCAAAAACCAATTAGAAAACACAAGAAAATGCTTCATCACCTGCATCACTGTTGGAAAGAAGAGCTGAAATGTTTTTCTTCAATATTATCATCTCTCCCATTGTTAGGTGTACCATATGAGATTATTTTCTATTACCTGACCATTCAATAAATTTATAGAATTTTTAAAGAACTATACGATTGTTATTTTAAGATCTAGTCCATACTGTCACCTCACAAGCATGTGGGGTTTCACTAGATGGTAGATTACAGTTATTAAAGACAACTCAATGATTCAGAATGGTCCATTTTTATTAAGTATCTAAAGACTCCCATCAGAGCTCACCTTTTAGACAGCACAGTTGCTGTTGAGATCACGCCAAAGTTCCAAGGTGTGCGGCACAGAGCGAGGATCAGAGTAATGGAGTCCGACCAAGAAACCATCAAAAAGCCCATAATGTCGGTTCTGACGCTCCTTATATAACCAATCATTTCCTATGAAGTTAAGCATAACAGGATGTTCTAGAACACTCCATCTGATGCACATCGCTGTGCAAAACGGCTCACAGGACCCAGCAAGTTTATGAACTGTGAGTCCCCATGGAATTCTCCCAGCAGAAGGGATTAGCCGCTCAAGTCCCGCTACATACTAGCTGTGCCCATCCACTTGCCAAGAAATATTGTGAAACGTAAGAAAATATAAACATTTAGATGAATGTACAATTTAGCTCAGGGTGTCCAGAAATATGAATGTTCAAACTTTCTATGGATCCTTGTGCTTCTCAACAGTAAGCGTGACAATACCGTTGTAGGTTTTAGAACTTCTGGTACTCTATTGAGGCAATTCTGTAACTACTGGTATTGAGTATCAGCCCAACTGAAGCTCTATTTGTATTTCCTATTTACTTGCAATAAACTCTGTAAATTGATTACATCAAGTAGAATAGAACTATCTATTGTTTGTAGAAGAGTGAAAGTGAAAGTACCACAGTAGATTTGTAACTGTTATTACACAGACTTATAATATTACTTTCTCTACACATGCTATGTACATATTGTATAGAGAAGGTATAGTACTGCACCCAAAAATTTGATACCGAAAATATATGTTTCAGGTCCCCTGAATCAAAAAAAAGCATTTTTGGAAAAAAGGTCTGCGTCCGTGTATGTGTATCTGTGGACAGCATAGCTCAAAAACAAAAATACCATTAAATACCAAACTTGGTATTTAAGTTTGGTACCTTCCAAGGATGCAACACAAAAATTTTCGAAAAAAAATCCCCCCACACAAAACTACCCTTTTCATGGAAAAAATTTAAAAAATTTTGATTTTCTCAAAAATGGCTCTAATGATTTTGATTAAAATCTCTCTTTTCTTGTAGTTTAACGTCCTTTAACCTGGTTGGTCATATCGGATGATGAATGAAATTGGTGAAATGATGCTCAAATGATCTCGGGGGTCCACGGAGCTTAAAGTTACTTGACATTCGTCTTCTCAGGATAAGGGAAAACCCTGAAAAAAACCTTATCCGGGTACCTCACCCTAAGTGAGATTCAAATTCACGACCTTTTGAATGTGAGACAGACACGCTACCACCACACTACCCAGGCGGGCGTAAAATCTCTTATATTTAAGATATTTACATGTCAAGTAATATGTATATATTTAATGTTCTGGAAATAGCCTCCAAAGACCTCTTTATTCTGGATGATTTTTATACAATTTTGCATAACTGGTAAACCATAAGAAATAGATAAAAACTTACTACACAAAAAGTGTAGATCACGATAAAACACACGATTTATGTTATATACATTTTTTTCATGGAGTTGATCGTTTTTGAGATATTCCTTGTTTTTGGTTTCAACTTTAAAAAACATATACTTTTCTCATACAGGAATTTGTCAACTTCTGTCCATACAAACAAAGGAACTTCAGTCACATAGCAACCAGCTTTTGACTATCACTTTAGCCTATGCTACTCACTTATTTTGCTTCTACTTACAAGGAAGCAAGTAATAAGAGTATTCCTGCTAATTGTTTCTGGATTATCATGAAGTAAATAGAAGCATAAGCTTTTTAACAAGTTGTTGCAGAGATGTAGAGAAAGTCATGTGAATGGAAGACATAAGATTTTTCATCTTTGAGTTCCATCTAGAAGGCTATATAATATATATAATATTTAAAGTAATTTACAGGGGATAGGCAAAATAATGTGAAGAATGGCAGTAAAGGGATGGTTGTCAACAACTCAGGTAAGGCATGTGTTTATCACTGACTAGGCATCAGTACATGTTCTTTACGAGTATTGGCATTCAGAGACACAGGTAGACTTAGAGAGGGCAGATGATGACGGGAAAGTAATAGTGGGAGAAAATAAAAACTAAATGACAGAGATTAACAAAAACTGTGTCAAAACATCAAAGTGACTGCAGACCCTGTGTCTACCAACACTGTCCGCCGAGAACTACATAAAGCAAACATTCATGGACGAGCTGCTATATCTAAACCATTAGTGACTAAAACCAACACAAAAATGTGTCAGGAGTATAAATCCTGGATGGCTGATCACGCAAACAAGTCATATGGTCTGACCAGTCAATGTTTATGTTATTTCCAACATCAGACTGGATTTAGCTTGAGAACTCCAAAAGAAACCTACAATCCTGATTGCTTGACTCCAAAGGTGGAGGTAGAAGTGTAATGGTGTGGGCAGCCATATCATGGTATTCTGCTGCTCCCATCATTATTCTCTTACAGCCAAAGGTGATGAGGTGCACCCATGATCCAAAAGCTTTTCCCCAACAACGATGCCATATTTCACCCATTCACATAGCCAGGACAGTACAATCATGGTTTGAGGAGCATGGAAATGAACTGCAGCATCTTCCCTGGCCACCACAATCCCCAGACTTGAACATTGTCCAACCAGTTTGGGCCTCGTCACTACAGCAGGTAGAAGAATGGCATTACATTCTACTGGAGACTATACCATCATTTTAATTCACTATTTCAAGAAGAATTGAAGCTGTATTACAGGCAAGTGGGGGCCGAAGCCCTTATTAATAAACCATTCCAAAGTAAGTACAGGTGCTCACATATTTTGCTTATCCCTGTCTAGTAGGATACAGCTAACTTCGAATATAAACATTTTAACCTAAAATATTTACTGCCCAGTTAAAAAGATAGACTTTTGGCACTTTCCCTTTTACTGGGTTGCTCTGTTCATAGGCCGGGGCACTATGGGTCATGGGGCACCTTGAGTCATTGGCTGTTACAGTAAATCTAGTGTATTTACAGTGGCTGTACTGACAACACATGATTTTTACAATATTATCCAGCTGGCAGAGACCTGGTTTCTTTGTTTCAGAGCACATATGAGATTATTGTTTCTTTCTGTGCAAAAGTAAAATCTAAAGCTATTGGAAATGTTTAAATATTGGTTTCTGTAATTCAAATGATTTTAATTTAGCTATTAATCAAAGTTCTTTGTATCTTTGCATATCTTATTACACTGAAAGTAATTATTTATCATTATTTTTTAAGTTTATGTTTGGAGATTTTTATAATTAACTCCTTCCGGGGCATCATGGGTCAGTCATAACTGGGGTACTATGGATCATATACTAAACACATGTGAAAAACTAAGGATAGAAGATATTTAGTTTATATTATCTTTCCAGTTATGGTTCAAACATACAAGAGAAAATCTGACAAGGGATTGTATGAAGAAGAGGATCTGAGGACAGCAATTAATTTGGTTGCTGAAGGCAGGAGAATAAGAAGTGCAGCCAATGAATGTGGTATCAAGAAAGAGACCCTGAGACATAAGATAAAGATATTGAAGTACCATCCTGGCATAGAAGTTGAACTTAAGCCCAATTACATCCATCATCAAGTTTTTACAGAAGATCAAGAATACTTAATAGCTCATTACCTAAAAACTTGCTGCAAAATGTTTTAATGGGTTAACTACAAAAGAATGCCGTAAACTGGCTTATCAAACTACAGTTGCAAATAATGTTAAATGCCCACAATCATGGAAAGAAAGAAAAATGGCTGGGGAGGACTGATTGGTAGGATTTTTCAAAATAAATAAAGGTTTATCCCTCACATCGCCATAAAGGTGCAGCCTTGCCCGTGTCACCTCATTTAATCCCCACAATGTAAAGGCAATTTTTGATAACTATGCAACTTTACTAAAGAGAGAGCCGCTACTTGGAAATCCTGCAAGGATTTTTAATTTGGATGAGACGAAAACCCCAACGGTTCAAAACAGTGGTAAGGTAACTGCTGAGAAAGGTTGCAAAGCTGTTTGCAAAGTCAAAAGCACAGAAAAGGGAACCCTTGTAACAACTTGTAGTATTATTCGTGCTGATGGTAACTATTTACCACCTGTTTTAATATTCTCTCGGGTTCATTTCCGTGACCACATGCTATTTGGTGCACCATCTAACACATTGGGCCTGGCTAGTCCTTCAGGATGGATGTCTAGTGAACTCTTTGTTTCAACATTGCAGCATTTCATTAAATTCTCAAACAGCACAAAGGACAACCCATCACTATTAATATTTGATAACCGTAAGTATAGAGGTCTTCGAAATGGCAAAAGCAAATGCTGTCCACATTTTGACAGTATCACCTCATTCATCACATCGAATGTAGCCTCTTGATGTAAATGTGTATGGGCCATTTCAGCAATATTACAATGCCGCTGTGGCTTCATGACTACTAAACCACCCAGGCAAACCATTAACTTTTTATGAAGTAGCTGGTTTTGTAGGCATAGCCTTCGTCACATGCTTTTACACCTTGTTTTATAATTAGTGGTTTTCAGAAGTCAGGAATACACCCTTTGGATGCACATGTATTCAGTGATGATGCTTTTCTTCCGAGTTCAGTAACTGATCGACCTCTTCCTCCAAATGTAACAGAGAAAACTGACAACATACCTGGTCCATCACAACCTTCAAAAGCAGCACCAACAGTGACAAATGAAAATCCAGTTTTACCAGCATATCAAGAAAATGTAACTAATAAAGTTCCATTCCAAATTGAAAGTTCTGCTGAAATTAGAGGTTACCCAAAGGCAGATCATCAAACAGGAACTAGGAAACACAGGCAGCAAGGTAGCAGCAAAATACTCACAGACACTCCAGAGAAAGAACATTTATTGCAAAAGAAGAGGAAACAAGAAAATAAAGAAAAGAAGACACTTGCCAAAAAGCCGCCAGTTAAAAGAAATATTTTCCCTAATGATAGTAATTCCTCAGAGGCTGACACAGGAGCAGACTTTATAGAAAGTGGGAGGGATAGTGAAGCTACTATATCATGTGTAGATTCGACATTGTTCAGTGATAGACAACCAGAGGAAAATAGTT
This sequence comes from Hymenopus coronatus, assembly GCA_030762935.1. Taxonomy (NCBI): domain Eukaryota; kingdom Metazoa; phylum Arthropoda; class Insecta; order Mantodea; family Hymenopodidae; genus Hymenopus; species Hymenopus coronatus. Next base: position 4,934,253 of record CM060892.1, read on the forward strand.
TTGTTTTGGTTGAATTCAGAGATAGAAAAGTAATATTCACTATGTTGGAAAGGTTTTGAGAATTATAAATGACTAAGATGAAGAGAGAGAATATGAAATAAAATTTATGAGATGTTCAAAGGAATCATGTCAAAAGTTTATTTTTCCTCAAGAGGATGACATTTCTATAGTAAGACGTCCTGATATTTTATTTGTCTTGCCCAGTCCTGAAGAGTGTGATAAGAGAACTGCTCGCCAAAGGTCATTCATCAAATTTCCAGTCATATTTAGCTCATTCAATATGCATTAGAAGGGTTAGTTTACAGATATAAGCAATAAACTTCATTTGTCAGATGCATTGTATTCTAAATAATATAATTTTCAGCTTTCATGTAACACTACAATTACATTTTTTCTTTCGATAAATATGTATTGAGCAAACAGGTTTACTTTGTTGCAATGTGTGTAATTCATATAATCGTATGTATGTAAAATAAAATTCAGTTCAGCTCACTTAACTGTTAATTTTTGAATAGAATTACTTGTCCTGTGAGTGACCCATAGTGCCCCTGAGACTGACCCCTTGGGTCATTTACCAAAAAATGTATTTTAATTTTTTCTGAAAAGACATTGATAATTTTAAAAACTCTGAACAATTAATATTAAAATGTACACTCCCCTTTAAAAATGTGCAAAGTTTGGTTAAAATCATGTTGTATCTAAGTACACTTTTGAGAGTTTGAATTTTTTAGGCTCATGGTGCCCCAGCTTCCCCTATATTAGGAAATGAAAGATGGCTAATTTTGCTGAGAGGCCTCTTTATCAGGCTTGAGATTCTTTTCTGTGCAATAAATCTATGACATGGGACAAACGGCTTTACTTCCCCTCCAAATGAGTTTATGCTAGAAAAGTTCCGTCCACGAGGTTTGGGAACCAGAGGCTGGCATGTTGCCTGTAGATGACACAGGACAATAATTATAGCTGGACAAACACGTAACATTTTAAATAAACCATACAGCTGAGATGGTGGTGTGTGAAACCTTTTACATTGATGCTGATGATGGTGATTACAATGCTTCTGATTATAGCAACATTGTCATTAACTGTGATGATGATGTAAATAACACCAATGATAATGGTGATTGTGATAATAATAATGGTGGTGATAATTCTGATTTTATTGTTCTGATCATACCATGATGATAATGATGTTGATGAGTGTGATGGTGATAACATTGATGATAATGGTGGGGTGATGGTAATTATGGTGGTGATGATAATCCTGATAACACTATGATAAAGGTGATGGTGATAATAAAATTGATGATAATGGCAGTGATGATAATGCTAATGATGGTGATAATAAGATTGATGATAGTGATGGTGATAATCTTGATGATAAATGGTGATTATAATCCCACTGGTGTTAATGGTGGCAATGGAATTTCTGATGATAATGGTGATGTTGATGGTGAATAAAATGAGTTAATGATGATATTGAGAATTATAATGGTGGTAAAAATAATAATTGTAGGTGATGACATAGTGATGGTGAAGAGAAAGCAAAGGAAGTAGCTTATCTCTTTGGATGAGAGCTGGTTGTTTGTGAGGTGTACTGTACCAGGTGAAAGTGACACATTACATCAGAGGCTGCTTCCTCTCTCTCCTCTGCCCCTCCTTGTTCACTTCTCATGCAACATCAAGGACAGCAGCAAGTGTGTTCTGGGACTTCCCATGTGGCTGGCAACACACAAGGTAACATTGTAAAGCTGCTCAACCACACAATCCTGGTGCTTTACACAAAAGTCATTTGTCATTATACCACACCTCAGCTTCCAGTGCAGTGCTTTTAACAGATAGATACAACTTCTATAATATTGTGTGTTAATTCTCAACACTTTTTGGTTAAATCAACTTTCATTCATTTTTTATTAGTCCTTTTAAAACATATACATGTTGTTGGACACGTCAGGCTACAAAGAATGTAGAAACAAATAAAACAAAATAGAAATAATACAGTAAGAATTATTTGCAATGTTTACATTAAAATTATTTATACAAGTTATAAATATAATTTACAAAATTGAATATGTATCTACTATTTACAATTCATTCAAAAATTCAGCTACAAATGAAAACAAGCATTTATGCAAACATTTTTAAGTTGCTTCTTGAAGACTTTTAAGGTTTTGTATATTTTTCAAGAACACAGGAAGTTTATTGTAGAGTTGGCAAGTTGAAGCTATTGGCTTGTAATGAGTTGCTTGTGGTGCATAATTGTCTTTATTTCTTGTAAGCTAATCATGATTGTTTCTGTTTAATTGTCTACTTCTATCCTTACTTTTTAATTACATTATTGCATTAAACTCTTATTCAGGATTATTTTTATATAATAAAAGAAGTGTTGACATAATACAATAACATAAGATACTTTAATTTGTCCTTTAAATACATAATTTAGGGAAACATAAAAAATTTAGTGCAATTTGATACATATACAGCATTTGTCTATTCATATTCACGTCCATACTTAAATTCTTCCAAGCTAAAAAATACATTTGCTATTAAATATGTTTCTATTTTGTTTAGTTTGAGTTGAGTTCTATTGCAGAGCTCCTTTCCCATACTCTTACTACACCCCTGTATACAGATCTAACATAATCATTGTTTGTTAATTATGCTTGTGAATACCTTTATTTCTTGGTTAGTCTATTTCCTGTGTTATGAGCCAGGAACAGTTGAAATACCAAACTGTTTCAACTTCAATCTGCACAACAGTCAAATATTTACAAGGGCCGTTTGTTTTCAACCTCCAATAGGCTATAAATAAAAGACAAATTCATAGAAAACAATTATAAACTACCTTTAAATATAAGACAAATTGCAAATGCAAATTCTTTTAAAACTAGTTTAAAAAAACAGAATTAAGGAACTTAATTTTTACAACATACAAGAATATTTAAATATAGATGCATTTTAATGACTTGCTGACACAACCTATTGTGTTATATGCATGCCAAATGGTGAAATAAATTATCATTATCATAATTATCATTATTTTATTACTAAAAGTTTTGTACACTTATGGTTACTTTTCAACATAATCACCGAAAAGATTGAGACATTTATCATACGTGAGCACAAGCTTTACAATACCCGCTTCAAAAAATGTTGCCACCAATGATTTCAAATGATCATTGACATTGTTTTGAAGATCTTCATACTTTACGCCGTTTGCGGAGAGCCATTCAAAACAAACGAAGAGGAATGCTGACTTCAGAAATTGTGTTGATCCATGACAACGCTCGTCCACACACTGCTGGCCCAACCCATCGGCTCCTTGAACAATTTCAATGGGACATTTTTGATCATCTGCCATACAGTCCTGACCTGACACCCAGCGTCTTTCACATTTTCCCTGAACTGAAGACGTGGCTAGGAGGGCAGCACTTTCAAACCAACCAAGATCTTCAAAACCCATCTTCAACAAAATCATATATGATTCTTGTCTACATTGTGTATTCCAAAAAAATTTCAAAAAATGAAATATCACATTAGTACCCCAAAAAACCTGCATATGTGCTAAAAATAAAAATTCATCACTATTGTTTATCTCGATTAGCTTGAAGTAGATAGAAGAATAAGCTTTTAAAATAATAGTTTGGGGCTGAATAAGTAGAAAAGAAATGTGAATGGAACACTCCAGATTTTTTCATTACCACAAGACCAACTATAAGAGGCAGGATACAAACTGAAATAAGTCCATCTTGGTAGCGTGTGTGCCCCACATTCAATAGCTTGTGAACTTTGGGTGAGTTGCCCAGATGAGGGTTTTCCTTTATCCTGAAAAGATGAATGTCAGGTAACTTTAAGCTCCATAGACACTCAGATAAATTTATATGTAATGAAATAGTTTTTTAAGCTCATAGATAAGAATGTCACTTTTGATAGCAAATTTAAGGTTATGAAAACAAAGAATAACATTAATTTTTCTTGTTTTTAGTATGCACAATGGAAGGAAAGATAAATCCAAATTTTTGTTTGCATGATGAACAGGTAAGTATTTTTATACATACCTAAAATAAATTTAGGTATAAAACAAAAAATAATTTTATTCAGAAGAAATATTGAGCAATTAAAACAAATATGATCATTAATATTGTTGAAAGAAATAATAAAAAAATAAATAAATAAATAAAAAAGAAAATACACATACAAAGAGAATTTATAGGTACATTTTTAATCATTTTGACAATGAATTTGAATGATTTATAACAATAAAAAAATAATAATCATCAAAATAATATAATAATCATAAAAATAATAATTATGAGATAGATTAAAACTCAAATGCCAGATAACATCAGAGATCTCCAAAATTGTAACAGGACACGGCAAAAATAAATCACATCTACATCGAATAGGGATCCTAAACGACTCTAATTGCCCGTGTCGGAAAGCCACGCAGACCGTAGACCATCTACTATACGATTGTGAAATGCAGCAACACGCCAGAAACAAGCTAAAAGAAGAAATCCGCAAAAGTGGAGGAACATGGCCAGTGCCACAGAAAGAACTAATACACAAACATTTTAGACATTTTAACAAAATATGTGAAAGCAATAGTGTATGATAGGGTCTGAAGGACAAGTGAAAAAGTTCAACTTGAGATAACAGCACTGAAAGAAGTATTAAAATATACAAAACTATGTAAATAATGTATACACAATGTAAATGGTGTGAAATATGTAATGCATGTAATATTACTTCGGTAATGGGGCATGCTGTTTTGAATAAATGGAAAAAAAAATAATAATACTAATTATAATAATAATACTCTAAATAATAATTATAATAATCTAAACAATAATAATAATCTAAATAGTAATAACAATAATAATAATAATAATCTAAATAATAATCTAATAATAATAATAATAATAATCTAATAATAATAATAATAATAATAATAATAATAATAATCTAAATAATAATAATAATCTAAATAATAATAATCTAAATAATAATAATAATAATCTAAACAATAATAATCTAAGTAATAATAATAATCTAAATAATAATAGTAATAAACTAAATAATAATAATAATAATAATCTAAATAATAATAATAATAATCTAAATAATAATAATAATCTAAGTAATAATAATTAATAACAATAATAATAAACTAAATAATAATGCTAGTAATAGTTAGCTTGATGATTATGAGGAAAGAGAAAAAAATCTCAATTTTAACTTTTTAATATTTTAATTTTGTGTTTAAACTATATCTGAAATTACTATTGTTATTAATCTAATAAAGTCATTCTTAGAAAATTTTCTTCAAATAGTACAAATAAAATATGATATGTCTGATTCAATGCCAGTAACTAAGGGAGAACCTCAAGGTTGAGTATTAGGTCCTTTCCTAATCATTATATATGTAAATGATTTGCCCATTAATGTTCCATGTAAAACAGTTTTGAACACTGATTATACCACATTAGTAACAACACCAAATCTAGAACTTTGTTGTGGATTTAGCAGCTGAATGGTTTAATGCAAACATGCTACAAAACTGAAGAACTGTTATTTCAATTAAATGCAAAGAAGCAGGATAATAAATGTGTCAAACTTCTAGGAATTTACATAGACAGAAGACTTAATCAGAAACATTACATTAGTGCTTAACAATAATAGTGCTTGTCATAGTGTTAGTGAAAACTTAATGATACAGGCACATTATGTCTTGTTTCATTCCTGTCTAACATATGGTATACTTCTCTGGTGTAATTCTGCAGCAACACAAACTATATTCAAGTGGCAGTTAGATGTACTGCTAATCTAGATTATAACCATCCTTGCAAACAATTTTTCAAACAACTTAATCATGACCTTCACCATTCATAAAAAAAAAAAAACCTACAAAAATATTCACTCCGAAAGACACAACATGGCTACATACACAAAATAATTATACTTTAGACTTACCTTAGTCAAGATTATTAAAACGTTTTGGCAGCCATAAATACCTAGGATTAAGTATGTACAACAAACTTCCGAAACATATTACCTCATTACCCAATCATAAATTCAAAACATTTCTGGACAATTGACTGAAAAATAAAGCTTTTTACTCAGTAGAAGAATCCTTTGAATGTAATAACTTTCACACAGATGAGTAATATCTAAGGTAGCTATGTAAAATGTATCCATTAATTTATCATAAACATGGTGAAAATAGTAGCAAACATATCCAAGTGTTTTAAATGGTGTAAATAATTGTATAAAGTAATGTGATAAATGATGTACTTGACGCGACCATTTGCAATGTTGTAAAACAGCTTAATGGTCTGTAAACTTTATTTTTATTCACTTTTTCATATATTAAGAATTCTGCTCTGGTATGAAATTGCATAATTGTTTTAAAAGTATTAACAAGATAAAAATTGCTGCTGTCTAATGAGCAATGAGATTCATTATCATAGTACAAGGCAGAAAGGAAATCTACATGTGCAATATTGCAGAACGAATCTAGCCAAAAACAGTGTAAATCATAATGGAATACAACTGTATAATAGGCTACCCCTTAATATAAAAACTATTGAAAATGTAAATCTGTTTAAGAAAAAACTCAAATTGTACCTATTAGAGAATGCATTTTATTCAGTTATGGAATATGTAAATAAGTCTTACTAATTAAGGCAGTATGGATATGTTGGTGACCCTAAATGCTGTATGCATATGTGTATGTGTGTGTGTGTGTCCTTTTAACTTATTGTTATATTCCTATGTAACTTATTGATGAGTCCATATCATGTATACATGATCTGAAGGATGAAATAAATGAATATGAATGAAATGACAAAAATGTATTGATTATGAACTTGCATATAAAAATGATGATGTATATAACTTTACCTGCTCATTCTTCAACAAACTATGCTAAAAATCTTATTATTCTATCTAGTTCACATTAATAGTGATAAAATTTGCAGAAATGCTTTTATTACATATTTCATTGTAGCTATAAAGGAATAATGGAATGCAATAGGCTTAAACGATACTTTTATTTCTATTTCTTTATTATCTCCATTTGTAATACATAATTTACAAGGATCGTCAGATTGATTACAAAACTAAACATATAGTATAAATAATAACATGAGTATATACACTTTAAAAAAGGAAAAAAAAAAAAAAAAATAATACAGGGGGTACCATCATACAGCATAACTTATTTAATTTAACATTTTATACTCCTCTATAGAGTAAAATACATTTTCTGTAAGATACTTTTTAATTGCTTTAAGTTTACAGTTTTCTTCAGTTATCTGTTTTATTTGTTTAGGCAAATGATTGTACAAATCTTTGGTTTTACTTTCTATACTTTTGTTACTTAACGTTCCTCTTAGTCTGTTAATGAAATAATTTTGTTTCGTTCTTGTGTTATGTTCGTGTATGTGCATGTTTCTACTTTGATTACTATGATTTTTTATTGAGTATTTAATGAATTCAGATATATACAGTGCCGGAAATGTTAATATATTTAGTTTTTTATAAGAATTTTTACAAGTATCCGTCTTCTTTAGTTTACATATTATTCAAATGGCATGCTTCTGTAGTCTTAATATTCTTTGCAATGTTTTTTTCTGTGCATTACCCCATAATACAACCCCATAGCTCAAATGAGAATGTATGAAGGCATAGTATATTTGTATTAAGCTATCTCTATCCATTTGTTGCGCTGCTTGTTTTAAGATGTATAGTCCTGTATTTATTTTTTTTGCTATTTTTACTTTCTCCATATGTACTATGTACATAGTGTATAGAGAAAGTATTGCACTCCACCAAAAATTCGATACCGAGATTTCACCGGAAATATATGTTTTAGGGTCCCCAATATCCAAAAAGAGCATTTTCACAAAAAGGTCCGTGTGTGTGTGTGTGTGTGTGTGTGTGTGTCCGTGTGTCCGTGAACACGATAACTCAAAAACGAAAAGTCGGTAAAATACCAAACTTGGTATTTAAGTTTAGTATCTTCCAGGGATGCGACACGAAGATTTTGAGAAAAATCCCCCCACCCGCAACTACCCTTTACATGGAACTTTTTTCGAAAACTTTGATTTTCTCAAAAATGGCTCTAACGATTTTGATTAAAATTTCGGATATTAAACATATTTACCTGACAAATGAAATGTATATCTTGAATTTTCTGGGAATAGCCTCTGAAGAGTAGTTTATTCTGGATGAATTTTACTAAATTTTGAATAACTGCTAAACCATAAGAGAGGGACAAAAACTTACTGCACAAAAAATGTAGAGCACATTAAAACACACAATTTATGTTATATACATTTTTTTCGTGGAGTTCGTCGTTTTTGTGACATTCCTTATTTTTGGTTTCTGCTATGAAAAACGTATACTTTTCTCATACTGGAACTTGTCAACTCCTATCCATATAAACAAAGGAACTTCATTGACATAGCAACCAGCTTTTGACTATCACTTTAACCTACGGTTGTCCCTTATTTCTCTCCTACTTACAAGGATGCGAGTAATAAGACTATTTCTGCTAATTTTTTTTCTGATTAGCATAAAGTAAATAGAAGTATAAGCTTTTTAAGAATTACTTGTTGTAGGGATATGGAGAAAGTCATGTGAATGTACACATCAGATTTTTTCAATATGTTTTTTCCAGTTTAATCTGTTATCTATTATTAATCCTAAGAAGTTTGTTTCTGTTACTTGTTGTATTTGTTTATTGTCTAGGACTAATTGAATATTGGGTGGTATTTTCTTTTTTAAGCTGATTTGCATCCATTCTGTTTTATTTGTATTTATTACCATCCCTCAAATCTTTCAAGAGTTGGTCACTATGTAATGCTATTGAAATTTTGTTCTGTAGCTTGAGCAGAAACAAGGAAAGAATAAAACTTTTGCATTTGAGAAAACTTAAAGAATTTCAAAATTAAAACTAATAACACGGAATATTTTGGAAATTTTAATTTCACAAAAAATATATATTTTACATAAATTGTACACCTACCAAAAAATGTACTTATATAACATAAATTATGTGTTTTAATGAGACTTATATTATTTAATGAAAACTTTCATTTGTTGAAATAGATGATAATTTTTTTGTATTAATTTTTTGTTTAGTTAGACTTAACTAAAGAATGCACTCAGTATAAGGTCATCCAGAATGAAGAGATCTTCAGAGGCTATTCCCAGAAAATTCAAGTCATACATTTCAGTTGTCATATTTATATGTTTTAATATACGATAAATTGTAAGAGCCATTTTAAGAAAATCAAATATTTAAAAAATCTTCAAAGTGACAGGAGTTTGGATTGGGATTTTGTAAGGGTAGTTTGTAGAAAAATGAGTAAAAAAAGACTTGTGAATGCTGCAATAATATTTTATACATCCTGGACATGCAAAGAGAACTGAATTTCAATTACAGCAACCAGTTTTTAAAACATTTGACAATCACTTTAGTCTAATGTGTTTCTGTTAATTTCTATCTAGAATAAGATTTTTAATTTCTCTGGCCCGTATGTACAATGTGCATAGTGCATAGAAAAGGTATTGCATTCCACCCAAAAATTCTGTAGTGGTATTTCACCAGAAGTATATATTTTGAGGTCACCTAAGTTAGAAATGAACATTCTTAGAAAAATATGTGTGTGCATGCTTACATGTGTCAAAAATGACTAAATGCCACACTTGGTATTTAAGTTCAGCATCTTCCAAGGATGCCTCACAAAGACTTTCAGAAAAATCCTCTCACCTCCAATTACCCTTTACATGGATCGTTTTTCGAAAATGTTGATTTACTCAAAAATGGCTCTAACGATTTTGATTGAAATATTAAAGATATTCACACCACAAATAAAATGTATATTTTGAATTTCCTGGGAATAGCCTCTGAAGAGCTCTTTATTCTGGTTGAATTTGCAAAATTTTGCATAACGGTTAAACCATAAGAGATAGACAAAACTTACTAAACTGTAATGTACGTTTTTCTTGCAGAGTTGACTATTTTTGAGATATTCGTTGTTATTGGTCATAATTTTAAAGTGCTTAACTGTTCCCAAATGGGACTATGCAAAGCTAACTGAATCTCAATTGTTTCACATAACAACCAGTTTTTAAAACATTTGACTATCACCTTATCCTAGTGTATTCCCTTCTACTTACAAGGTCCGCCTCGCATTCAACAGGTCGCGCGCTTCAATCTCGCTTAGGGTGAGTTACGCGGATAAGAGTTTTTATCATGAAAAGACAAATGTTGAGTAACTGTAAGTTCCATGGACCCTGAGAACCTTTTGAACATCCTTCTGCCAATTCCATTCGTCGTGCATTAGTAAGCAATCAGGTAAAAGGACGTTAAGCTACACAACAGAAAAAAGCAAAAAGACCAATTCTGCTAATGTCTATCTTGATTAGCATAACACAGATTTGTGGAATAGCTAAAGAAAGTCATGTGAATGGGACACATCAGATATTTTTAAGAATAGCTTATTGAAGAATGGGTAGAGAGCACTTTCTTTTTTCAGAGAGAGACACAAATTGAGGAATCAACAGTAGTATTTGACAACGATGCTCCTGCAGCTGCTCGCTTTAGAAGCCGTTCTTCAACAACACCGGCAATCCTGGGAAATGAGGATTCCCCAGATCAGCAACACGTATCTCAGGTACTCAAACTACAATATTTGTTTTATTTTAAAAACTAGTGGTTTTATTTTAAAAACTGGCCAAGTGGTTAGACCGCTCGTGTCACACCAAGGCGGCCCTGGTTCGAACCCAAGCACCCATATGTTTACTTTCTCTACACCTCTGTAGAGAAGGTATTGTATTACACCCAAAAATTTGATACCAAGATTTCACCGGAAATACATGTTTTGGGTCCCCTGAATCCAAAAAAAGCATTTTCAGAAAAAGGTGTGTGTGTGTGTGTGTGTGTGTGTGTGTGTCTGTGGACAGTATAGCTCAAAAACGAAAAGACCGTTGAATACCAAACTTGGTATTTAAAATCACTTAATAATCAAACTTGGTATTTAAGTTTGGTGTCTTCCAAGGATGCGACACAAAGATTTTCAAGAAAATCCCGCCATCCCCAATTACTCTTTACATGGAACTTTTTTTGAAAATTATGATTTTCTTAAAAATGGCTCTTAACAATTTTCATTAAAATATTGTATATTAAAGATATTTACCTAACAAATAAAATGTATATCTTGAATTTTCTGGGAATAGCCTCTGAAGACTATTCTGGATCAATTTTATGAAATTTTGCATAACTGCTCAACCGTAAGAGATGGACAAAAACTTACCCTACAAAAAATGTAGAGCACGTTAAAACACACAATTTATGTAATATACATTTTTTCGTGGAGTTGATTGGTTTTAAGATATTCCTTGTTTTTGGTTTCAGCTTTGAAAAACTTATACTTTTCTCATAGAGGAATTTGTCAACTCGTGTCCATACAAACAAAAAACTTCAGTCACATAGCAATCGGCTTTTCACTATCACTTTAACCTATTGCACTTCTACTTACAAGGAAGCAGGTAAAACAATTTCTGCTAATTTTTCTCAATTACCATGAAGTAAGTAGAAGCATAAGCTTTTTAACAATAATTTGTTGCAGAGATGTAGAGAAAGTCATGTCAATGGAGCACATCAATTTTTTTATAGCTTAACATCCTTTAACCTGGTTGGACGATGAATAAAATTGATGAAATGATCTCGGAGCTTAAACTTACTTCACATTTATCTTCTCAGGATAAGGGAAAACCGAAGTGAGATTCAAACTCACGACCTGTTGAATGTGAGGCAGACACGCTACCACCACACTACCCAGGCAGACTTATGGTGGACAAAGTGGCATCTGGATGGGTTTTCTCAGATCCTCCGGTTACCCCCATCACTCATTCCACCAATTGATCCATCATCACCTTTTCTATCATCCATTTCGCTTACATTTCATATGATCCACTTGCTCACGCTCATGCCTGGCTATGGACCAGGTTCTCCATTATGTGGTTTCGTGCCATTAGTTCCCCAACAGACTTCTGACTCCTATGCATACACTTCTAAGTTTAGGGCGGTGTCAGTCCTAAATATGGAGAGGGTAAGCCAACTACGAAAAAAAAATAATCTTCAAAAGTATTAACAATGTTCTGAAACTTTGAATTTTCATAAACTACAAGGGCATCTAGAAAGTGACAGACGATTTTGCATAACTAAACAGTAAGGAAAGTTATCAACACAAAACTTTATTTAGAAAGTTACACTACCGTAGTTGTCATTGCTATCAAGGTATTTTTTCAATGCACATGTTATACTTTTCCACCACTAAAGAACTTTTTCAGTTTTTTAATGCTCAAAATGTTCAGCCAATCAAATTTTATAAGCAAGCGTATAGTGATAATGCAATGAACGAGTCTTCAGTGAGGAAATGGCACATAATTTATGAGTAATCAAGGAAGAACATAACAGTAAGTACGATAAAGACCGGAGTGGAAGTTCATCAATCGTTATGGAGCAGTTGAAAGCAAATGTTGCTAAAAGAATTAGAAAAACCCTTCACTTTGGACACCATACATGAATTTTTGGATGAAAGATTCCCCAGCTATGAAGATCTCAAAGTGACAGTGACATCTTTAGCAGTGGAAGAGTATAACATCTGTACCACGTGACAATAAATACCTTGATAGCAATGTTGAGAAATAGAGTAAGGTAGTGTAACTTTGTAAATACAGTTTTGTGTTGATAACTTTTGTTATTGTTTAGTTATGGCAAATCGTCTGTCACTTACTGGATGAGTGTCGTATTTTTTTGAGCTTAAGGTCAGTGTAACTCAAGGGCAGATCCAGAGAGGGATATACCGCTCCCTCTTCATCAAGTTTGAGATTAATAAAAACAGACTGATATAAAATAAATCTGAAATAAAGGGTCAAAGACTGGGCATTAAAATAAATATAAACTTAGGTAACAGCATCTTTTACTTGTACAATGCTTAATTCACAACTATTTAGTATATTTTCCCTTATATAATTGTGGCCTTTAGTATCAAAAAGAACAAAGTGCACTTTTTTGTGAAATTGTGATATTGGTATCACTGGATTATGCTATTGCCCTCTACTCAAGTGTACTGCATGTTTGTTTCTAAAGGAACAAAATCCCATCTTTTCAGTGTATTAAAATCAAATGTTTGTTTCAAACAGGACAATCTCCATCATCTGTTGGAATCAAAAAGGACAATGTGCACAACTACCAATAGATTGTTTCCATTCTGATCACGTGACTGGCTGGATGTAATACTGTGTGTTCTGCTCAACTGAGCTATGTTATAAAATTGTGATTTATGTTAGAGATATTTTCAGGTTTTTGAACTATGTACAGTATCACCACATGTTATATTATAAAGACAAGCGCTAGTTTTGTTCTAAGTGCTCTGTGATGGACACTGTGCCTCAATATGTCACACCCATCACTCCCACAAAAGCTAAGAAACGGGAGGCAAGGAAATGGAAATTAGTCCTTGCTAAAAGGCTGAGATAATTATTGTATTCTGTCAGTAATTAATGATATATTAAGCGGAAATACTTTTTTGATGAATGTATTTTGTTGTTTATTTATTAATTTATCCACACTTTTATAATAAAGTCTGTTATGAAAAGAACCTTGTGTTAAAAGTTTCTCAATAGGTCTCAACAATTTAATGTTCACATTTCATTGTTCCAATTAATGCTCTAAAGCTAACATTTTGAGGATAGATGACCAAACAGCAATATTTAAAATATTTTTGTCATTCCAAGTTATCTAAATCTCAATGGATTAGATTAGATTAGAAAGCATTCTGTAGGTTTGTTTAGGCCAGGAAGCCACTGAACATAGAACTTGTCAAGGCATATACATGTATACATATGTTTATATACTATGAAAAAAACTGTATAAAGCTCTAGTGCTAAAAGGATAGGTTACAAAAACAACAGAATACTTTTTTTTTTTTTTTTTTTTGCATGCACATAAAAACAAGGAGTATCAAAATATAGTGTTAAAATGTATAAATAAATAAATATAATTTCATTATATGTAAAACTAATGTTATGTCAGATGATAGTTTTCAAATTATCGATATAATAGTTACTAGAAGTAATTATACAAATTAAAACATGATGGAGAACAGTTTCATGGATGTTTTTCTTTCCTTGCAGTTTAGATAATAATCTGTTTCACTTTTCTAAGAGTACTAAGCCGTCTACCTTATATTGACCATATATTTCAGTGCAAAATAGTAATATAATTAAATGATTGTAGTTTTACTAAAATAAATGCCCAGGTACAAGAATCCCTTCTCTCCTTAACAGAAAGAACAATCTCCTTGCATGTTGCTATCAAATAGAGCAAACGCCACAAGAACCCTAAGGTGTGAATCAAAATGGGCAATCTCCAAAATGTAGGCTAAAATATCTAATAAACTATTAATCCAAGGTTGAATTCTTTAGTTACTTACATTAAAATTACTTGATGAATATGCTAGACAAAAATCAAGCAGATCGAGCTCGAAGAAAAAGTTTATCACAAATTGGCTTCTACTGAAAAAGTTAGGTTAGGTGGAGATTTCTCTTTTTGATACCAATAGCCCCAATTCTTTTGTTTAGTGGTTAAATGTGCAATAAATATTATTAGTCTATTATGGTACTGTTTATATCGCTGATTTTATGATATTTTGCTCCAAATTTTTTCCACCCCAAACCCTAAATTTTGGAAGCAAAAGTTTAAAAAAGTCTTGATTGGGCCCTCAAACCAACCTGCCGTGCCCCACTTACCAAATTCCTGGATCTGCCCTTTATGTGATGTTATAATTTAATTTATGTTTCACGTTTATTTAATAAAGATATTATTTTTCCAGAATGAAGGATGGTTAAAGACATCTGAAGACAGAACATTGACACCAAGTACCTTTGGTATAGAAATAAATGAAGCTAAACAAAAGAAATCAGGTTTGTTTAGATGTGACTGTGATATATCACCACACAGAACAATTATACACAGAGTTTGTATTGGTGCAATAAACTTTGGTGTGATTGCCTATGTTATAGCTGCCATCGTTCATTGGAGGAATCTGGGTAAGTTTACCAAAGTTCAGTCAGTCTTCAATAAGTCCTTACAAAAACATACAAGAGCAAATTATTTTTGGTAGATTCTTTTTTACTTTCTCTAGAATATATATGTACATACAATGTACAGCTTGAGAAATTTGATACCAAGATTTCACTGGAAATATATGTTTTGTGATCCCCTAAGTCAGAAAAAATTATTTCTAGAAAAATGAAGGCACAAATGTTAAATTAAAGTTTTATTTTTGTAACTTAAAATAAATGTACATTTTTCTGTGCAAAATAAAAAAAAAATAAACATTTCTCATTTATTGCTCAAAACATATTATTCTTGAAAATATTCTCAAAAATTCATGACAAAAATAAGCCTTTACAGCAGTTCAAAATTATGTCAAATGCATACAAAAGATTTTGTTTTCTACTTCAACAAATTTCTCGTTAAAAACAAAAACTTTTGGCTGAGTACATACAGTTAATATTAACAACAATAGGATGAATAAGTATATAACAACTGTAATTATCATTAACAAAAGATTTAAATTAAAAAAATGAAAAATAATCACCTCTATTTTTGAATTGGATAACTTGTGCTCTTTTTGTCCTTTATACCAATTAGGAATCTCTAAAATTATTAAATCTAAAAGACAGGCATATACAGTTCACAATGGAAACAGAAAAAGACCAAATTCTGCCATACCTGGACCTAAAATTAACATGGAAAGAACAAAACATCACTTATGGCATCTACAGGAAGACCACACATACAGACAATTACATAAAATGGAATAGTTTCAACCCTGAACCTCAAAAACAGCCAATGGTTTTAACCCAGACATAATTGACCAACAAATTGAAAAACATAAGGAGAAATTACCATTAAAACAAATCACCACCAAAAGTTATAAATAAAAAATTCACTTATCACCCAACAGCAGATAAAAATCTTCAAGAAATACAATATAAGTTTAGAGATTTCACCGGAAATATATGTTTTGAGACCCCTGAATCCCCCAAAAAAAGCATTTTTAGAAAAATGTCTGTGCGTGCAGCATAACTCAAAAATGGAAAGTCCATTAACTATCATACTTGGTATTTAAGTTCAGTATCTTCCAAGGATGCAACAAGAAGATTTTGAGAAAACTCCTCCCACCCCAACTACCCTTTGCATGGAAAAATTTTCAAAAATTTTGATTTTCTCAAAAATGGCTCTAACGATTTTGATTAAAATATTGTATATTAAAATGTATATCTTGAATTTTCTGGGAACAGCCTCTGAAGACTACTTTCTTCTGGATGAATTTTAAGGAATTTTGCTTAACTGCTAAACCTTAAGAGATAGACAAAAACTTACCACACAAAAAATGTAGATCATGATAAAACACACAATTTATATCATATACATTTTTATCGTGCAGTTGATCGTTTTTGAGATATTCCTTGTTATTGGTTTTAGTTTTAAAAAACTACAGGAATTTGTCAACTGCTGTCCATACAAACAAAGGAACTTCAGTCACATATCAACCAGCTTTTGACTATCACTTTAACCTATGGTACTCCCTTATTTCGCTTCTACTTACAAGGAAGCAACTAATAAGACTATTTCTGCTAATTTTTTGTTGATTAGCATGAAGTAAATAGAAGCATAAACTTTTTAACAATAACTTGTTGTAGAGATGTAGAGAAAGTCATGTGAATGGAACACATCAGATTTTTAATTTATTATTGTTGCCAACATTTTAGTAACTTAACTTCAGATTTATATCATGTGTATCTTCCCAAAAATGATAAGTTATTGATGATTTGTCTATTTCTTATAGGGAAGATAGACGTGATATAAAATCAGAAGTTAAGTTACTAAAAAGTTACAATAAATTAAAATCTGGGAGAAGATATTTATCTGAAAAACAAATTTGAAAATTGTATGATAAATTTGGGGTGTCAACACAGATGACAATCCAAACTTTAAGTTCATTCAATGGCAGGCGAAAACTCGTTAGAGTGTGAATCATTAATTAATAATTATTGAATTACAGTTCAATGTGAAAAATTCCTTATTTGAATATCTGAATAAATTCTTTGTTGTTTATAAATTTAACAGATTTTTTTTTTCACAAATGTACTGGAATCTGCAGCTAGCCTAGCTCTAAGTCACAGAATACATCTACAATTTTGACTAACACTGTGATAAAGTTTGTTAACAGGAGTAATAATAATTTTCCTAGGAGTTAGACAAATTTATAATCCTTTTTAGTTGCATTTAACTGAAATAGCTGTTCTTCAGTTTTGTAGTGTTTATTGGTAACATATTTGCATTAGACCACTCAGTTGCTAAATCCACCCACGATATGTTTATTTAAATTTCAGTTTATGTTAACACTGAGTAATGCAGAACCCTTTTAAAGCTTGGATCATTTTAAATTTGCAGGAAAGAGTGAAATGGACTGGTGTAATGGCTTAGGAATGTTAATTATTCTAACAGTGATAACATACACAGTGCTGCTGTATTATCAGCTCAAGAAATATCTCAGTAAAAGAATCACCAGTCAATTTATGCAACTAGAGAAACTTTGGAACAATTTTCTCAACATAAAGTAAGTAAACAATTTAATTCATACAATATCTAGATAAGCTAGTAACAGTGATTTGAAATTTAGGAGCAAATAGTTCTCAAAACTGGTTACACACAAAAAATATAAGATCAAAGTGTTGAAATTCCAACCCAAAATATCTCAGAAGGTGTCATGAAAACAAATGGGTTACTCCTTGTTTGTTATCAGTATACCTGTGTTACCTTTCAGGTAAAAGGGCAAAGGGTAGTTACCTACTCAAAAGAGTACTTATGACTCAGACAGTTTTGAGGTCGCTCTTAAATGCAAAACATATATACAATATTGTTCTAATCACAAACCTTGTATTTATTACCCTAATCATTTGTAATTATCCTAACAGTAAATGCTCAACAACTATTGTAAATATCAACAACAACAACTTCCTGTTAAACACATTAATGTTTCACTGAGTATTATGAGACAAGACCACAAAAATAAATGTCTTGTCTCACTGCAAAAGGGATTCAACTTTTTTTACAATCCTTTGGTAATATTCTGTTAATATTTTTGTCTCTGTTGTGTTTGTCAGTTTGTCTCCTTCTTCAAGATCACTAATGTTAAATTGCCTCTAAAAGATAGTAAGTATATCTCCCAGTCATTTTCTTTCATTCATTCTCTGTTATGATAAAATTGTATGTTGAACGAATAAACAAATAACTAAAGGTATAGGTTATATAGTGAAGTTTTGTAAGACAAGGAATCCCTAAATGTTAACTAACTACTATACAGCATGTTTACAAAACAGTGCTAAAGTATGAAGTTCTGTGCTTCTCAACCTATGTATGGAATCAGCCAGGCATGCTGCTTTGTTCCTGGGTAATGTCTAATCCACGCTGACCATGAGGAGTTTTGTTGATGTACATTTTTCAAAAAACTTAAAATCAAGACCGTGCCAGCATTGTACATTTACCATTCACTGATGTTCATAAAAGAAAACCTACAAAAATATGCACTCAGACAGACAGTACATGGCTACAAAACCTGAAATAATTATATTTTAGTCTTACCTTGTTTAAGATTATGAAAAATTCATGGCAGCCAAAAATATCTAGGACTAAGTATGTATAACAAACTTCTGAAACATAATCTCACTACCCAATCATAAATTCAAAATATTTCTGGACAATTGGCTGAAAAATAAAGCTTTTTACTCAGTAGAGGAGTACTTTGAATGTAGTAACTTTCACATAGATGAGTAATATCTAAGCTAGCTTTGTAAAATGTAACCATTATACAAATTCATCACATACATACTGTAAATAGTAGCAAATATATTCAACTGTTTTAAATGGTGTAAATAATTGTATATAGTAATAAGATAAATTATGTACTTGATGAGACCAATAGCAATGTTGTAAAACAGCTTAACACTCAATGAACTTTATTCTTGTTCTTATATTTTCATAACACATAGGACACGCGCAAGAATTTCCACATCTTACTTTACTGTTGTTTTTAAAACATCCTATATAAACATCTATGTGTAAAATGAAATTTCTGGACTTTTCAGCTTTTTTTAGGCACTAGTGTATATCAACACTAATATTTTGTACTAATTTTTACTTTCTCTGCACATACTATGTACATAGTGTATAGAGAAGGTATTGCATTCCACCCAAAAATTCAAAACTGAGATTTCACCAGAAATACACATATTAAGGTCCCCTGTACTAAAAAATGAAGTATTTTAAGAAAAAGGTCTGTGTGTGTGTGTGTGTGTGTGTGTGTGTGTGTGTGTGTGCGCATGCATGTGCGTGCACATGGGTGTGTGTGAGAACATGGTAACTCAAAAATGAAAAGTCAGTAAAATATCAAACTTGGTATTTAAGTTTAGTATCCTCCAGGGATGCGACATGAAGATTTTAAGAAAAATCACCCCAACCCAAATTACCCTTTACATGGAAAAAATTTTGAAAATTTTGATTTTCTCAAAAATGGCTCTAACAATTTTGATTAAAATATGATATATTAAAGATATTTATATGACAAATAAAATGTATATCTTGAATTTTCTGGGAATAACCTCTGAAGAGCTCTTTATTCTAAAAGAATTTTGTCAAATTTTGCATAACTTGTAAATGGTAAGACATAGACAGAAATTTATTGCACAAAAAATGTAGATCACGTTAAAACAAACAATTTAAGCCATATAAGTTTTTTTTCGTGGAACTGACCATTTCTGAGATATTCCTTGTTATTTGCTTCAGATTCAAAATACTTAAATTTTTCTCACATGGAAATTTGTAAACTCTTGGCAATGCATAGAAATGGATTACAAGCACATGGCAACCAGCTTTTAAAAGATTTGACTATCACTTTAGCCTAGTGTACTCCCTTATTTCCCTTCTACTTGCAAGGAAGCAAGTAATAAGACTTTCACTAATGTTTATGCCGATTAACATAAAATAGACAGAGGAATAAGCTTTTTAACAATAACACATCAGATTTTTATTAAAAGTATAATTGTAACACAGTAATCGCAATATCTCTTTTGTTTCAGATATGTGATATTAGGATTATATCTGTTTCCACTGTTAGCACTGGTTGTATATCTTTCCATTGATATAACAAATGATAGTGAACGTCTGCAATCTTGCTTTGGTATGGCAGTTATCATGCTCTTTGGATTTATCTTCTCCAAACATCCAAAACAAGTAAGTAAAGTTAGATGTAAGCAAACTTGAGGGTTACTTAAGTGATGAAAAGCATGTAATGTCTCCAGCAAAGGTGTGACAGTTTATGTAGTCATCGCAAATGCGTGGACGTTAAATAAAATCTCAAATCACATTAACAATTATTAAAATAAACACAAAACATACCTTATCACAGGATTGTATCCATTTGTTGCACACCATACCCCGATTTTTTATCATGCAAGGGAGTTTCATGAACGAAATTGGGTTTGTCTGTAGCATAATATGGGTTGTGTTGTGATGACACATGACCATATAAATGAAACCTGAACAGCATTAATTATGGATCGATTGTTCCATCATTAACATTTCTCAAAATTCAGTTGCAGAAATGTACCTGATTCTGTTGATCACTGGTAGCAATTCCTGGACAACAGTAATCTTGTATGGTTTGAGTTTTAAAAGTTTTGTTGCTTTCCATACTTAAGCTTTTGAAATATCAGTTTCTTGTGCAAGGCACCTAAGAGATTTTCAAGGTGACCGTTCTAACCTTTCTCTGATTTTGTCTAATTTCTGCCTCATAAGCACACGCCTGTTTTCCTATCACAAATTGATCCAGTATCCCTAGTTTGTTTACAAGCAAACAAACTTGGAACAGGAAATTTAGTTTTGTCCCTACAAAATGATGTAAGCATGTATATATCGTACATAAACACTCTTTGTTGTACTGTATTCTGCATTTTGAAAGCACTTCAAGCAAAACTAAATATCCCTAATGGTCACTCTGTACTTCTGTCCATTAACTGTGTCCTTGAGGAATATAGGCCCTATAATTTGGTACGCATTCACAGCACACAAAGCACCAATGCCAATTCGTACACAATATCAGGTTTTTTTGTACTCCAATATGTTGTTTTGTGTTGCCATGGCACAGAAAAGTGGTAGCCAGGACCAGTTAGAAGCCCACAGCTATCTCCCGCCATGAGTCAAAACTAAAGCACGCCATGTGTATATATGTTAGAAAGTGTGTGCTTCATACCAATCATATTAAGGACTTCAAAACAAACAGGGAGTATCATGATTACTCAACAAGAACATAGCCATCTCTTAACTCAAAAAACCTCTAAAAATTTTAAGTTCTTTGACCATCAAGGTATAAAATTATATAATAAATTAAGTAGAGGATTTGGGGATCTTAGTACTCATATATTTAGAAAGAAAATTAAAAATATTTTATTGGAACATAAATATTTTCCTATAAATGATGCATTTCTAACTATATAAACTACTATTTAATTTGTCTTTGACAACTACAACCTATGGTTATTTCTTGTACACATTACATTGAACTAAACTTATATGCATTGATGCAACCATAAATTGAAACAATTTTGAAGGGAATAAAACTTGAATTTCAGCAGTGCATTAAGTGGTAAAATAAAAGAGAAGAAGAGTTATTATGAAACCATTGGTATTTGTGGTCAGGTTTGGTGGCGACCAGTAGTGAGTGGCCTAGTGCTGCAGTTTGTGCTGGGATTGCTGACAATACGCTGGTCAGTAGGCCGCACAATATTTGAATGTATTGGAGACAAAACTGCAACATTTCTGAGTTATAGTCAAGAAGGAGCACAGTTTGTCTACGGCAAAAATTTAATTGATGATGGAGTGTTTGCATTTAGAGTAAGTATATCATTATATAAAACACATTATGTATTTACTATTTTCATGGCATTTTAGAAGACAACTAATTTTAATTTTTACTTTCTCTACACGTACTATGTACATAGTGTATAGAGAAGGTATTGTACTCCACCCAAAATTTGATACTGAGATTTCATCTGAAATATAAGTTTTAGGCTCCCTTGTATCCAAAAAAATCTTATGCATTTCATTCGCATAGCTTTCTCTACATCTCTGCAACAAATTATTGTTAAAAAGCTGATTCTTCTATTTACTTCATTTTAATCAAGAAAAAAATAGCTGAAATAGATTTATTACTTGCTTCCTTGTAAGTAGAAGCGAAATAACGGAGTACCATAGGTTAAAGTGATAGTCAAAGGCTGGTTGCTATGTGACTGAAGTGCCTTTGTTTGTATGGACAGGAGTTGACAAATTCCTGTATGAAAAAAGTGTAAGTTTTTCATAGCTGAAACCAAAAATAAGGAATATGTCAAAAACGATCAACTCCACGAAAAAAATGTATATTACATAAATTGTGTGTTTTAATGTGCTCTACATTTTTTGTGTGTTAAGTTTTTGTTCATCTCGTACAGTTTAGCAGTTCCTTAAAATTC
Source organism: Hymenopus coronatus (assembly GCA_030762935.1). Lineage (NCBI taxonomy): Eukaryota > Metazoa > Arthropoda > Insecta > Mantodea > Hymenopodidae > Hymenopus > Hymenopus coronatus. Next base: position 4,956,903 of record CM060892.1, read on the forward strand.
ATCCAGAATAAAGTAGTCCTCAGAGGCTATTCCCAGAAAATTCAAGATATACATATTATTTGTCAGGTAAATATCTTTAATATTTGACATTTTAATCAAAATCATTAGAGCCATTTTTGAGAAAATCAAAATTTTTGAAAAAAGTTCCATTTAAAGGGTAGTTGTGTCGCATCCTTGGAAGATACCAAACTTGAATACCAAGTTTGGTATTTAATGGTCTTTTCATTTTTGAGCTATGCTGTCCACAGACACACACACACACACACGCACACGCACACGCACGCGCACGCACACGCACACAAACAGACCTTTTTGTAAAAATGCTTTTTTTTTATTCAGGGGGACCCAAAACATGTATTTCCGGTGAAATCTCGGTATCAAATTTTTTAGTGGAATGCAATACCTTCTCTATACACTATGTACATAGTACGTGTAGAGAAAGTAAAAATCATTTTCAGAAAAAGGTATGTGTGTCTGCATGTCTGTGAACATGATAACTCAAAAACGAAAAGTCGCTAAAATACCATATTTGGTATTTAAGTTCAGTATATTCCAGGGATGCAACACGAAGGTTTTCAAGAAAATCCCCCCACTCCAAACTACCCTTTACATGAAACTTTTTTCGAAAATTTTGATTTTGTCAAAAATGGCTCTAACAATTTTGATTAAAATATTCTATATTAAAGACATTTACCTGACAAATAAAATGCATAACTTGAATTTTCTGGGAATAGCCTCTGAAGATTACTTTATTCTGTATGAATTTTACGGAATTTTGCATAACTGCTAAACCGTAAAAGATGGTCAAATACTTATCACAAAAAAATGTAGAGCACATTAAAACACCAATTTATGTTATGTACATTTTTTTTCATGGAGTGGATTATTTTTGAGATATTCCTTGTTTTTGGTTTCAGCTATAAAAAACTTATACTTTTCTCATACAGGAATTTGTCAACTCCTGTTCATACAAACAAAGGAACTTCAGTTACATAGCAACCAGCTTTTGACTATCACTTTAACCTATGGTACTTCCTTATTTTGCTTCTACTTACAAGGAAGCAAATAATAAGATTATTTCTGCTAATTTTTTCTCCATTAGAATGAAGTAAATAGAAGCATAAGCTTTTTAACAATAATTTGTTGCTGAGATGTAGAGAAAGTCATGTGAATGGAACGCATCAGATTTTATGTGAGCAAAACCTCTCCATCTCAGAAACATATGTTCTTGGTAGCCATATTGTATGAGTCAGCTCATAAAGGAAGTACATTCAAACAAAACGTGTGGCCAGGTGTTGAGAACTTCCTGTATGAGAAAAGGTTAAATATTTTAAAACTGAAACCAATAACAAGGAATATCTCAAAAATGGTCAACTCCAGGAAAAATATGTATAGGGCATAAATTGCGTGTTTTAAGGAGCTGTACATTTTTTGTGTTTTTTGTGTTGTAATTTTTTTGTATATCTCTTATGGTTTACAAGTTATGCAAAACTCAAAAAAATTCATCCAGAAGATTTTTTTGTGGTAAGTATTTGACTATCTTTTACGGTTTAGCAGTTATGCAAAATTCCGTAAAATTCATACAGAATAAAGAAGTTTTCAGAGGCTATTCCCAGAAAATTCAAGATATGCATTTTATTTGTCAGGTAAATGTCTTTAATAGACAATATTTTAGTCAAAACTGTTAAAGCCAATTTTGAGAAAATCAAAATTTTTTAAATGTTTTCCATGTAAAGGATAGTTGGGGGCAGGGGGGGGGGATTTTCTTGTAAGCCTTTGTTGCATCCTTGGAAGATACTGAACTTAAATACTAACTTTGATACATAACAGACTTTTCGTTTTTGGAGACACACACATACACACAAACATTTTTCTAATTTTTTTTATTTGGGGGGTCTCAACATGTATTTCCGGTGAAATCCCGTTTTAAATTTTTGGGTACAATACAATATCTTCTCTATAGTCTATGTATACAGCACGTGTAGAGAAAGTAAAATTGTATCTCTGTTTGAAACACACAACTTATTTGAGGAATTATAGCAGTTAAACAGTGTGTATAAATAATATTGAGATTAATTTTGTGAGAGGACCTGCTCTAGTTGAAGGAGTGTGGCAAAACCAAAGAGCAGTGTGAAAACTACTAGCTTTCAATTGTGTGCATATTCACATATCAAATATCATGCAATTTAAATTAAAATGTTATACCTAGCTATAAAAAAGAGCACATTTTCCAAAAATCCAGGTGATGCATTGCTTGCACTTGAAAAGAGGAAGTGTCCAGGAAAAACAGGACATAAGTACAACAAAGACAAAAACTTAATAAACAGAGATGTTGATCTCTGTATAATACACAATTTATTTGAAATAACCTTTCTTTTGTCATCAGCCATTTTTGAGATGTATAAATTGTTGCTGATTTGAATTTTTCTGTACAATTTTTAGTTTCTCTAGTTTGTATATACAATGTACATAGTAAATGTGGAAGGTGTTGTATTACACCCAAAAATTTGGTATTGAGGTTTCACTACAACTACATGTTCTAGGGTCCCTTGAATTAAAAAAAAAAAGCATTTTTAGAAAGAGGTCAATGTGTGGTTGGGTGGGTGCGTGCACATAACCCAAAAACAAAAATGCTGTTAAATATCAAACTGGTATCTAAGGTTACAAAATAGTTAAAAATCAATTGGAATATACACTGTGAGGCACTGCAATAATTTATAAACTAATACAGATTGAGTCGACCAGACACACTCTATCGCTTCACATAGCTAAAACTTTTCACCTTCACTTGAAGGTATCATCAAGGTATCAACTATCAATAAGGACGATCATCAGAAAGGAATCAAAGGACACACTTCAGAAGTTAAATTTGGACTAACCCAAGAATAGTTTTAAACAAATTATCAAATCACTCAACAAGAAAGATGTTGTTTACACAAAAGCCGACAAAAGCAATAAAATAATTGTTATGGACTGGCCAGAATATATCTCCTGCATGGAAAATCTTTTAAAATCAGAGGAGTTCATAGAAATTAAATGGGATCCACTTAATAAATGCACCAAAATAGTCAATGAGGCAACAAAACACAGCTGCATAATTCCAAAAGAAACACAGTATAAAGTTAAATTAGAGAATCCAAAACTGGCAAGTATCTGTGGATTATCCAAATTTACAAACCAGGTAACAGCTTAGACCAATAATCAACATCAATACACCACACATCAAAATGGTTATCAAAACAGTTCATAAGCCGCAGTGTGAGTAACTCGTTAAAACTAATAGATAATGTTAAAGAGATTAGCCTGTCACCAAATGCTATTCTGGTGTCATTTGCTCTTTCCTAACATCCCAAAACATAAACTATGAAACATTTTTTCAATGAGTCAACACCTTTAACTGAAGATGAAACGCGTTGGGAATAAAGTGAAGCCATAGAGTATGTGGTCGACTCATTCTGTATTATTTTATAAATTGGTATTTCAGTTTAGTATGCTCCAAGGATGCAATACAAAGTTTTTCAGATAAATCCCCCCACCCCAAACTACTCTTTACATGGAACATTTTTGAAATTTTTGATTTTCTCAAAAAAGGCTGTTAACAATTTTGATTAAAATACCATCTGTCTAAGATATTTGCTACGAAATGTATATCTTGAATTTTCTGCGAATAGCCTCTTCATTCTTACACTTTTGTGTAAATGGTAAGCTGAAAAAGATACACAAAAACTTACTACACAAAATAAATAGATATTTTTAAAACACACAATTTACATCATATACATTTTGTTTTACTTGTAGATATACAAAGAGAACCAGTTTCAATTTTGTTTCACATGATGATAGCTTTTAAAACATGTGACTGTCGGTTTGGCTTAGTGTATTCCTTTATTTCTTTTCTACTTACAAGGAAATAAGTAATCAGAGAATTTCTGCTAATGTTTATCTTGGTTAGCATGAAGTAAATAAATGAGTAATGTTCTGTAAGAATAGTTTGTTTACAGAACAGGTAGAGAAAGTCCTGTGAATGGAAGACATCAAAGTGCTGTGTCATTATACTTTTGTTTCTTATGTCATACAAAGAGAATGAAATTACTGAGCCAATGTATAGGAACCCACTTTTTAAAGGTTACTTCTACACCCTGTATCTATAACAAAATGTGTAATGAAAGTACTTCTTTAAAGATTTATACAAAGTATTTGTTATTGTATAGAGCTTAGTCAGGTGATACAGAAGTGAGAGCCGCAGCATCTACATTTGGTGAGAAATTACCTTGTGATTGACATTCCTGCTGACACATGGCTGTCTTGGTACACTGTTGCCATATGTACTCATTATCATCTGCAGTGCCACATGTTCCACTGCTTCCGCTAAAATCCCTTCTTCTCTCCATGCACTTTCTATCACAGTTCTTGTATGTTGAACTACTGTTCCCATTTCTCCTAGTTACCTCATTAAATCCTTTCAACATTGCGTCCTGTACTTCACTAACATAACCTCAACTGTAAGACATTTTCAAATGACAATGTGATAGTTCTAGGATGAGAATAAGAGCAATGTCCGTGATATATAAAAGGTAAATCCTTACACAATCACTCTGTACAACACTACCAAACTTTTAACAGAATCAAATCAAACAATCAGATCTGTCATGCATGAGAATGCACGTGTAAATTTGCAGTGAAGCTATAGATGTTGCAACATCAATGACATGGTGTCTCTAATCCATGGGCAGCTGTTGACACGCCCCACAAGAGTCAATCACAAGGAAACTGCTCACTGACCGTACTTTGTTTGTTTCAGGCGTTATCTGTGATATTCTTCCTCAGCTTCATAGTTCAGATCTTGTATTACTATGGTGCTATGCAGTGGCTGGTCATAAACCTCGGCTGGATGCTGCAGCTTGTAATGGGCACCACAGTTTGTGAATCAGTCAATGCAGCAGCCAGCATCTTCCTCGGAATGGTGAGCACTCTCTCTCTTTATTCACCTTAGGAACTCTTACAAATTCATGGTTTCATCATATTTGAATTACTAATGTGGTGTTTTGCCTGTCCAGGCACTCGTTGCTGTCTGCTGCTATCATAGAAAGGCGTGGATGAAACCATGCACATTTTTAAAACTACTTTTAAAGGCTTTACTTACCAATGTTATTAAAGGAAATGGCCACATACTTTTTTAGGAAATTATCGTCACTCGCTGTAGTTCATGTTGAGAAATGCTGGCAATTTCCTAACAGATATTTTGTTTTAATTTTTCCAGGGTGTGTGGGGTTGTCTTCTACACTTTATGCTTTAAGATACCCCAGAGATATAAATTACAGGGAATTAGATCGGGGGACCGAGGGGGCCACAAATCTCTACTAATAATTCTGTCCTGAAACACACTTACAGCTGTTCTCATCAAAAGATTGGCTGTATGAGCTGTTGCAGAGTCTTGTTGAAAAAAGACAAAACCCCACTCCCTGTCTGTTAATTCTCTAAAAAAAAGGGAGCAAAATTGTATTCATGAATATATACAGGCGTCAACTTTTGACTTGAAAAAAATTGGGTATGTAACTGTTTCTCCACTAATGGCGCACCATCATGAAGGAGTATTTGATGAAGAATATTAGGTTTCCCGAATAACAATTATTTGGTGTACACACATATCCTTGAACCAAGTCTCGTCTGTTGTATACACTATTGAGAGTCCACTCACAAAATGTGTTAACATAAATAAATACACGCTGTGACTAAGTACAGGACACTAGTAATAACTCAAGCACACGATATCACCGTCAGCTCAATACTGCACTTTCAAGTCAGCACCGTGACCTTAGGTACAGCAGCTGTGTGTTTTAGCTGTGAAGCAGTTCAGATGTTTTTGGATCACCTGGTAAATACAGATTGAATTAGAAATCTATGTGCTTCAATTTAAAGGACTTTGAAAATTAAACTCTGCCAGCAAATATCGTACTTCCCAGTATAAAGAAAATTACTATTTAGCTGAATAAGCATTCAAAGATTGTCACTTTTACTTTATCTAGCCCAAATATGCATACAATGTACATAGTAGCTAGAGGAGGTATTGTATTCCACACAAAAATTTGCAATCAAGGTTTCACTAGAAATATATGTTTTGGGGTCCCCTGAGTCCGTAAAAAGAATTTCTATAAAAAGATGTGTGTCTGTGTCTGTGTATCAAAAACGAAAAGTCAGTTAAATACGAAATTTTGGTATTTAGGTTTAGTATCTTCCAAGGATATTACAAGAAGATTTTTAAGAAAATCCACCCTTTACATTGGAACGTTTTTAAAGCTCCACGTTGCATGTGTCAAGTATGTGGCGGTTTTTACACCCAGTGAAGGTGGTTTTGCTTTTATGTTGACAGGTGTCTCTGAACTCACTCCACCACCAAAAAAATGAAATGAAATGACCTGTTATTTATGGACGCTCTTTAACTACTCTGGTTCTCAGCGTCCCATTCTAAATTGGGCGTGAAAGATCGCTTAATTTTGCTCAGAGACTTCTCTTATCAGGCTTGAGGTTCTTTTACGTGCCGTAAATCTACGACACGGGACCCACAGCTTTACTTCCCTTCCGAAGGAAGCCATGCTAAGGATTTTTATGCCCGAAAAAATCCATCGTCCTCCGCCGGGTTTGAACCCGCGACCTTGGGTATATGAAGTTAGCATGGTAACCATTACACTACGGAGGGCGACCCACTACCAAAAGAGTAGATCTCCGACATATCTTGTTTTGAAGATCCACTACCGTTGGTCGCCTCTGGCGCAGCTCAGCCTGCATGAAGATTGGCTCACTGTAACGGCAATGAGGGTAGTTTGGGAGTGGTCTTGCGAAATAGTTAGCACACACTTTTACTTTATCCATTGGGTTTATTATTGACTACATGTAAGACATGTAGATAAGCACTTTGCTTTACAATCTAACTAATTCTAGGAGCTTTCCTGCTTTGACAACATAACTTAACTTCACTTATTAAACTGATTACTTTCACCCCATTTAATAATCTTACGACGAGTATGTGCCTTGAACTTAGCGGTGAGTGTTCTCAACAGTAATTACGCACACATGACCTGAAGTGACTGGCTGACTGCCCGACAGCGATTACACGTACATAGTGACTGAGTGAATGTAGGAGTGGTAGAGTGTCCTCACATCATACAATCTCCTACTTATATAGCAGATTTATGTAATGGCTGCTTCTTTCTGATTGGTCAGAAAGACTGCAAACTTGGCATTGATGTAGTGCATAATGCATCATTCTTTACCCACAATGCATCAAACTCCCTCATGACTATCATCACACAATGGAAAAAAACTCATTTCTCTACAAGTCTGTTCCTCACCCGATTGCATTGTCACTTATTTCTCTATTGCACACACATGCACCACCGTACGTGACTAACAAAAGAATTCTTTTTCACAAAGAACCTTCCCCCTCTCCAATAGGCAAGTTTGGTAAACAGCTTTGAGCTGTGCTTGCTAGAAGCTAGCTTTACACTTTTAAGTACATTAAATAATTGACACTCAACGGAAATAATAATCATAATAGTGAGGCCAACTAACAGCCTCAACTTGGAACATTTTGTTTTTCTCAAAAATGGCTCTAATGATTTTGATTAAAATGCCATATATTATACATATTTACATCACAAATAAAATGTATATTTTTTAATTTTCTGGGAATAGCCCCCAAAGACCTCTCTTATCTGGTTGAGTTTTGCAGAATGTTTCATAACGGTTAAACTGTAAGAAAACAAAACACAATTTATGTTACATATGTTTTTTTGTAGAGTTGACTTTAATTTGTAACTACCTTAACTTTTCTTAACTGGACATGCAAAGTGAACTGAACATGAATTGTTTCACTTACCAACCAGCTTTTAAAACATTTGACTATCACTTTATCCTTGTGTTTGTTAACATTTTGCAGTCAGAATCACCACTGCTGTTTAAGCCATATCTCAAGAACCTCACCAGATCAGAGATGCATGCGATAATGACAGGAGGTTTTGCTACTGTAGCAGGTAAATCAGATCAGCATTTATTATTATTGTTATTAGTAGTGGTGGTGGTGGTATTGGTAGTATTAGTAGGGCCCCTGAAAATGGTAAATAAATTCAAAGGAAAGCAGTATAAAAATTTAGCTCTCAGCAGGTTAAAAATAACCAATACTTTCATGTAGCAGTAAATAAAAGTCTTACTTTATTTATCTAAATACACACAAATCCAACCATAATATATAAGACTACATCTTAAATTGCACACACAAGAAACACCCCATTCGACGGCATGCATATTCAAACTAAATTCCATACACAAAACACACTAACTTACCATAATACTGCAATACCACATAACTAAAAAATATATATTGACACACTCACACACACTCACTCTCACACTCACAATCTCACACACACACTCTCACTCTCACTCTCACACACTCACAATCTCACACACACACTCACACTCACTCTCACTCTCACTATCCCACACTCACAATCTCACACACACACTCACACACACACTCACACTCACTCTCACTCTCACACACTCACAATCTCACACACACTCACAATCTCACTCTCACACACTCACACACACACTCACACACACACTCACACTCACTCTCACTCTCACACACTCACAATCTCACACACACACACTCACAATCTCACAATCTCACACACACACACTCACTCTCACTCTCACACACTCACAATCTCACACACACACTCACAATCTCACAATCTCACACACTCACACACACACTCACACTCACTCTCACTCTCACACACTCACAATCTCACACACACACTCACAATCTCACAATCTCACACGCTCACACACACTCACACTCACTCTCACTCTCACACACTCACAATCTCACACACACACTCACAATCTCACTCTCACACACTCACACACACACTCACTCTCACTCTCACACACTCACAATCTCACACACTCACACACACACTCACACTCACAATCTCACAATCTCACAAACTCACACACACACTCACACTCACTCTCACTCTCACACACTCACAATCTCACACACACACTCACAATCTCACAATCTCTCACACTCACACACACTCACACTCACAATCTCACAAACTCACACACACACTCACACTCACCCTCACTCTCACACACTCACAATCTCACACACACACTCACACTCACTCTCACTATCTCACACTCACAATCCCACACACACACTCACACTCACTCTCACACACTCACAATCTCACACACACACTTACAATCTCACAATCTCTCACACTCACACACACTCACACTCACAATCTCACAAACTCACACACACACTCACACTCACCCTCACTCTCACACACTCACAATCTCACACACACACTCACACTCACTCTCACTATCCCACACTCACAATCCCACACACACACTCACACTCACTCTCACACACTCACAATCTCACACACACACTCACAATCTCACACACTCACACACACACTCACTCACACACTCACACTCACAATCTCACACACACATGCTCACAATCTCATACACACACGCTCACAATCTCACACACACACGCTCACAATCTCACACACACACACACATGCTCACAATCTCTCACACACACACTCACAATCTCACTCACTCACAATCTCTCACACACACACTCACAATCTCACTCACTCACAATCTCACTCACTCACAATCTCACTCACTCACAATCTCACACACACTCACAATCTCACTCACTCACAATCACACACACACACACTCACAATCTCACACACACTCACAATCTCACACACACTCACAATCACACACACACTCACAATCACACACACACTCACAATCTCACACACACTCACAATCACACACACACTCACAATCACACACACAATCTCACACACACTCACAATCTCACACACACTCACAATCTCACACACACTCACAATCACACACACACACACTCACAATCACACACACACTCACAATCTCACACACACTCACAATCTCACTCACTCACAATCTCACACACACTCACAATCTCACTCACTCACAATCTCACACACACTCACAATCACACACAACACACTCACAATCTCACACACACTCACAATCTCACTCACTCACAATCTCACACACACTCACAATCTCACTCACTCACAATCTCACTCACACACTCACAATCTCACTCACTCACAATCTCACACACACAATCACAATCTCACACACACACTCACAATCTCACACACACACTCACAATCTCACTCACTCACAATCTCACACACACACTCACAATCTCACACACACTCACAATCTCACTCACTCACAATCTCACACACACACTCACAATCTCACTCACTCACAATCTCACTCACTCACAATCTCACACACACACTCACAATCTCACACACACACTCACAATCTCACACACACACTCACAATCTCACTCACTCACAATCTCACACACACACTCACAATCTCACTCACTCACAATCTCACACACTCACAATCTCACACACACTCACAATCTCACTCACTCACAATCTCACACACACACTCACAATCTCACACACACACTCACAATCTCACACACACACACTCACAATCTCACACACACACACTCACAATCTCACACACACACTCACAATCACACACACACACACTCACAATCTCACACACACTCACAATCTCACACACACACACTCACAATCTCACACACACACTCACAATCTCACACACACACACTCACAATCTCACACACACACACTCACAATCTCACACACACTCACAATCTCACACACACTCACAATCTCACACACACTCACAATCTCACACACACTCACAATCTCACACACACTCACAATCTCACACACACTCACAATCTCACACACACTCACAATCTCACACACACTCACAATCTCACACACACTCACAATCTCACACACACACACTCACAATCTCACTCACTCACACACTCACAATCTCACACACACTCACAATCTCACTCACTCACACACTCACAATCTCACACACACTCACAATCTCACACACACTCACAATCTCACACACACTCACAATCTCACACACACTCACAATCTCACACACACTCACAATCTCACTCACTCACAATCTCACTCACTCACAATCTCACACACACACACTCACAATCTCACACACACACTCACAATCTCACACACACACACTCACAATCTCACACACACACACACACAATCTCACACACACACACTCACAATCTCACACACACACACTCACAATCTCACACACACACTCACAATCTCACACACACACACACTCACAATCTCACACACACACACTCACAATCTCACACACACACACACTCACAATCTCACACACACTCACAATCTCACACACACTCACAATCTCACTCACTCACAATCTCACACACACTCACAATCTCACACACACTCACAATCTCACACACACTCACAATCTCACTCACTCACACACTCACAATCTCACACACACTCACAATCTCACACACACACACTCACAAACTCACTCACTCACAATCTCTCACACACACACTCACTCTCACTCTCACACTCTCACAAACTCACACACACACTCACTCTCACTCACTCACAATCTCACACACACACTCACTCTCACACTCACACACTCACAATCTCACACACACTCACTCTCACACTCACACACTCACAATCTCACACCACACACACTCACTCTCACACACACACACACTCACTCTCACACTCACAATCTCACACACTCACACACTCTCACACTCACTCTCACACACACTCACTCACACTCTCGCACACACACTCTCACTCTCACACACACTCACACACTCACTCTCACATTCAATCTCACACTCACTCACACACATGCACTCACATTCACTCTCTCACACACACACACACTCACATACACACTCACTCTCACACACACACTCTCACTCTCACAATCTCACTCACACACACTCACATTCACACTCACACTCACACATTCACACTCACACTCACTCTCACACACACTCACTCTCACACACACACTCACACTCACATTCACACTCACACTCACACATTCACACTCACACACACTCACACTCACTCTCACACACTCACACACTCACTCTCACACACACACTCACACACACTCACTCTCACACACTCACACACACTCACACTCACACACACATTTATACTCACACTCACTCTCACATATTCACACTCTCACACACTCACTCACACACACACTCACACACTCACACACACACACTCACTCACACACTCACACACACTCACTCTCACATATTCACACTCTCACACACTCTCACACACTCATTCACACACACTCACTCACACACACTCACTCACACACACACTCACACACTCACACACACTCTCACTCACACACACTCACTCACACACACACTCACACACACACTCACACACACACACTCACACACACACTCACACACACACACTCACACACACTCACTCACTCACACACACTCACTCACACACACTCACTCACACACACTCACACACACACACACACACTCACACACTCACACACACACTCACTCTCACACACTCACACACATTCATACTCACACTCACTGTCACACACAAGCTATTTTGCTCAACTCCATTTCCAAAGTTTCTGGAGAAGCACTTGTTCTCAAGTCTGACAAACTATGTCCATACGAGGAGGTTGCACATTCACTATCTACATTTGAGCATGGTACCAATAACATCTTCACACAGTATTCAACAAATGTGCAACGGTCTCCTTCCATGCTGAGCAGGATGTTAAGCACATTCATGACTTCACCCTTTAGAACGGCTGAATGCATAAGAACCCAGAAAGTAGCACATGTTTAAGAAGTGCCATGGCAGCTGACATTTTCAATACAGTTGCTTCATGTCTTTTCCATTAGACAGTTTGCCCATATTCACAATGAATAATTGTGCAGGATTCATTGTTGCAAGTCTCACAGAGAGACCCCATATTTGCCTTATTTCAGGTTTCCTTACCTCAGATTTGAGAATATTGATGAGTGCACCACCAATCTGAAGTTGTGAGAATATCAACAACTCTACTTTATAGTTTGTGTGAAAGAGAGATATGAAGATCCTTCTAAGGTGTTTAAGGCATCAATAATCATCTGGCTGTGCTCCCCAAGGAAGGTGATGATTGCAACCTTATCATTTTGCATTTCAGAAAAAAAATACACAGCAGGACCTCCATCTGGCAAGGCCATTGACTTGCAGAAGTTGACCAAATCTTGTAGGCGATCACCCACTTAGGAGGCAGATTTATACCATGGAAAAGCTGTTATCTTTGTCTCCTCTTCCAAGTAACACTTCTGCAGTAAAGAAATGTATTAGTGTTTCAAAAATAGCATGTTTGTATTTGTCACATAAGTATTTAGTTCTTGTAACTGTTGCTAACCACAGTGTGGTCCCAGCATTGCAGGGCAGAGCACATCACACATGAGGTCATGTACCTTACAGAATCTGTCATACTCTTGAAGGACTGCCTTACTGCTCTAGAACACTGTTGTATTTGTAGCATCTTGATGCCACCTTTTGTTCAGCAGCACAATAAACACAAAACAGCTTTTGACCATTAACAGCAGATTTTACTTCCTCCTTCCTCTACTTGGCCACATGCAGAGCAGAGCACTTGTGCTGTGGGAATATCTCAACTACCTGCATCAGTTCCAAAATATAGGTTGTTAAAATTCAGCACAGTAAATAGCTATTGAAGTTAATTTGAGTTATTTAAACAACAAATAGTGATATCAGTGCTTATGCCAGAGATCAAAGGAAGAATGCACCGTATTTATCCGAATACAAGACAATGTTTTTTTCCCCCAAAATAGTAATATTGAGAGCTGGGAGGAGGGGGATCATCTTGCATTCTCATTATGTTTTCCGAATAGCATGCGAGAAAAAGTGAATTTCAAACTTTGAGTAAAGAAAGTGATGTGAATGTTACAGGAACAGTTCTGGCAGCTTACATAAACTTTGGTATAAAACCTGCACATCTGATCACAGCATCCGTCATGTCTGCTCCTGCAGCTCTGTGTTACTCCAAGTTGTTTTATCCAGAAACAGAAGAAAGTGCAAACAAGGCACAAGATGTTATTATAGAGAAAAGGTATGTAACATTACAACTCAGATATTACTTTTTATCTCAAATGTTTTTATTCAACCTTTTGTAACCGTTTAAACTTAGGCACCATAAATGGCGGTTACATCACCTAAGTAAAGAAAGGGAAAGAAAATGAAATGATCCCCTCAAATACTCTAGAAAACAAGCGTTGAGTGAAGCAAGACTGGATAGGAAAGGTAAAAGATATCAGAGCAGCCCTTCCCTTTAGTTCATCAAGTCTTCAAATTCTAGAAGCAATTACCTTTATATTATAACAAAATTGATATGTGATTACTAACAGCTGAAGGTGTTAGAAGAAATATGTTTAAGTTTTCAGTTGATTAGTAAAGGAACTAAAGGGTCTCCTCCCTGTTAGTAACAAAATCCATAACATCTGATGTAACACCTAATAACCTAAATGTTGCAGACCGCTGCAAAATCAGAAAATCTCCCAAACAGTGCCTATTTTCAGGACCTTTCAAAATCTAGTTTTTGGAAGGCTTGAAACACTTGGAGAAATGCTGGGAAAATGTTATCAAGCTTGAAAAAAAAAATATCTACCATGGATAATTTGTTTTTCTAAGGGCTTATTGAACGCCCCTCAAAATGTTAAAAATTATTCATACAGACTTTTCTCTCCCTGAGTACAATCCCTTTGCTGTTTCCACTTTCACTGTGTTAGTGTTGTTGTCAAACTGACATCCCTTACGTTACATGGAGTCAAGTGAGGAATATAGGACTTTGTAGGGAAACCCACTAGCAGCATGAGGCTTGACATTGCCATAAACTTGTGTCATATTCAATTTGAGATTTCATCAGAAATATGCTTTGAGCTCTTCTGTTCACATGACTTTCTCTACATCTCTGCAACAAATTATTGTTAGAAACCTTCTGCTTCTATGTACTTCATGCTAATCAAGAAAAAATTAGCAGAAATGTAAGTAGAAGTGAAATAAGGGAGTACCATAGGTTAAAGTGATAGTCAAAAGCTGGTTGCTATGTGATGCTTTGTATGGATAGGAGTTGACAAATTCCTGCACAAGAAAAGTATAAGTTTTTTAAAGCTGAAATAAAAAATAAGGAATATCTAAAAAACGATCAACTCCACGAAAAATATGTATATAACATAAATTCTGTGTTTTAATGTGTTCTACATTTATTATGGGGTAACATTCTCTATATCTCTTACGGTTTAGTAGTTATGAAAAATTCCGTAAAATTCATCCAGAGTAAAGTAGTCTTAAGAGGCTATTCCCAGAAAATTCAAGATATACATTTTATTAGTCAGACAAATATCTTTAATATACAATATTTTAATCAAAATTGTTAGTCATTTTTGAGAAAATCAAAATGTTCGAAAAATGTTCCATGCAAAGGGTAGTTGGAAGTGGGGGGATTTACTTGAAAATCTTCATGTCGCATCCTTGGAAGATACCAAATTTAAATACCAAGTTTGGTATTCAATGGTCTTTTCGTTTTTGAGCTATGCCACACACGCATGCACGCACGCACACACACACACACACACTCTCTCTCTCTCTCTCTCTCTCTCTCTCTCTCTCTCTCTCTCTCTCACTCACTCTCTCACTCTCTCTATCTCTCTCTCTCTTTTCTAAAAATGCTTTTTTTGGATTCAGGGAGTCTCAAAACATATATTTCCATTCAAATCTCAGTATCAAATTTTTGGGTGCAATACAATACCTTCTCTATACACTATGTATATGGTACATATAGAGAAAGTAAAAATTAGAAAAATATGTGTGTTTTGTTTTTTTTTCAAAAATGAAAAGTTGGTTAAATACCAAACTTGGTATTTAAGTTCAGTATCTTCCAAGGATTTTCAACAAAATCCCTTCAACTCAAAGTATCCTTTAGATTGAAGATTCTTTTGAATTTTTTTTTATTTTCTCAAAAATGGCTGTAATATTTTTTATTAAAATGATGTATATTAAAGATATTTATAACGCAAATATCTTTATTTTCTGGGAATAGTCTCTGAAGTCCTCTTTATTCTGCAAAACATGTAAAATATCTGTATACAAAAAATGTAGATGTGAAGAAGCAGAAATTAGCACAGGAAACATGAAACTGCATCCCTATAAAGGAAACACTACACAGTTTAACTCTGTCTACAGGAATGGGGATGGCATCTTGTGTGACAGTGGTAAAGATTCACTTCACTAACTAGCACAATCTGCTGCCAACCGTTCACCTCACTGCAGAGACACTTCTTATCCAGACCAAGTGCCACAAGTTTCAGCACTAATGCAACAAAGATGGTTAATCAAGGATTTTAGTATTTTCAGTGGACTTTTTTATAATTTTGTGTTACACTCACCTTCAACAATAAAATTACATTATTAATATTTTTGCAATAAAACCGTAGTGTATTTTTACTTTTTTTAAACGTAATATGAACATAGTCTACAGAGAAGGTATTGCACCCCACCCAAAAATTTGATACAGTGATTTCACCGGAAATGTGTTTTAGGGTCCCCTGTATCCAAAAAAAAGCATTTGCACAAAAAGATCTGTGTGTGTGTGTGTGTGTGCGTGCACACACGTGTGTATCACTTTGTCCGTGAACACAATAACTCAAAAATGAAAAGTCTGTAAAATACCAAACTTGGTATTTAGTTTAGTATCTTCCAGGAATGTGACATGAAGATTTTGAGAAAAATGCACCCATCCCAAACTACCCTTTACATGGAACTTTTTTCAAAAATTTTGATTTTCTTTAAAATAGCGCTAATGATTTTGATTAAAATATTGTATATTAAACATATACAAAAGATATAACTGGCAAATAAAATCTATATCTTGAATTTTCTGGGAATAACCTCTGAAGACTACTTTATTCTGGATGAATTTTATGGAATTTTGCATAACTGTTAAACCATAAGAGATAGACAAAAACTTACTACACAAAAAATGTAAAGCACATTAAAACTTACAATTTATGTTATATACATTTTTTTCATGGAATTGAACGTTTTTAAGATATTCCTTGTTTTTGGTTTCAGCCTTGAAAAACATATTTTTCACATACAGGAATTTGTCACCTCGTGTCCATACAAACAAAGAAACTTCAGTCACATAGCAACCAGCTTTTGACTATCACTTTAACCTATGCTACTTCCTTATTTCCCTTCTACTTACAAGGAAGCAAGTAATAAGACTATTTCTGCTAATTTTTTCTTGATTAGCATGAAGTAAACAGAAGCATAAACTTTTTAACAATAATTTGTTACAGAGATGTAGAAAAAGTCATGTGAATGGAACACATCAGATTTTTTTAATACAAAATAACAAAATCCATACAACCACAGTCAAATGTAACCCTGTCAGCATCACACCGATTATTTTACTTGGGCCCTCCCCATCCTTTACCATAGGCGCAGTTGACTGCTGTTGCTGGGACTTGAAAATGCAACATTCGGCTTTGAATGGACATATCATACTAACCATCACAGCTATTGTTGTCACTTCAGTTGTGCCTAAAAATGCCTATTTGCAAATTAAAGGAAGAACAACATATGTAGCACAAAATGCAAGGAATTAAGGGTTAAATAAGGGGAATTTTGCGTTCTGCTGATGTCTGATTGGTTACGGTTGAATATTTCATTTTGGTTTTTGTCAGTGCTGATTTGCTTGATGTTGTTTTGATGTTTGTGTACTTCAATGTAAATAGTTGATGCAAGGATTTCTGAAACACTTGAGCATGTTGCAGTGATGACACGAGTGTTCTCGATGCAGCCACAAAAGGAGCTCTCTCAGGAATTCAGTTAGTACTTGGAATAATTGCTAACATTATAGCATTTGTAGCATTTATTGCATTTCTCAATGGGCTTCTGTCCTGGCTTGGGCTTCTTGTGGGAGTGGAGCAGCTCACGTTTGAGGTAAGGCTTTACCACCCAGTGACTCTGTGTACCTGCCTGTGCATACCTGTATGCATCATGCTTATGTGTAACTATATGCCTGCCTGTGTGTACCTGTATGCATCATGCTTATGTATAACTATATGCCTACCTATGTGTACCTGTATGCATCATGCTTATGTGTAACTATATGCCTGCCTGTGTGTACCTGTATGCATCATGCTTGTGTTGTAACTATATGCCTGCCTGTGTGTACTTGTATGCATCATGCTTGTGTGTAACTATATGCCTGCCTGTGTGTACCTGTATGCATCATACTTATGTGTAACTATATGCCTGCCTGTGTGTACCTGTATGCATCATGCTTGTGTGTAACTATATGCCTACCTGTGTGTACCTGTATGCATCATGCTTGTGTGTAACTATATGCCTGTCTGTGTGTACCTGTATGCATCATACTTATATGTAACTATATGCCTGCCTGTGTGTACCTGTATGCATCATACTTATGTGTAACTATATGCCTGCCTGTGTGTACCTGTATGCCTCATGCTTATGTGTAACTAAATGCCTGCCTGTGTGTACCTGTAGACATCATGCTTATGTATACCTATATGCCTGCCTGTGTGTACCTGTATGCATCATGCTTATGTATACCTATATGCCTGCCTGTGTGTACCTGTATGCATCATGCTTATGTGTTACTAAATGCCTGCCTGTGTGTACCTGTATGCATCATGCTTATGTATACCTATATGCCTGCCTGTGTGTTCCTGTATGCATCATGCTTATGTGTTACTAAATGCCTGCCTGTGTGTACCTGTATGCATCATGCTTATGTATACCTATATGCCTGCCTGTGTGTACCTGTATGCATCATGCTTATGTGTAACTATATGCCTGCCTGTGTGTACCTGTATGCATCATGCTTATGTGTAACTATATGCCTGCCTGTGTGTACCCTTATGCATCATGCTTGTGTGTAACTATATGCCTGCCTGTGTGTACCTGTATGCATCATGCTTGTGTGTAACTATATGCCTGCCTGTGAGTACCTGTATGCATCATGCTTGTGTGTAACTATATGCCTGCCTGTGTGTACCTGTATGCATCATGCTTGTGTGTAACTATATGCCTGCCTGTGTGTACCTGTATGTATCATACTTATGTGTAACTATATGCCTGCCTGTGTGTACCTGTATGCATCATGCTTGTGTGTAACTATATGCCTACCTGTGTGTACCTGTATGCATCATGCTTATGTGTAACTATATGCCTGCCTGTGTGTACCTGTATGCATCATGCTTATGTGTAACTATATGCCTGCCTGTGTGTACCTGTATGCATCATGCTTATGTGTAACTATATGCCTGCCTGTGTGTACCTGTATGTATCATACTTATGTGTAACTATATGCCTGCCTGTGTGTACCTGTATGCATCATGCTTGTGTGTAACTATATGCCTACCTGTGTGTACCTGTATGCATCATGCTTATGTGTAACTATATGCCTGCCTGTGTGTACCTGTAAGCATCATGCTTATGTGTAACTATATGCCTGCCTGTGTGTACCTGTATGCATCATGCCTATGTGAAACTATATGCATGTCTGTGTGAATACATGTGTGTGTGCATGTGTGTAATCATTAACAAAATGTCAAACATGGTATTTAACTTAAGTACTTTCCAATAATGACACACAAGAATTTTCAAAAAAATTCCCCCTGCACAAACTGTCATTTAATTCAACACTTTTCAAGTTTACTTACTCTACCATGTACATAGTAGGTAGACAAAATACTGCATTCCACCAAAACTTCGATATCAAGATTTTACTGGAAATGACTGTTTTTAGGTCTCCTTAAAAAAAAAAAATAGGTTTTCATAAAAAAAAAAAAGGTCTGCATAATGTGTGTGAGAGAGAACAGCATACTTAGTGTAGAAAGCTCAACTAAATATGAAACTTGGTATTTCATCCAATTAAGCTTGCAAGAGAATGTAGGAAAAGTCACAAATGATAAAGTTTTTAATAATGATATTACAACTCTTGGTACAATTAACCCCAATTTTCCAGAAGTACATTTCTTTCTTACAGAATCAATACTCCAGGTCTTATCATGTAGTTCATATATTCTTCCACCAAGAAGAATTGCTTAACATTTAGAAACTTAATTCAAAATCTTCTCGGGCTTCTAGCCAGGTAAAAACTTGGCTTGACACCAACGTTTCGAAGAAGTGCATCTGCCTCGTCTTCAGGGTGAACTGATGGATTGAGCTTGAGGAGACTGGTATTTATAAGAGCTGGAATGAAGCTAACATCTGATTGGTTCGCGTGATATTATGGCCTGGTATTTAAGATGACTGAGACATGGGCACGGACGTCGTAGAAAACTATTTATAGCAGTTAAGCCGGACGAAAAAGAAAAAGAAACCCCAGCAAGAACACTCAACAAAAAGACAAGCCAGGCGCCATAGCCTATATACCGTTTACCGGCAATTTTTCGGGAAAGATTAGTAGACTACTCTACAAATATAATGTCAAAACCATCCATAAGCCACCACCTAAAATAAAAAATTTGGTCAGGCCAGTTAAAGATAATTTAGCTCTCAGAGTACCTGGTGTCTACCACATTCCTTGCGAATGCAGCGCAGCGTAAATTGGCCAAACAGGACGCACTATTGCCACACGCGTTTCTGAATACCAAAGATCAATAAGGCTTATGCAACCCGAAAAATCTGGACTGGCTGAACACTATATAGAATAAAGCCACAGAGCTAACTTTACCAACACCAAGATAGTGGCAAAGTGTTCAAACTACTGGGAAAGGAGAGTAAAAGAAGCTTTAGCCATCTCATCTGAAACAAATAATCTAAATCGCGATTCTGGCCTACAATTAAGTTCAGCATGGACACCAATGTTAAAGAGCCTTAATACCTAATCCTCTACCTGCAGTCTTCCAAGGCTTATTTTCTAGCAGGTGCGTGCTCAAACACAAAACTTAGCCGAATAACTGCTATAAATAGTTTTCTACGAAGTCCGTGCCCATGTCTCAGTCATCGTAAATACCAGGCCATAATATCACGCGAACCAATCAGATGTTAGCTTCATCCCAGCTCTTATAAATACCAGTCTCCGCAAGCTCAAACCATCAGTTCACCCTGAAGACGAGGAAGATGCACTTCTTCGAAACGTTGGTGTCAAGCCAAGTTTTTACCTGATTAGAAGCCCGAGAAGATTTTGAATTAATACGTCGGTAGGAAAGCTTCAGTTCTTATCTAGAAACTTGTCAATTTCCTTTTTAAACCATATAACAGATGTAATACTCTTTAAGGGATCAGGTAGTTGGTGAAATGTTTTAATGCCACTATATTTAAAACAAATTCTGAATAAAAGTTTAGTACTATGGGCCTTTATATGAAGTATATTTTTACTTTCTCTACACGTACTATCTACATAGTGTATAGAGAAGGTATTGCATTGCACCCAAAAATTTGATACAGAGATTTCACCCAAAATGCATGTTTTGAGTCCCCCTGAATCCAAAAAAAAGCATTTTTAGAAAAAGTTCTGTGTGTGTGTGCACATGCGTGCATGTATAGCATATCACAAAAACAAAAAATCTGTTAAAAACCAAACTTGGTATTTAGGTTTGGCATCTTCCAAGGATGTGACACAAAGATTTCCAAGAAAATCCCCCCACCCCTCACTACCCTTTACATGGAACCTTTTTCGAAAATGTTGATTTTCTAATAAATGGCTGTAATGATTTTGACTAAAACATTGTATATTAAAAGTATTTGCCTAACAAATAAAATGTATATCTTCAATTTTCTGGGAATAGCCTCTGAAGACTACTTTATTCTGGATGGATTTTACAGAGTTTTGCATAACTGCTAAATCGTAAGAGATAGACAAAAACTTACCAAACAAAACATGTAGAGCACATTAAAACACAGAATTTATGTTATATACATTTTTTTCGTGGAGTTGATCTTTTTTGAGATATTCCTTGATTTTGGTTTCAGCTTTAAAAAACTTATACTTTTCTCATACAGGACTTTGTCAACTCCTATCCATACAAAGAACTTCAGTCACATAGCAATGAGCTTCTGACTATCACTTTAACCTATGGTACTCCCTTATTTTGCTTCTACTTACAAGGAAGCAAGTAATAAGACCATTTCTGTTGCAGTGATGTGAATGGAACACATCAGATTTTTGGTCCTAGCATTGCATATATGTGACTTTACAGTTACATTATCCAAATCACTATTAACATTTATTTTATATACAGGCTAGGAAAGTGAGTGTTTTTACTTTCTCTAGCCTATATATTTATAGTGGGTAAGAAGGTATTGCATTCCATCCAAAAATTCAATGCCGAGATTTCACTGGATATATGTTTTGAGGTCCCCTGAGTCTGAATTTGTAGAAAAAGTTCCATGTGTGTTTGTGTCTGTTAAACACCAAATTTATATTTAATTTTAGTATCTTCCAAGTATGCGACTCAAATATTTTCAAAATGAAACCCCCACCTCAAAATACTCCTTAAATGGAAAAATGTTTGAACATTTTGCTTTTTTCAAAAATGGCTCAAATGATTTTGATTAAAATACTGTATATTAAAGATATTTACATCACAAATAAACTGTATACTTTGAATTTTCTGAAGACCCTTTATCCTGGATGAGTTTTGCAGAATTTTGCATAACGGTTAACCGTAAGAGGTAGACAAAAACTTGCTACACAATAAATGTAGAACTCGTTAAAACACACAATTTATGTCATATATGTTTTTTATGTAAAGCTGACAGTTTGTGACATATTCCTTGTTATTGGTTTCAATTTTAAACTGCTTTCTGAAACAGGAAGTGACATTTCATTTCATTTGTCTTGTTTTACTGCAGGCCATGGAAAGCGAACTGAACTTCAGTTGTTTCACATAGGACTAGCTTTTAAAAGATTTGACTGTTGGTTTATCCTAGTGTACTCCCTTATTTCACTTCCACTTACAAGGAAGTAAGTAATAAGAATATTTCTGTTAATGTTTATCCTGATTAGTATGAAGTAAATGTAAAATGTAAATGGCTTGTTATTTATGGATGCTCTTTAACTACTATGGTTGTCAGCGTCCCATTCTAATTTGGGCATGAAAGATTGCTTAATTTTGCTCAGAGGCCTCTTTATCAGGCTTGAGGTTCTTTTACGTGCCATAAATATACGACACGGGACCATAGGCTTTACTTCCCTTCCAAAGGAAGCCATGCTAAGGATTTTTACACCCGAAAAAATCCATCGTCCTGCGCCGGGTTTGAACCTGCGACCTTGGGTATATGAAGTTAGCATGGTAACCATTACACCATGGAGGGAGATATTAGCATGAAGCAAATAGAAGAATAATCATTTGTAAGGAAAATTGTTTGTGTAATAGCTAGAGAAAGTCTTATGAATGGAACATATCAGATTTTTAGTTGCTTGAAATGCTCTGTACAGCTTTCTCTAAGGGGTATGAGAATGTGAGTCGAGGGACCCTCGGCAACTGCAACCCTGGGGGAAGGGATGAGAGGAGGGGAAACACAGGCCAGCATACAAGAAATAACAGAACTAAGTACAAAGAGGCACAGTTCTCTAGATGGCAGCCCAGGAGGCTATACAATGGCACAACCAGGGGGAAGAGAGTTTCACTCGGAGCAAGCAACATACCATCTGTCTGCAAAGCCTCACACCACACCTGAAAGATGAAGAAGAGGGGGGGATGTAAATGTGGTGTTATTTATGGACGCTCTTTAAATGCTCTGGTTTTCAGCGTCCCATTCTATACTGGGCATGAAAGACCGCTTAATTTTGCTCAGAGGCCTCTCTATCAGGCTTGAGGTTCTTTTATGTGCCGTAAATCTACAACACAGGACCAACGGCTTTACTTCCCTTCCAAAGGAAGTCATGCTAAGGATATTTACACCCAAAAAAATCCATCATCCTCCACTGGGTTTGAACCTGCGACCTTGGGTATATGAAGTTAGCATGGTAACCACTACATGACGGAGGGTGACAAAGAAGGGGAAAAGGAACCTTGTAGATATACAGCCTAAGCAGATCCAGGAAAAGCCAGGACCAGAGTGCACAGTGTGAACCTGGACCTCCCGAATGCCCGTTACTGACGAAACCATCAGAGCCACCTGACTCAGTTCTTTAGGGGGAATTCCCAACATGATTCTTAACATTCTCTAATTTAAGCATCTTCCAAGAATGCAACATAAAGATTTTCAACAAAATCCCCCACTGCAAACTACCATGGCATATTTTTTTGAAAATATTTATTTTCTCAAAGTGGTTCTAACAATTTTGATTAAAATATCATATGTTTAAGATATTTTTATGATAAATAAAATATATATCTCAACCTTTTGGGAATAGCCTGTGAAGTCCTGGATGATTTTGCATTACTGGTAAACTGTAAACTTTCCACCACAGAGTTAAGATGATGCAAAGCTTGGATTTTCTTTTTAGTTTAATGTCCTTTAACCTGGTTGGTCATATCAGATGATGAATGAAATTGGTGATATGATGCTCAAATGATTTCGGGATCCATGGAGCTTAAAAGTTACTCAGCATTTGTCTTCTTAGGATAAGGATAAACCTTGCGAGATTTGAGCTCGCAACCTGTTGAATATGAGGACACAAGCTACATTGGATTTTATGACTCCAGTTGAACTTGGTTGTTATCCCGTGATAACTGACAAAGCTTCAAACCTTTAATTAAAACATATTGTTTATATCAAATACATTTTTTGTGCAGTTAACATTCCAGAGATATTCCAGTTACTTTTTTAAGCTTTTCAATGCTTATACTTTTCTCGAATACTATACTATAGTATTATAATATGCTATAGTATAATAATTTAATATACTATATCATATAAATAAATTTGAAAAAGTTGTATTATTATCTGACTCTAAAGCAGCTTTAATACTTCAATGGATACCAGCACATTGCGGAATACAGCTCACTCTATCAAAAGAATCATTATATCAACATATAATAACACAATTAAAGAAGATAATGTATTACAAACAAAAGGAAAATGTATGTAATAACACGACCAGAATCACTACATTACCAAGAAAATGCTGTGTAGCAACTTTTAGACTCCTAACAGGCCATGACTGGTATAATGAGATCTCCTCTGTACACTTAAACAAGATATGGATGGAAACCATCTACTGCGCTGCCCAACCTTTAGTCAACATCAAAATACTGGAATGCAAGAGAGCAAATGGTGGCTTCACTGCCTACTGCTCAACCAACCACCACTTTTCTCGAATGAGAAGTCATCATTGTTTTTCCCCTTATTTTCCTTGAATCTGTAAGAAAATGTGTTGTAAAAGTATTTCTGCTAATGTTTAAATTGATTAATATGAAGTACCTATATAGATGAATAAGCTTTTATAAAAAATGCATGTTGCAGAATAGGTAGAGAAAGTCATGTGATGCAACAACATTTTTATATTTTATTTGGTTTATGCTTTGCACATGTTGCGTATATGAGTTGTTTCAGATGTACTATGCTAACCCTTAATTACATGAATCATTCTGCTACACATGTATGCTGTTCTTCCTCTAGTTTGCAAACCAGTATTTATATCTCTTTCACCAGTACCACAATTGAAGTGCGATATGAAGAGGACTGGTCATTCAGACTGAACCAGCCGAGTTCAAGTTTGTGGTAAAGGATGGGGAGGCTCCAAGTAAAATAACTGGTGTCATACTGATTCCCACAAAATTCATCCAGGATAAGCATGTCTTCAGAGGCTATTCCCAGAAAATTGAAGATGTACATTTTATTTGTCCTATAAATATCTTAAATATAAGAGATTTTAATCAAAATCGTTAGAGCCATTTTAAAGAAAATAAAAATTTTCGAATTTTTTTCCATGTAAAGGGTAGTTGGGAGTGGGGGAGGGGGTTGTCGCTTCCTTGGAAGATACCGAACTTATATACCAAGTTTGGTATTTAACGGTCTTTTCATTTTTGCGCTATGGTATCCACAGACACACACACACATGAACATTTTTCTAAAAATGCTTTTTTTTGGATTCAGGGGGTCTCAAAGCATATATTTCCAGTGAAATCTTGGAATCAAATTTTTGGGTGCATTACAATACCTTCTCTATATGCTATGTACATAGTAAGTGTAGGGAAAGTAAAAATACATTACAGTTTTATTGGAAAAATCTCATGTGTTCCATTCACATGACTTTCTCTATATCTGTGCAACAAATTATTGTTAAAAAGCTTGTGCTTCTATTTACTTTATGCTAATTGAGAAAAAATAAGCAGAAATAGTCTTATTACTTGCTTCCTTGTAAGTAGAAGGGAAATAAGAGAGTATCACAGGTTAAAGTGACTGTCAAAAGCTGGTTGCTATGTGACTGAAGTTCCTTTGTTTGTATGGACAGGAGTTGACAAATTCCTGTATGAGAAAAGTATTAGTTTTTCAAAGCTGAAACCAAAAACAAGGAATAACTAAAAAACGATCAACTCCACAAAAAAAATGTACAATACATAGATTGTGTGTTTTATCCTGATCTACATTTTTTATGTTGTAAGTTTTTGTCTATCTCTTACGGTTTACCAGTTATGCAAAATTCAATAAAATTCATCCAGAATAAAGTAGTCTTTAGAGGCTATTCCAAGAAAACTCAGGATATACATTTTATTTGCCAGGTAAATATCCTTAATATACAATATTTTAATCAAAATTGTTAGTGCCATTTTTGAGAAAAACCAACATTTTCGAAAAAAGTTCCATGTAAAGGGTAGTTGGGGGTGGGGGAGATTTTCTTGAAAATGTTTCTGTCGCATCCTTCAAAGATACCAAACTTAAATTCCAAATTTGGTATTCAATGGTCTTTTCGTTTTTGAGCTATGCTGTCCACACACACATGGACCTTTTTCTGAAAGTTTTTGGATTCAGGGGTACCCAAAACATGTATTTGCGGTGAAATCTCGTAATCAAATGTTTGGGTGTAATACAAAACCTTCTCTATACACCATGTACATAGTACGTGTAGAGAAAGTAAAAATATAAAACAGCTATAACTATCCTAATTTTATTGCCGAAGGTTAGTGCAATGTAAATTTAGAAAAAAGTCCACTAAGAATGCTAAAGGCTTTGTTGCTATTAAAGGTAGAAGTGAATGTTGGTGTGGTTGTGCTTGCAGTACGTCCTGGGTAAGGTGTTCATCCCTCTGGCCTGGATAATGGGTGTGCAGTGGGAACAGTGTGAACACGTGGCTCAGCTGGTCGGACTGAAAACTATAGTCAACGAGTTTGTAGCATACGAGAAACTTGGAGAAGCTCTCAAGGCAAACAAATTATCAGTAAGTGTTCACAGAAACCATCTTAGATAAATAATTTATTTCATGTTTTCAAGTTACAAAAATTATATGTATATAGTTACTTTCCTGTAACACCCTGGTTATTTTCCTTTATTTGTACACTTTTACATACTATCAACTTAATCTATTTATCTCTTCTAATACTTACAACCTCATGAGCTTTATTATTAAGATCTCTCTTTCTTTGGTGATTTTCCTCCCCCATTTCTCTCAAGATTCACTAGAGGCATTTTTGAGAAAATCAAATTTTCAAAATTTTTTCCATAGTTGCAAGTGGGACGACTTTCTTGAAAATCTTTGTATCACATCCTTGCGAAATAATAAAATTAAATATCAAGTTTTTACATTTACAAGTATTTTTCTAGATGCATTAAGTTACACATTATTTACAAATGTCATTTATGCTACTGCTTTCACAATAAATCTATTTACAATTTTGAAGTTTGTTTGTCAGTCATATTTAATTTATATGTACACATTATGTCACAGTTCATGTAACCTATATATACATTTGTGAGTTAAGCCTGTTTAAGTTTGTTTTTAAATCACTTACCTTTGTATAATTTAGCATTAACTGGTGATTTATATTTTACTTTAGGTTAACATGTGCTCTGTAGTAATTATCTTTACCTCTGGTATAATAATTGTGCAGCATACTGTTATAACCTCATAAACATACAGTTCTACCCAAGGTTGCGGGTTCAAACCCGGCGGAGGACGATGGATTTCTTTGGGTGTAAAAATCCTTAGTTGGTCCCTTGCCATAAATTTAGGAACGTAAAAGAACCTCAAGCCTGTTAGAGAGGCCTCTGAGCAAAATTAAGCAGTCCTTCACGCCCATTTTAGAATGGGACGCTATGAACCACAGCAGTTAAAGGGCGTCCATAAATAACATGCCATTTACATTTTCCTACCACTGTAAGACTTGCTGAAATCAAAGCACATCAGTAGATATAACCCATTAGCTTATCCTTTATTAATGGTTTTAATTGATTAATACTTCATAATGTTGTTTATAGTACTCTGATTTTCGGTTGTTTTTCATGATAGCATGGGAAGAGTATGCCATTTTAAGGCCAATGTAAATATCATTGAGTTGTTAAACATTTGACAGCTGATATTCTCTTTGTATCTGCAAGGAAATGTGTATTGTAGCTGTTTCTTCATAGGTTTATCTTGATTAACCCTTTTAGTGCTGTGATGCCATTTTCATACACTTTACTCTTTCCAGCGGGAAAGTCTGTATACTTTCTACAACATAGCCATAGAGAAAGGTTTTCTGGAGCATTTCAAGACCTTTTCTTCACTGCAAAGCATTAAATTAGCTCCTTCTCTTGCCAGGGTTTGTTTATCCTGGTTGAAACATGGTGTCATCTAGCTAAAGGCTATGAACCAAAGAGGAATTAAGAGCTGCAGTTTGTGATTTATTAGAAGAAAGTGAATGATTTTGAATTTTCAGACTTGAGGAAAGAGTTTCTGACATCAACATAAGAGAGGAAGATATATATTCTAGCTTCAGTGATGAAAATGCTTCAGATAACAACAGCCCTCGTACGCATGCAAATAATCAGTGTGCTTATCAAAATGGATTTATGGAGATGTAACCAGACAAGATTACAATGTGAATCAACAACACAAGTACTAAATTGTACAGTAATCTATGTTACATTTCTATCCTATTGCTTAATGCCATTTTCATTATTAGCTGTATTATGCCTGTGCGTGGGCGTGTGCATGGGCATGTGCATGTGGTTGTGCGTGCGGTTGTGCATGCGCGCATGTGCGTGGTTGTGCGTGCATGCGCGTGTGTGTGCGTGTGTTGTTTTTTGTTTTTTTTTTTTCTGTATAGTAAGGTTTTGTATGCCTAATAATTGATTATTTCAGGATTTTTTATTTTCTTTTCAAATTTGTTTTATGCTTTTAACTTTTAAAAAATATTGAAGAGACTTCTCATCCATATAATACATATTTTACAGTAGACAAAAGGGTTTACTAAAAATGAAAAAAGATTCAGTTCTCTATATCATTTGGTACTCATTTTCTTACTAATATTTAATTGCTTGTCACTTTTCAGACAGCATTCTGTTATCTGGGCTGGCACTAAAAAATGTTTAAATGAAGAGGAGAGAAATGTAATAAAGCATAGAGGGTAGAAAAGATCATATGATTGTAACATGAGTTTCTTTTAGATCAGTGTTGTAATAAGGGATTAGGGAAGCATTACATGTTGTTTTATCATGTTTTACAGGCCAGGTCTGAAATGATAGCAACATATGCATTATGTGGTTTCTCAAATCCTGCATCTGTTGGCATCTTAGTGGGTGCATTGGTAACACTTGTTCCAGAGCAGCGCAGTGCAATAACAGAGGTGGCCTTGCGGGCCTTTATTGCTGGCAGCGCCACCTGCTTTCTCACAGCTTCCATTGCTGGTAACTTCCCAATATGGCTTTATACATCATTCAAGGCTCCTTCAAGTATAAGAGAGTAACGTACAAGGGGCTTTCAATAAATCCTTAGAAAATCCAAGAAATTACTCTTGCAGCATCAAAAAAAGTTTGTATTTAGTAACCGTTGTCTCTTATGAGATGGCAGTTTAAGTTTTAGCTATATCCGTCATATGGTTTCATTGCCATAGGCGATTGAATCAACAATCTTGTGCTCCTTTAGAAAGATAGAAAAAAAAATGAGTTTCATGCAGTGATTAAACACTTCTGTTTAAAAGACTTGACCCTGAAAGAGATAAAAGCCGAGTTGGTTGAAGTTCATGGCACATCTGCTCCTGTGTTTGTAACAATTTATAATTGAATAAATGAATTTGAACGTGGCCGTACATCCACAAATGATGAACATCCTTCCAGACATCCAGTAAAAGTGTCTTCCTCCAAAATGATTGACAAAATCCAGGATATGGTTTTGAGTGATCAACGAATCAAAGTTAGTGATATAGTAGAAGCCACAGGCATATCACAAGGTACAGTGTTCTCAATGTTGCACCAAAAATTACGTCTGACAAAGGTCTCGGCAAGACGGGTGCCGCGTTTGCTCTCAATGGAGAATAAACACAATTGAGTGGTCAATTCAAAGCTGATTGGGCACTTTTCTGTTGCAATTGTGATAAGTTTCTGCATCAATACATAACTGTGGATGAAACATGGCTACACTACCACACTCCAGAGACAAAAGTACAGTCAAAACAGTGGGTTTTTAAAGAAGGCAAAGGCAGTGAAATCTGCAGACAAGGTGATGACCTCGGTTTTTTGAGAAGCACTGGAATCATCTATATCGATTACTTGCAGAAAGGAAGAAGGATAAATGGAGAGTATTATACATCATTATTGCACCAGCTGAATGGAGAAATCGAGAAAAAATGCAGCAACAAAAAAGATTCTCTACCATCAAGACAATGCAAGGGTGCACTCCTGTGCAGTTTCAGTGGCGAAAATTGTAGAATTAAGGTTTGAATTAAAACAACATCCACCAGATTTGGCTACCAGTGACATTTTTGTTTCCAAACTTCAAAAAGTTGCTTGGCAGACAACAAAGAAGAGCTCATCTCTCAAACAGATGCCTGTTTTCAGGGCCTTCCAAAATCCTACTTTTTGAAAGGCTTAAAACAGTTAGAGAAACACTGGGAAAAGTGATTCGAGCTAACAGCAGATTAAATTGAAAAATTAAAAAAAAAATCTGATATGTTCCATTCAAATGATTTTATCTACATCTCTGCAACAAATTATTGTTAAAAAGCTAATGCTTCTATTTACTTCATGCTAATCGAGAAAAAAATAGCATAAATACTTGCTTCCTTGTAAGTAGAAGGGAAATAAGGGAGTAGCATAGGCTAAAGTGATAGTCAAAAGCTGGTTTCTATGTGACTGAAGTTCCTTTGTTTGTATGGACAGGAGTTGACAAATTCCTGTATGAGAAAAGTAAAAGTTTTTCAAAGCTGAAACCAAAAACAAGGAATATCTCAAAAACGATCAACTCCACGAAAAAGATGTATATAACTTAAATTATGTGTTTTAACATACCCTACATTTTCTGTGTGGTAAGTTATTGTGCATCTCTTACAGTTTAGGAGTAATGTAAAATTCCGTAAAATTAATCCAGAATAAAGTAGTCTTCAAAGGCTATTCCCAGAAAATTCAAGATATACATTTTATTTGGCATGTAAATATCTTAAGTATAAGAGATTTTAATCAAAATCATTAGAGCCATTTTTGAGAATATCGACATTTTTGAAAAAAGTTCCATGCAAACTGTAGTTGGGGTTGGGGGGATTTTCTTGAACATCTTTGTGTCCCACCCTTGGAAGACACTAAACTTAAATACCAAGTTTGGTATTCAACGATCTTTTCGTTTTTGAGCTATGCTGTCCACAGACACACACACACACACACACAGATATGGGGCCTTTTTGTAAAAATGCTTTTTTTGGATTCAGGGGGATCCAAAACATATATTTCTGGTGAAATCTCGGTATCAATTTTTTGGGGTGGAATACAATACCTTCTCCATACACTATGTACATAGGACATGTAGAGAAAGTAAAAATATAAAAAATAATTTGTTTTTCTATCTTTTTTCAAAGGACTTATTGAAAGCCCCTTGTAAAAGTATAAGATACAAATGTAAATAAAACATGTAATAGTAATATTTATCATATTCTCAAAATGTTATTTGTTTTCTCTTTTTTGCAGGCATTTTAATAACCAGTGACAATTTTCCTGTGTCATCAAATATGACCTCAGACAAAGTGCCATAACAAAGGATGAAAATACTAGAAGGGAAACAAGGGACTGCATGATGAGCTCAACATAACCTTAAAAAGGTTATCAGAATCTGTGGCAAGAGCATCAGTTGAACTTCATTTCTAAGTTTTTCACAGATACACACCACATTAAGCACTGAACATTATGCATGAATATTTAACTCAATTATATTTTTCTCATTAATACATCACGTTTTTCTTGTCCCCCTGTACAAAATATATTAATTTATTTTCTAATTTGTATGTTTATAATAGCTTCTATATATAGTTCTGTATTTATACTGGTCAATAATTGATCAAAGTTTGGAGCATTTCTCTTGTTGAGATGACAGACAACCTTACGAGAACATGTAAGCAGTGGCGGCTCATGAATCTTTAACTTGGAGGGCTCGGTGAGTCTACATTAAAATGAAGAACTTTTATGCTAAGAATGTCAATATATATCAAAGTAAAACAAATATGCACTTACACAATTACCTCATTTAAACTGGAACTCCATTTTGATGACGCTTGCTGCAGAGTAATAGTAGTATTGTGTGCTCCTAGTAAATTAGCTTTGGCTTAGAAGAACCATCATGGTTTTTCTGCACATATTCCATCTCTGGTCCATGCATCACCACCACACACAAAAGATAAGAGTGCATTTTTACTTCTCTAGCCCCAGATGCACAATGTACGTAGGGAAAGAGAAGCTATTGTATTCAAACCAAAAATTTGATGCCGAGATTTCACAGAAAATATATTTTTCCTGTCCCCTGAGTCTGGAAAAAAAAATTATAGAAAAAGGTGTGTGTGTGCTCTCCCCCCCCCCCTCTCTCTCTCTCTCAAAAATGAATAGACCGTTAAATACCAAAGCTGGTATTTAGTTTTGGTATCTTCCAAGAATGCGACACGATTTTCAAGAAAATTCCTCTGTTACAAACTATGCTTTACATGGAAAACTTTTCGAAAATGTTTATTTTCTAAAAAATGACTCTAATGATTTTGATTAAAATCCTGTGTATTAAAGATATTTACATCCTAAATAAAATGTATATATTGAATATCTTCTGAAGATATCTTTATTCTGGATGAATAATAATGATAACTGGTAAATCGTAAGACATACACAAAAACGCAACTCACAAAAAATGTTGAGCTTGTTAAAACTTACAATTTATGTTATAAAGTTTTTTATCATGCAGCTGGCCATTTTTAAGATATTCCTTGTTATTGGATTTAAAATACTTATATGGGAACTTGTCAACCCATGGTTATGCAAAGAAATGGATTTCAATGCCATAGCAACCACATTTTAAAACATTTTGACTGTCAGTTTAGCCTAGTGTATTCCCTTATTTCCCTTCTACTTATAGGGAAGCAAGTAATAAGACAATTTCTGCTAGTTTATCTTGATTAGCAAGAAGTAGATAGAAGCATAAGCTTTTTAACAATGATTTGTTATAGAGATGTAGAGAAGGTTATGTGAATGGAACACACCAGATTTTGAGGATTAATACAACTATTTTAGTGGACAACTTTCAGTGTTTTGTGGCTGTATCACATTGCAACCGAGTGCCAAGTCAACAGGTTACTTCGACTGGACATCAAAGAACTGTAAACCCCGAAATGGCCGTACAAGGAAAAATCGCATTTCTTTTCTCATTTGAAGTAAACACATCCTCGGAGTGGTTATTTCCATTTCATATCTTCAATTTGAAGCCAGACTATTTCAACTGCGGGGATCTTCTATGTACTTAAAATTAACATTTGGTTGCACAAATTTGCTCATATGCTCTAAACATTATGGGAGCAATCAAGTAATTTACAATAATTAACACCAACCCGGAGGGAATAACAAGAAGAGTTTCCACTCCATACATTCCGTGAAACCCAGGTCTTATCTGTTGTCATGGTTACCAACAAAAACAACAGAAAGTGTCAGGATCTCAGTCTGGTAGACTGTCATAAAAATCTGATGTTACACTCACATGATTTTCTCTAGATGCTCTACAAACTTCTTACAAAAGATTATCTTCTTTCTACACAATATTAACCGAGATAAACATCAACATAATGTTCTTATTACTTAGTTCCTTATAAGTAGAATGGAACTAAAGAAATGTGCTATGTTAAAGTGATAGTCAAATGTTTTAAAAGCTGTCATTATGCAAGTGTCATTACAAATTGCTTCTTTGCTTGGCCAGGAGTAGAACTAAAGAAAAACAGACACTTCTGTCTGAGAAAAGTATAAGTACTTCACAATTGAAACTAATAACAAGGAATATGTCCACAACATAAACATAAAGGGTGTAAATTGTGTGTTTTGATGAAATCTATATTTTTTTCAGAAATAAGTTTTTGTCTCTTATGGTTTAACAGTTAAGCAAAATTTATGAAGAATAAAGAGCACTTTTGAGGCAATTCCCAGGAAATTCAAGATATACGTTTTATTTGGGATGGAATTATATTTAATATACAGGATTTTAATCAAAATCATTAGAGCCATTTTTGTGAAAATCAAAATTTCCAAAAATGTTTCTATGTAAAGGGTACTTTGTGGTGGAGGGATATTCTTGAAAATATTTGTATCGCATCCTTAGAAGATGCTAAACCTAAATACCAAGTTTGGTATTTAACGGTTTGCTCAGAAACCATAAAGATAGACAAAAACTTATTACACAAAAAATGTAGACCATGATAAGACACACAATTTATGTCATATTCAATTTTTTCGTGGAATTGGCCATTTTAGAGATATTCCTTGTTATTGATTTCAGCTTTAAAATACTTCAACTTTTCTCATATAGGAACCTGGTCATGCAAAGAAACGGATTTCAATTCAATTCAATTCAATTTTTTATTCACCAAGGATATACAATTTGTACATATGGCTTCGTCAAGACTTACAAACTAATTATTACAAGAAATATAAATATACAATATACAGGTGTGACAGAATACAGTTAAGTAGTTAAATATCTAAGTTAAGAAATTCATTTATGCTATAAAATTTGTGTTTTAATAACCATTTATACATTTTAGATTTAAAGAATTTTCCTGGCACAGCTTTTAAAGATTTGGGTATCTTAATATATAAAATTATTCCTTTGTGGGATACACTATTGAGAATTTTATTAAGTCGATGACACTGTAGATGTATTGCTTCAGCTGTTCGGGTATTATGGGCATGATAATCCTTGTTTCTCTTAAAACATTGCATATTATTATGAATGAAGGAGACTGTTTCTAGGATATATATACATGGTAGAGGGAGTATGTTAAGCTCTTCAAAGATAGGTTTACTTGGAGCATGGGGTGGTTCCTGATTCATTATTCTTAATATTTTCTTTTGTATTTTAGCAACCATAGCAACCACATTTTAAAACATTTGACTGTCGGTTTAGC
The DNA here is from genome assembly GCA_030762935.1 of Hymenopus coronatus. Classification (NCBI taxonomy): domain Eukaryota; kingdom Metazoa; phylum Arthropoda; class Insecta; order Mantodea; family Hymenopodidae; genus Hymenopus; species Hymenopus coronatus. The sequence goes on from CM060892.1 coordinate 4,992,514, forward strand.
CTAGAATATTCCCTTAATTCCTAAATAATAAGACCGCTTCTGCTAAATTAAATAGATAGAAGAATAAGCTTATTAACAATACTTGGTTACAGAGATATAGAGAAAGTCATGTGAATGGAACGCACCAGAATTTTTTTTTTCCGTTATGTAATATGTTTGTAAAATTAAATTGTTTATATGTTATTATGAAAAAACATAAAGCATTGTATATATTTTCATACACTTCATCAATATGTATTATGAATCTAGGATATGGCAATGAAGCTATTTGAAGTTACCTAACCTAAAATACCTACCTAATGCAGATCAAATATCTCTTGAGTTTTGAATATCTAAATAACATACCACCACCTGCTTAATTTTGTTCTTCCCCATTACTTTCTAGGTAGGTAGGGACCAATAAACATACTGCACAAGTCAAAAAATAGAAACTAATATAGGTACTTTTATTGTGATAGTTAAAGAAAATAAATGTTTTTATATAAAAATGTTGTTGTTTTGTAATTACATAGTTTTAACTCACTGTAAGAAACTGTGCTGACCAAGAGGAGTACCCGGTTACTATGGTAACAAATCTAAATAGCAAAATAAACAGTTAACCTAAAATTAGCAATGGATGAAGAGTATGATAATTTTATGCAAAAAGTAGAAGAAATTAGTAAGTAGAACTATTCTTTTCAGCTTATAAATACAATTAATTAAATCAAAATTTGTTGTACACCTTTCATGCTTATTTTGTTTTTTTTTCTTTTCTAGGAGTATCATGTAATATATTTGTTCTGAATTATTCTGGCCTATATAAATCTCTTCAAAGAATGTGAAACTATAGGAAATACTAAATTATTTTATCTTATCCTATAGACTTGATGTATACATTCCATATATCCTAGGAAATAACAAAAATGAGTCTTTATTTCATTGTAAATTATTTTAACTCCTTTGGCAGCTCCCCATTCTTTGAATAATGAAAATTCCTTGTCATATTTGTCCTTCAGGTAACAAACTAAATACAGCTTTTTTATCATAATCTAAAACTTCTTGGAATATCCATTTTCATACATTTATTGATTTATTTGCTGCAGTTTATACAGCCAGAATTGAAACTGTTTATTTCACGGGGTTATGCAGCAACAAACAAAGCAGTACCTATGTCACAACTAAACTTGAATTCCTCTAATATTAATAATATAAGAATATTTCAGTTAATATTAGAGTAGGATTAAATGCTGTATATTACATGTGGCTTATTAGACTATTATTTGCTCATGAGAAATTAGAACACTCACAAATAATAGTCTATTTAAGCCACTCTAATATAAAGAACTATAATTGTTTTTCATAGTAAAGTTTATTACATAGCTATCTCAAAAATTAAGACACCAGCCAATTTTAACATCCTTACTATTTTTACTTCTCTACTATGTGTAAGTAAGGGTAGCATTGTATTTCACCACAAAATTCAATGTCAGTATTACAGCAGAAATCAATGTTTTGATTTCCCTTGATAAATTGAAAAATAGAACGTTTTTAGAAACAAGTGCATGTGTAACAGCATATCTCAGAAGTAAAAAGTCCATTAAATACCAAACTTGATATTTCAGCTCAGCATCTTCCAGCGATGAGATGCAAACATTCTCAAGAAAATCTCTCCTCCCCAAACTATCCGTAACATGGAACATTTTATGAACAGTTTCATTTTCTCAAAAATGGCTGTAATGATTAAATTGATTAAAATACCATATGCTTAAGATATTTTTTAGACAAATAAAATGTATATATTGAATTTTCTGGGAATAGTCTCTGAAGACCTCTTTATTCTGGATGACTTTTGCATAGCTGTCTAACTGTAAGAGATACACAAAAAACATAACTGTCAAATTTGTCACATATATAAGGGTCATTCAAATGAAAATGGCATTGCTGTAATAACTCTACCATTTGACGAGAAAGATGACTGCGCATGCCCCTATAGAGGGTTCAGAGTGATATTGTCCGGTCCTGCCAGAGGCACGGATGCCGCCTCCAAACGGTGTCAACCTGTGGTCGTGCAATTTTTAACAGCAGAAAATGTGAATGCTTCTGAAGTCGAATACAAAATTTGTATGGCGGAGTGTGTGAGATGCAGATCAGTATTCCGATGGTGTAGGGAATTTCATAGTGGAAGAAGCAGTACTGCTGTCAGGCCATGACCTGGTCAAGCTCATGGTTATCGGCCAGCAAGCAGTTGCAGATGTGAACTGGCTCGTGAAAATAAATCGGCAAAAATCACCACTCTAGAAATAGTGGAGGTAATGTCTATGAGGAAGAATGCACACAATATTGCTTGAAAGGTTGCGATACCACAAGGTTTGTGCGCAATAGGTGCCAAAACATTAGACAGAGGAGCAGAAGATTCATCCCATGTCTGTTTGCATGAAATGGGAAACCGATGCCTTTCCATGATGCCACACCCAAACACTCTTCATCCTCATGCACGTCCACTAGAGCGGGTAAACTCATGTTGATGTCGATGGCGCACCACTGTTGGAATGGCTATCACTGGCCACGAGACAGAACATCAAGAACTGCTGTCACACAGGGTTACCCTCATGTGGCTGTGGCGTCTCTGAAGGGACGGCAATTTCCAAACTGTGATGATGCTGATCATACATTCACTCAAGATGGAGTACCGGTGGAATGTGATGGTAGGGGAAACCAGAGAGAACCTGCCCCTGCGTCACTTTGTCTCAGGATCGAATCTGCAAGCTGCCATTTAAAATTGGTTCCCAGAGTATCCATTGTCTCATTGACTGCTGGGACATCTGCAAGGAGACTATGCCTAGCCTCTCTGTCACGTCTTCCGTATATTAATGTCATTAAACCATTTCTCAAACTAACTGTAATGACACTTTCATTTCAACGACCCTTATCAGATATTTGTTGTTATTGGTTTCAGTTTTAAAATACTTAGTTTTCTCAAATGGGAATTTGTCACTCCTGTTTCTTTTCTTTTACCTCTGGTCATGAAAATAGAGAACTAAATTTCAATCATAAAGCTATAGCTCTTAAAACATTTGACTATAGCTTTAGCCAAGTTATTCCCTTATAAGGAACTAAGTAATAATGTTTATCTCGATTAGCAGGAAGTAGATAGAAGAATAAGCTTTCTAACAATTATTTGTTACAGAGATGTAGAGAAAGTCAATGTAAAAGGAACACATCAGATATTTTTGCTTTCTCTACACATACTAGGTACATAGTGTTTAGAGAAGGTATTGTATTGTACACGAAAATTCAATATCGAGATTTCACCAGGAATATATGTTTTGAGAACCCCTAAATCCAGAAAAAGCATTTTTAAAAAAATGTCCATGTGTTTGTGTGTGTGTCTGGACAGCATAGCTCAAAAACGAAAAGTAAGTTGGGTATCTTCCAAGGATGCGACATGAATGTTTTGAAGAAAATCCCCCTTCCCCAAACTACCCTTTACATGGAAAAACTTTCGAAAATTTTTATTTTCTCAAAATAGTCTCTTAACAATTTTGATTAAAATATTGTATATTAAAGACACTTACATGACAAATAAAGTGTATATATTGAATTTTCTGAGAATAACCACTGAAGACTTTTTAATTTTGGATGAATTTTGCGAAATTTCACATAACTGGTAAACCGTAATAGACAAAAACTTACTACACAAAAAATGTAGATCTCATTAAAAAACACAATCTATGTTATACACATTTTTTTCGTGGAGTTGTTTTTGAGATATTCCTTATTATTGGTTTCAGCTTTAAAATACTTATACTTTTTTCATACAGGAATTTGTTAACTCCTGGCTGTACAAACAAAGGAACTTCAATCACATACCAACCAGCTTTTAAAACATTTGACTATCAAATGTAAAAAGAAGCTAGTAACAGTGAAGAAATACACAAATATTAATATAAAAATAATAATTGCAACCAATCTTCACTTACCTTTTGGAATCCTTGCCTGGACTAGTTTCGCAACGATTTCATTGCATTATCAACATATCCTTTTGGTCTCTTTTTTGATGTTGTTTATTTACACTGTTATGGTTACTGCTACTAGGTGGATTGTGTACTAATGCATTGCTAACTAATGGAATCAAAACAAATTTGGTAAGAGTGTCAATTGGAGGTATATCAAAATTCATTGCATGATTTCTATACTTTAATATAAATATTTTCTCCCAAACCATTAAATCTATGGGCCCATTTAAGTGTTTTAATAATTTAACATCTGGATTTATTTCATGATTAAATTTCCAAAAATGTTCTGCTACAGCTGATTTATCAATTTGTTTGTATTTAATATTCCTAAAGTGTTCTTTTACTCTGGTTTCCAAATGACGTTTAGTCTTACCAATATAAACAAGGTCACAATTTAAACAGTTTAATTGATAAATGCCAGATTTTTTATTTTTTGAAATTTCATCCTTTTTAGAAAAGCCTAACAAATTTTTTATACTATATTTATTTTGAGGAACCAATATTATGCCATGCTCTTTGAAAATATTTGTGAATTTTTTATTTGCCCAAGGGTGATAAGTAAATTTTTTAAAAATGTAATTATCTTTTATTTTCTTAAGCGTAGAAATATCTTTAATAGCTTTTTGATAGTTAAACTTCTCAATTTTTTTATTTATAAAATCAGTATTAAAACCATTAATTAAAGCAGTGTTAATAATGTGTTTATATTCTTTATAGAATTCATCTTTATTAAGGGGTAAATTAATTAACCTATAAATTAAACTATTAAAAACAGCAAATTTATGTGAAAAAGGGTTAAAGCCATTATTTTTTATATAATTAGCAGTGTGGGTTTGCTTTCTGTATATTCCAAAATTCAATTTATTGTCTTTTTTTATTATTTTTAAATCCAGGAAAGGGAGATAACCATCACTTTCAGTTTCTAATGTGAATTTTATAGCCTTATCTTGTAAATTTAAAAGTTTTAAAGCATCATTTACATGTTTATCAGGAACAATAGCAAATATATCATCTACATATCTATACCAAGTTTTAAAAATTAGAGGGAATGCTTTAGTGACCTGTATTTCAAAATAGCTCATGAAAAGATCAGCAAGAAAAGGTGAAAGTGGACTACCCATTGCTAAACCAGAAGTTTGTTGATAGAATTTGTCATTAAAGCTGAAAAAATTTTGATCCAAACAAAGATTAGTAAGGATAACAAAATCATTTATTAAATTTTCATTCAGTTCTATAGAACTTAACCATTTTTTTAAAAATGTCAAAAGTTTTTCTCTAGGAATGCTTGGAAACAAAGCAGTTACATCAAAAGAAACAAGTTTATCATTAGTAGACAATGTAATATTGCTGATCCTTTCAACTAGCTCAAAAGAATTTTTAATACTTAAACTCTCAAATTTTTCAAAATTAGTGAATTTTTTATTTAACCATTTAGCTAGGCTGTAAGTAGGTGAATTTATGAAATTTACAATAGGTCTCATTTTATTTCCAGGTTTATGAATTTTGGGAAGAGCATATATTCTGGGTAAAATTGGATTACTGATTTTTATAATTTGCTTTTCTTTATTTGTAATACTTTTAATTTCATTAAGGGTCTTATTATAAATTGAAATGCAGGATTATATAAAATATAATATAATTGTATAAAATATATAATTATATAAAAAATAATGGCTTTAACCCTTTTTCACATAAATTTGCTGTTTTTAATAGTTTAATTTATAGGTTAATTAATTTACCCCTTAATAAAGATGAATTCTATAAAGAATATAAACACATTATTAACACTGCTTTAATTAATGGTTTTAATACTGATTTTATAAATAAAAAAATTGAGAAGTTTAACTATCAAAAAGCTATTAAAGATATTTCTACGCTTAAGAAAATAAAAGATAATTACATTTTTAAAAAATTTACTTATCACCCTTGGGCAAATAAAAAATTCACAAATATTTTCAAAGAGCATGGCATAATATTGGTTCCTCAAAATAAATATAGTATAAAAAATTTGTTAGGCTTTTCTAAAAAGGATGAAATTTCAAAAAATAAAAAATCTGGCATTTATCAATTAAACTGTTTAAATTGTGACCTTGTTTATATTGGTAAGACTAAACGTCATTTGGAAACCAGAGTAAAAGAACACTTTAGGAATATTAAATACAAACAAATTGATAAATCAGCTGTAGCAGAACATTTTTGGAAATTTAATCATGAAATAAATCCAGATGTTAAATTATTAAAACACTTAAATGGGCCCATAGATTTAATGGTTTGGGAGAAAATATTTATATTAAAGTATAGAAATCATGCAATGAATTTTGATATACCTCCAATTGACACTCTTACCAAATTTGTTTTGATTCCAGTAGTTAGCAATGCATTAGTACACAATCCACCTAGTAGCAGTAACCATAACAGTGTAAATAAACAACATCAAAAAAGAGACCAAAAGGATATGTTGATAATGCAATGAAATCGTTGCGAAACTAGTCCAGGCAAGGATTCCAAAAGATAAGTGAAGATTGGTTGCAATTATTATTTTTATATTAATATTTGACTACTTTAACCTAGTGTACTCCCTTATTTCCTTTCTACTTACAAGGAAGCAAGTAATAAGACAATTTCTGTTAATGTTTATCTCGATTAGCATGAAGTAGATAGAAGAATAAGCTTTTTAATAGTGATTTGTTACAGAGATGTAGAGAAAATCATGTGAATGGAACATATCAGATATTTTTTATAACAAATTCTGAAAAGATTATTCCAAAAAGCATCTATTCCTAAAGCACGTTTGTTTCTATTTAGGTTCTATTGTGCATGATTTGAATTCGAAAAAGCCAGGAGTGGCAGAGAAAGCACAACTAAGAGCAGATCTGTATCTACAAGGTGCTGGTAATGCTAAGCATTTCTCTCAAGATGGACTCACTGTAAAGACAAACAAAACTGTTATTAATAAAAAGGCTTTTAAAAACGATGTCTTAGAGGGACCAACAGCAACTCCAGGTACGTAATGTGATCCAGGAAACCATGACACATTTCCAAAAGCTTCTGTTTTACTTTCTCTATGTGTAATAGTACACATAGTGTATAGAGAAGGTATTGTATTGCTCCCAAAAATTCAATACTGATATTTCAACACAAATACATGTTTTAGGGTCCCTTGTAGCAAAAAAAAAGGTTTTTAGAAAAAGGTCCCTGTATGCATTTAAGTTCAATATCTTCCAAGGATGCAGCACAAAGATTTTCAAGAAAAAACCGCCAAATCCAATACCCTTTACATGGAAAAATTTACCAAAATTTTGATTTTCTCAAAAATGACTCCAACAATTTTGATTAAAATATTGTATATTAAAGACATTTACATAACAAATAAAATGCATATTTTGAATTTTCTGGGAATATCTTCTGAAGACACCTTTATTCTCGATGAATTTTGCAGAATTTTGCCCAACTGGTAAAGCGCAAGAGATAGACAAAAGATGTAGATCTCATTAAAACATACAATTTATGCCATATACATTTTTGTTTTAGAGTTGACTGTTTTCAAGATATTCCTTGTTATTGGTTTCAATGTTAAAATACTTATACTTTTCTTAGACAGGAAGTGCCCCTTTTTTTTGTTCCACTTCTGGCCAAACAAAGAAAGCAATTTCATTGACAATTGCTTAAGGACACTTTAACATAGCAATAAGGAACTAAAGAGTAAGTTCATTCTACTAATGTTTATCTCAATCAGCATGATTTAGAAACAAGATAATCTTTCATCACATTTTTTTTTGTTCCTAATCAAAATGGAACTCAGTCTGAATACTTCACCTTTCTAGCTATATATTAGACCTTACATACATTGTAACCTGCAGTTTAATATTTTACACAAGTGTTTTGTTAAGATTTTACATTTTTTATTATACTAACCTTTAATAATAAAGTAAAAGTATTTACTAGGATCGGTTGATAAGTCCCGGACCTCGCAATGAAAACAACATTTAACATTTTTTTTTTTTGCTTTATTTCTCAACATAACCTCCAGAAAGGCTAATACATTTGTCATATCAGTGTTCTAATTTAATTAATCCATCTCTGTAGTGCAATTTATCAAGGTCCTCAAAATAGCTGTTCACCGCATCAATGACCTCCTCGTTGCCATGAAATCTTCGTCCTCCAAGAAATGTTTTGAGGTTTGGGAACAGGTGGTAGTCACTGGGTGCTAGATCTGGCGAATAGAGTGGATGTTCAAGCAATTCCAACTTTAATTCGGACATTTTTCCCATTGCAATGACTGATCGATGGGCCGGAGCATTGTCATGATGAAACAAGATTTTTTTTTTTTTGCCAAATGAGGTCTTTTTCTTTTCACCTCATCACTCAAACATTGCAGTAAGCTTGCGTAGTAGCCACCAGTGATACTGTTACCCTTTTCCAAGTAATTAATAAAAATAATTTCCTGTGCATTGCAGAAAACCTTGTTAGAATTTGGATTATGAAATTGACTTTTTTGGATTTGGTTCACCTGGCGCAATCCACTGTTTTGACTAATATACTTTCTGGAGTGTAGTGATGTATCCAAGTTTCATCCCTGGTAATAAGCCGTCTCAAAAATTCACTGGGATTTTTATGGTAGAGCTCCACATTCTTAACAAAAACAGTTTTTCTTTGCAACTTTTGATCAGGTGTCAACAAACGCAGCATTCATCTTGCACAGACCTTGTGAAAGCCCAAAACATTACTTAAAATATTACCTGCACGTTCTTTTGATATATTTGCAGCCTCTGCTATCTCAAAACAACTTTAATCTGCAGTCTTCCAGTACTAAACAATGAATTGTTTCAATGATCTCTGGCATTATCACTTCTACAGGGCATCCAGAGCAAGGCTCATCATTATTGCTTGTACGTCCCATTTTAAACTGTGCAACCCACCTTTTAATCATTGAATATGAAGGGACAGAGTCTTTCAATGTACTGTCCATTTTCTCCTCGATTTCTTTAGGTGTTTAGCCTTTCAAATGGAAGTATTTAATCACTGCTCGTTTTTCCAAATGCTCCATTTTCGTGAAGACTCTCAAGTTGTCTTGTTTAAAATGCTGTCATTCGAAAACTAAACAAGCTATTGACCTGTAACTAGATACAAAATAGTCTAGAGTTAAACAATACGATGCTACCATCTAACTGGTCTAGAGGTGCTATTATCTGTGTGAGGCCCAGGACTTATCAGCCAACACTCGTATTTATTGTATGTCAATTTGATATTATGTTTAATAATCCTTTTGCACCTTTTAGTTTCCTTTTCGATTGCTATACTTATGAAAACTGTTGATATTACATTATCTTTATAGAAGAGTTTCAAGTTTTTTTTTTTCTTTTAGATAGTTAATTTATAATTTGTCTGTTTTACCCTGTCCTTGTTGGCAGCCCGTAAATTTGGAGAGTTGTTATTGCTTCAATAAATAAATAATTTAATGAATTTTTTTCTGTTAAGGATTTTCTATTGCTTCAACCTTCATATCCATCTTGTGCCCATAACAAAGTGTGATCAGGTCAATTGTAAAAAAAAAAACCTTGATTTACAAAAAGTAGATAGAAAAATAAGCTTTTGTAAGAATCAATAGTTTGTACAGAGTAAGAAAAAAGATTTTTAATTGGATGATTAATTTAATTTCTTTCAGATGCATTTATGGCTTATGTTGAAAGAGATGCAAAAAAACGCTATGAAGACAAAAAGCAAAGAAGAGAGATTTCTGATCGATTCAAAAAGGAGGGCAATAAAGCATATAAAGAAGGGGACTATGAGAAAGCCCTTGATCAATATAACAAGGTATTGCTTGCTTGTTAACTGCAGTGATACGTAACTAATTGTGGGGAACTGCCTCAAGTAAATTAAAAATTATTAGCAAGACAAAGAAAAGCACGATAGAAATGTCAATGATGACAGTGGCTGAAATTAATTTTCTATTCATAAAGTTTTCTATTATATAGGGTAATTCATAAACACTTTTACAAAGTTTGCAGACAGGTTGGTTAAATCAAAACAAGAGAGACATATTCATATAAACACATGACCCAAAACCCTCCGTACTTGATTTATTGAGGTTCAAAATGTTATTAATCAAAACATTTTAAAGTGGCACATTATTCTGTTTGACGTCAGCGTTAGGAGATGTTCCACCCAAACACCATTTATAGCAAATGATCCAAATGTCCTCCTCTTGCATCTAGACACGCATACACTCGTCAAAGCATGGAATTGGGTGTCGTTTGATTTCACAGGCTTACATGACACGTAGATTAAGAGTTTCTTCATCCAGGATGTCTTTTGCAGTAGCTAACGATCTAAGGTGCCCCTAAAACTTAAAAATCCACAGGATTGAGGAATGTGTAGGCCATGGAACTGGTCCTCCTCTACCTATCCACTTGTCATGCTAGATACCAACAGTGTATCTCGAACAATGGAACTAAAATGTGCTAGAGCATCATGTTTCTTCTTAATTACATAGGCAGATTTTCTGGGAGAGTGTTCTGAATGAAGTCCCTATAGACAGCACTTGTAAGGTGTGCTGAGGGAATGTATTACACAAATGTTAACAAGTAGCCATGGCAACACAAGACCAACTCTGCAGGGTAAAATGGGTGAAAGCCATTGAAGGTAATTTTCATTAATAAATTGATAAAATGAAGCGTTTTAGTGCATATGTTTATATAGGTCTATTTTCTTGTTTTGTGTCAGGAATCCATTCCCAAACATTGTAAAAATATTTTTGAATCAGTCTGTATATACCATATGTTTTCAGATCTCAGGAACCTACTCGTGTATTCAGGTTTAAGCAAATCTTACAAACTATGTAAGTTATTTATGTTTTGAAATGTACATGTCTTCTCAAAAAACGATCTAAGAATATGGTTGGTTGATATCTAATGTTGAGCAGTTGGCAATAAAACCATTGCCCTCTAGCATTACAGTATTTTAATGTGATGTTGATATTAAGTGTACAATTTTTAGCTTTCCTCAATACTCGGCAGGTTCAGAAAAATCTGGCTTATACTATCTGCCTACAGAAGTGAGGGTTTAGAAAGGGCAAGGCAGGACTGGGAAACCTATTTCTCATACTCTGACTTCAAATAGGCTAACAATTAGGATGTATGGCTTATCAACTGTTAGATTTAAGTTGTTTTCCATAATTACATCCCCCAACTGCTAATGAAATAATAAAACTTCACCACTTTGAAACTGTTTGGAACATTTTCGTTGGGGTTATTTCATCTATTACATTTAACAACATTTTTCAATGTTTTTCAAATAGCTAGAGATATTTTCAACTTTTTAAAAGTGATTTTTATTATTATTTATTAGTATTAGTATTAAAGCCTATTCAGCCTTAAGTTGATCCTCGCCAAAATAAAACCCAAGTGACCAGTGCACCGTTATAATGTAGCCTTCCACCATTCATGCAAGAAATATTGTCATACTTTCATGACCACTCGGCGCGTACACATAGCATATTGTAATGTAAAACGAACAGAGTCCTTACTCCCTCAGTTTAAACAGTGGCTATAATATGTTTTATTAATTTTTTGAGTTGGTTTTTTAACACTACGTCACTTACATTGTTACTAAATTCCTCCAAACATCAATCAACAGTGGCTATAATATTTTGTTAGATATAATGGTGATAATATTGATAGTGATGACAAAATAAATAGGTACATATGTAATAGTCTAAAAAACACGAGCAAAAAATAAATATTATGTATGCAATAATACATTTATTTGCTCTTTGGAAGCAGCTCTATTCCCTCCAGATTAGAATCGTCATGAAATGCTTGTGCTGTTGATTTCCTCTCAAAGATTGTTAACCAGGTTATCAACAATGGTGTCACAAATGATTCATCTCCCAAAACATGCTTCTTCTTTTGTTACATGTAGCACTTTATTAACTGTTGGCAGCTCATTTTCAAAAAAGAAATTGTGCAGCTCTACGCGAATTGCATTTTTCACAAAATCATCACATTCTTGCATATTAGATTTCATATGCTTTCTGTTTTACTTGCATGCAACCACTTTTTCCGTTTCAGGTTTATCTTTATGAACACTGTTTATATTTGTAGCCTAAATACCGGTGAGCTCAGAAGTTAATTTCATCACTTCTTTCACCGGAAGTATTGGATATTTCTCATAAAACTTATCATAAATTCTCAACACTATAGATTTTTCACCACTAGTCAACGGTTTACAACCTTATGCTTTATGTAACTCTAAAGTTGCAAGAGAAAAGTGACGTTAGTGACCCTCCTCCATGAACAGTAGCGACCGTTACTGTGGAAATAACATTGCGGAAATCAGGTGACTCATACGAACAACATGTTGGCACATGTAGCTCTGTTTAACGGTACAAATCAGCATCAATTTAACTCTTTGGCAGTTGTATAGAATATTATACAATTTAAGATAAATTCATTCTGTAATTTAGATTGTTAGCATGGGATTACATTCTTGCGCGCATAAATAAATAATATAAATAAATATAAATAAATGTAAAAATGTTACAAAATGTACAATCATGTGGAACTAAATTTGGTGAAATGAAACAATTAAAGATAGTAAAATATACTCTTTCTAATGGTTTCAAAAAGTATTAAGAAAAAACAAAAATAACTCTTGCAACTAAAAAGTTTGACAAAACATCATTCCTTACATTATTGTGGATAACAATATATGTGTGTGCTTCAGTAATTCTTGATGTATGTCTAAAGTAACCATTGTTTTATTGAACTTCACAGTGTAAGTCTCAGATATGACACATGAAAACTTGCCCCAAGACTGCTCACTGCTATTGTCAGTGGAAAATATGTTGGATCCGAAAGTTATCATGTTAGCTTATTTATTATCTATTTTTAATGTATCTGCACTCAAAAAGTAATGGCAACATTGCTATAACATCACAAAAAATTATTTAGGTTACTTTTGGCATTATGAACTTTATTTATAGTCTCCTGCTAGATAAAGAGTATGTTGCAAAATGCTTGGAAGATGGCGCACTCCATCTGCAACACCATTTCTGGACATCTCTCTCATTGATCGATGGATGTCAAATCTTGATTGACATTGAAGTACTTGTAGAGTTTCTTTGATGTTTGAGAGTAAGTGATATTCACAAGCGCTCTTCTCTGGTGGATGTTCCACGTTCTAAACAAATTGCTCACTGACAACGAGCATTATCATGTAACACAATAGGACTCAGGTGTTTTACAGCGCCATACTCGTGCAAATGATGTTCCAAGTAGCACTCATTTACTCTTATACCATCAGGTACAACACATGCAGTAATCATAGCCTTGAACAATTCTGCAATGCTTCGTGTGGTGATTGTTTATGTCGTCATTCACTTGATTGTAATTTCAGCTCAGGTGTATACAAATGAATTCCTATTTTTCTCTTAAAATGATAAAGACAGTTGACACTGTGATGCCAAGTTTCCTGGAAATCTCCTGAATATGGAGGTTGTTGCAGCATATGACATTCCTCCCTTGCTTGCTTGGGAAACACTTCAATCCATTTTGCAATAGTTTGACAAAGTACAACTTCTCTCCTGCGAGCTTCTTGCAATGCTCTGAAGCACTGACTTGTATTTTTACTTTCTTTACACATGGTATATACATAGCGTATAGACAAGGTATTGCATTCCACCCAAAAATTCAATACCAAGATTTCACTGGAAATACATGTTTTGAATCCCTCTGAATAAAAAAGAAGCATTTTTGCAAAAAGGTCCATGTGTGCTTGGGGGAATAGATTTAGTGTCTTCTAAGGATGGGACATGGAGATTTTCTAGAAAATCCCCCCACCTCAAACTACCCTTTACATGGAAAAATGTTCGAAAACTTTTATTTTCTCAAAAATCTTTATCTTTAATATATTCTTATAACAAATGAAATGTATATCTTCAATTTTCTGCGAATAGTCTCTAAAGACCTCTTCATTCTAGATAAATTTTGTATAACTGGCAAACCATAAGAGATATAGAAAGCTTACCACACGAAAAATGTACCTCTTATTAAAACACACAATTAATAATATATGCAATTTTTTATAGAGTTGTTTTCAAGACATTCCACATTATTAGTTTCAATTTTATGATACAATAACCTTTTCTTGAATGGGAAGACATCATTCTTCTCGTTTGTTTATTTCTGGCAAAAAAAAAAAAAAAAAAAAAAAAAAAAAAAAAAGAGAATGGAATTTCAATTGTTTCACATAGCGACCAGCTTTTAAAGCATGAGACTATCACTTTAGCTGTACATTTTCTTATTTCCCTTCTATTTACAAGGAAGCTAGTAATAAAACTAATTTGTTTTATCTTTATCTTGATTAGCATGAAGTAGCTAAAAGATTAATCTTTTGAATAAAAAGTTTGTTTGTGGAACAGCTACAGAAAGTCCTATGAATGAAACACATTAGATAATTCTTGTTTGAATGTAAGGAAGTAGTCTCCATTCTTTGTAAAAGTATTTTTGGATCAGCCTATATATTCACAAAATATTTATATTTTGAGTTTCAATATTAAAGATTTATACAAGAAAGACTGCTCAACATGTACCACTAGGATTCTGATTTACAAGAGTGTTGCCATTACTTTTTGAACGACCTAGTACATACAGAGATGTTTGAAGTGCTAGTTATCTCTGGTCCCTGCAGACTGTACAGCAGGTTTACAAGAGTGTTGCCATTACTTTTTGAACGACCTAGTACATAAAGAGATGTTTGAGGTGTTAGTTAACTAAGTTATCTCTGTTCCCTCCAGGCTATACAGCAGGTTTACAAGAGTGTTGCCATTACTTTTTGAACGACCTACTACATATAGAGAAGTTTGAGGCGTAGTTAAGTAAGTTACCTCTGTCTCCTCCAGGCTATACAGCAGGTTTACAAGAGTGTTGCCATTACTTTTTGAACGACCTACTACATATAGAGATGTTTGAGGTGCTAGTTAACTAAGTCACCTCTGTTCCCTCCAGGCTATACAACAGGTTTACAAGAGTGTTGCCATTACTTTTTGAACGACCTAGTACATATAGAGATGTTTGAGGTGCTAGTTAACTAAGTTATCTCTGTTCCCTCCAGGCTATACAGCAGGTTTACAAGAGTGTTGCCATTACTTTTTGAATGACCTACTACATATAGAGATGTTTGAGGTATAGTTAACTAAGTTATCTCTGTTCTCTGCAGGCTATACAGCAGATAAAAGACAGTTGTGTGCTATACACAAACAGAGCCATCACATGTCTCAACCTGCAGTTGTATACAAGAGCTATCAGTGATTGTGAATGGGCTCTAAAACTGAATGAGAACAGTTTGAAAGCCTGGCTGTACAAGGCAAGAGCCTACCACAGTCTCGGAGACCATCTTCAAGCTCAAGAGTGCCTCAAACAAGCTCAAACCAGAAATTCTGACTACTACGAAGACATAAAAGGTATTCAAAGTCATTACCGTATTTATCTAAATATAAGACAACTCTACTTTTTCAGAGCTTAATTTTTTAATTCAGTATACTGTAACAAAATAGTTATAAAAGATAGAAGTGGTAATAATGGTGTTTTATATTGTGAGTAGGAACAATAAAACAATTTTAACACATGTGTCATACATTTTTATTTTCTCTACACCTACTATGTAATACTGTATAGAGAAGATATTGTATTGCACCCAAAAATTCAGTACCGAGATTTTACCAGAAATACATGTTTTGGGACCCCTCTGAATCCTAAAAAGCATTTTTAGAAACAGGTCTGTGTGCATGTCGATGGGCAGCATAGCTCAAAAATGAAAAGTTTGTTAAGCACCAAACTTGATATTTAAGTTCAGTATCCTCCAAGGATTCAACACGAAGATTTTCAAGAAAATCTCCCCCCCCCCCCATCAACTTCCCTTTACATGGAACATTTCTCAAAAATGGCTCTAATGATTTTCATTAAAATAGGTATTAAAACATTAAAATATATTTTTATGACAAATGAAATGTATATCTTGAATTTTCTGGAAGTAGCTTCTGAAAACCTCTTCATTCTGGACAACTTTTGCATAACTGGTAAACTGTAAGAGATGTGCTAAAACTTATTACACAAAAAATGTTGATCTCATTAAAACACACAATTTATGTTTTATACATTTTTTGTAGAGTTAACCTTTTCGAGATATTTCGGATTAGTTTCAAATTTAGCCACTTAAACTTTTCTCAAATGGGAAGACATTTTTAAGATGGTGCTGAGTAGAGATGCTTGGGAAAGTGATAGCTCAATAAATGCAATTTATAGTGAAAATAGTGTGTTAACTCCTCATCTTGTAAGTCTTATAGTGATATACTGCAAAAATGAAACATTGGAAATGCGGATAAAGTTGTGTATAGCAAAAATAAGAGACAGTCGTAAATAATCAATGATCAGACGTGCGGGACAGATGAAAGCGTTGCTTCGCTTCATATGGTCATCAAAATACTATCAAAGGACCTACAAGATGCAGTTACTGAAGGATCCAAGCTACGAGAAGAAATACAGAGATTGAGGGAAGAAAATTGGAAATTAACCTACAAGCTAAATCTTAATGATGAAAACAAAAGCCAACAGAAGCGTTCGCAACGTGTGAGAAATGCTGAATGCTGGAATACTGTACGGTGCGGGAAAAACATGCAAACTCACTCTCAAAATAGTATCTCCATTGCTTTTCAGAATAAATTTGAAATACCTAATGAAGATCCTATTGAATTTAACACAAAAATTGATACAAATACTTCCAATAGAAATACTCCAGAACCCACTTCAGAAAGAGAAGAGGACGTAGAGTACAGCCCTACTTGCTCAAAAAAATCAAGTTTTGAACAAAGGGTATGGTATGAAAAGAAATCTGCAATAGTGCTTGGTGACTTGATGATACGACATGTGGGAGAATACATGAAGACACTGGTGTATTGCTACCCTGGGATTAGTATAGAGCAACTGGAAAGAAAGCTGGAGGAAAATAGTGATGATCCAGATGCTATAATAATTCATGTAGGGACCAATGATCTTCATTCGACAACTTCCCCAGAAGAAATCATGGTGAAAATGGAGGATCTAGTGAAAACTGCACGGAAACTTTTTCCGAGGGCAAAATTGGGAGTCAGTGGAATACTGTATCGCAGATACAAAGATTCATGTAAGTGCTGTAAATTCGACTCTTGACTGGGTATGCAAGAAGCATTCCTGTACTTTTGTAGATGGCAACTCATGGATAAGTAACTGGGATCTAGACAAGATGGTCTGCACATGAATAGGAAGGGGTCAGGTAAACTGGGTAATTCTCTATGTAGGGTAAGTTCCTTTCTGACAAAAAACGAACATTGAAAATGAGCGATGTAACCTCAAAATATCTGAACAAAGGAGAAATGTATCTAGCAACTAAATTAATGCATGAATTAAAACCATTAAAAAGAAAAGGAAACAATTCTGTAATTCCAGTTTGTATGGATAATGCTCCATTGGATGTAGGTGTTTCCCTAAAATATACTCTGAACTCGCCCAATGATAGCACTAAATCAAATGCCTCAGCGCTCAGAATCTTACACCAAAATACACAATATATTAGTAATAAGATAGAAATAATAGAAAGTATATTAGTGAAACTTAATCCTCAGGTAATGCTTTTCTATGAACATGGTCTAAAGGAAGATGAACTAAGGAAATTATACCCTCAACTCCTTTTTCTGTAGAAAATTACACAAAAGTGGAGGCATTGCCATCTATACTAAGAGTGAAATTAAATGTAAACCAATAAATAAACTATCAAATTTTAGTATGGAGATGGGCTTTGAAATTGCTGGAGTTAAACTAAGCACAGAAACTGGGAGTATAATTATAATAGGGATTTATAGATCACCCAAATCAAAAGTGGGAAATTTCCTTACACAGCTTGAAGGGCTACTAAATGGGATACTTGAGCACAATCAAAATGTTATTCTCCTAGGGGATCTAAACATAGATGTAGGAAACTAGGCTTTTAATGACCTTTTGAAAAGTTTTAACCTATATGATGGTACATCCTATGCAGGGCCAACCAGAATTACAAGTCATTCAAGATCTACTTTGGATTATATTGTAACTAAGGTGCAAGAAAGTAATTATAATACAATAAATGAAGAATTTCATGTTTCTGATCACACAGCACAAATAACAGATATTTGGGACTGCCAGCCTAAAAGTGAAAAACGGTATTACGCATGGGTAAGGGACACAAATGAAAATAAAATAAATGAGCAAAATAAAATGTTACTACAGGAAGACTGGGCAAACGTGTTCGGTGCAGACAGTACAGAAGAAAAATGGAATGTGTTTTTTAATATTCTTAACTACTACCTAAATGCTGTGTGTCCAAAGACAAAAAAAGTTAGAAGACATAGCAGTAACGTTAAACCTAGACAAACACTTAGCTATGAAGAAACCTGTTTGAGAAATAAAGTTAAGGACATGCGCAACTCTTATAGTGACACAAACAACTGTATAATGAATACAAAAAACAGGAACAAAGATAGCATAAAAATATTTGTCTGGAGAGGGATGGGAAAGTGAAAGCAGACCCTATAAAAATTAGTAATATATTTAATAATTACTTTGTTAACGTTGGAAATACTTTAGGCCAAAATAATGTGCAATTTCACAATAAGAATATATTCAAAACTATGTACATATTTGAAACAAATGCAAGTGAATTAAAAGGTATAATAAATAATTTGAAAAACAAGAGATCTGCTCGCTGGGATGATTACTCCCCTGCTATGCTCAAGCAATGTACATATGCTTTATTAGATATACTGGTACATTTAATAAATTACTCAATAAATGAAGGTATTTTCCCTAAAATGCTGAAAATTAGTATGGTTCATCCTATCTATAAAAGTAATAATAAAATGGACGAGACTAATTATAGGCCCATTACTTTAACATCGGTTTTTGCAAAACTATTTGAAAAAGTGCTGGAAAAATGAATAGTATGTTTCTTAAATGAAAATAGCCAACATGGATTTCGTAAAGGTTTCTCAACTATTACTGCGACTGTTGACTTTATTCATGAAGTGATGACAAACATGGAACAAGGTGTAAATACTGTGCAGTAGACAATGCATGTAATACGCATGCGAAACTAGTTCTGCGTAAAAGTAAGTTTTTGTGAAGCACATGTGTGTATATTTGACTACCAATTAAAAACTAAAAACTGTAGGCTTATTTTTAGACTTATCAAAAGCTTTTGATTGTGTATCACATGAGCTATTAAAAAAACTAGCAACTTATGGCTTAAGAGGTAAAATAAATGAAATTTTGCAGTCTTACTTATTTAATCGCAAACAATGTTGTGAACTTTACTGGCAGTATGGAAACTAAATAAAGCTTATTCGATCAGAAACTCAAAATGTAAAATCAGGGGTTCCTCAAGCATCTGTTTTAGGACCATTGCTTTTTATCATATATGTAAATGATCTGGCAGAATCCACTGAGCTAAAAGTTACATCATATGCGGATAATACGTCACTAATCTGTAAGGGTAGAAACTTGATACATCTAGAGGATAAAATTACTCAGAATCTTTCTCGGGTTTCAAATTACTTGTCCAACAATTTTTTAAAATTAAATGTTAAAAAGACTAAACTTATTCACTTTCCACACCAATCAAATAGAAATGACGAACAAAATAACATAAATGTAACAATAGAAAATATTAAGATAGAGCAGGCCTAGTCAAAAGTTTTTAGGAATATATTTAGACAAACATTTAAATCATGAAAAGCATGTAAAAGAGGTCTGCAAAAAAATTACAAAAAATGCTTATCTATTAAAATATTTTGCCAACTTCCTCAATGTAGAACAACTTAAATCTATATATTATGGAATAATATATACCCACCTGGAATATGGTATAGAAATATGGGGAGGATGTGGTGTGACAAAATTAAATAGGTTAATGCTGCTACAGAAAAGATGCATACGTAATCTTTATCACAAAAAGTACTGATACATGTCAGCCATTCTTTAGAAATAATAAATTCTTAACCATTATTGGAATTTATGCATACAGAATAATAATACAAACCACTCCTCAATAATACAGACATTCATTCCTATAGCACTCGAGGAAAGGCAAACTATTACAGAGGACACCTAAACAGGGCCTTAACAAAAAAGGATCCTATAATTATGGGAATGATGCTGTATAATGCTCTCCCAAACAAATTAACAAGTGCTCAGGGAAAATACCTTTGCAAAAGAATTAAAAAAGCATGTAATTGAGAAGTGTCATACAAACTGGAAGACCTATTACATTAAAATAGTAAACATTATAAAAATTGACAAAGTAGATTCAAGAAATCCTCTGCTGGTTTATGGTGAGATTGATTAAAAGAGAAATAAGGAATTAAATTAAAATGTAATACAATTTTATGTAAAAATGTGTAAATAACAAATGGACTTTGGTTTTAACTTGCACTCACAAATTGTTTTTTTATTTATTTATTATCAGTCAATGTTTTGTAAAGGTATAGAATTGAAAATCTTTCTTAAACTGTATGTACATTTTGTAAAACAAGTTATTTATTATTAGATGTCAATTTTAGAGTTGGAACTATGACTGTGTACAATTTGGAGTGTATGTGTGTTAAATTTTTGACAATGCTCCATGCTTGTAAAAGTTTCATGAGCAATAAATGAATTGAATTGAAACATTTGTTTACTCCTGGCAAGCAGAGATTGGAATTTTAATTGTTTCATATAGCGACTGGCTTTTAAAGGACGAGACTAATGTTTTACTGTGCATTTTCTTATTTCCCTTCTACTTAAAAGGAGCTAGTAATAAGACTAATTCTCCTTATGTTTATCTTGATTAGCATATTGTAGATAAAAGATTAATGTTTTGAATAAAATGTTTGTTTACCAAACAGCTAGAGGACATCATGTGAATGGAATACATCAGATTTTTAATTTTTGACCTCTGGTATTAATTGCACTTGATTTATTTGCTTGACTTTAACAAAACAATTCAATAACAAACATATATTTTTTCTTCTTTTTCAGAGTATCAAGATAAATGGATAACAGAAAAAGAGTTATAGCTCCATACTGTACAACATGAATCTCTCATTGTTTACACTTCAATACAAAAAAGTTGAACAAAAATAAGCATATCTTTCATTAATTATAATATTCTTTACTTAAAGTCCATTTGTTTAAATAAGTGTTCCTTCATTTCTCACCTAAGAATATAGATGACATTAACTCTCTTGAGAAATAGGCGTTGCATCTTTTTCTTTTCCTTCGGTGAGAGCTCGAGATTCATGAATGAAAACAGCAAATTCCACTCCCTGTTGAAAGAATACAACACAGAAAGTGCATTTAAAACGAGCGTATCTAGCACAAAATGTACAATTATATCAATCAGGTATTTTGCTTTCTATTACTTCAGTATATTTAAGAAAACAGAGTGGTGCAAAAGTAGCTAAACATACTTAAGAAATGTAAGTATCTAGTAATAATACATAAATCATGGCTTTGTAAGTATACATATACGGTATTTATTGGAATACAAGATGACCCCCATTTTTCAAAATTTAATTTAATTTTGGAATAACTTAGTTTATCATCTACACATATAAAAAGAAGCCACGTTTAGAATAATTTTTAAATGAAATTTAAAGTTTTGCAGTATATTTTGAACAAATAAATTACTTAAGCTGATTAAGTCATTTTTTAAAATGAATTTGAATTTGCCCAGAAATTCACATTTTGAGTGGTTGGCGGAGAAATATGGTATCGGTGTGATAGTACAACATGGCAGCAGTGCAACTGTAATGACAATGGTGGATGCCAGTTTGTATTTAAAGTTTTCACCAAATTTGGTTTTGCTCAGAAATTCATGTTGTGTGTGGGAGAACAGAAATGTGTGAAGTTTCAAAATCAGATCCAAAGAGCATTTTAGAAACCTAGATAAGTCAGCAGTAGCATTTCACTTCTGGGAAGAAAACTGTTAAAAACCATGTCAGGCCACAATACTGGGAAAACAAAGATCACAGCTTAGTTAAGAAGAAGTTCATCATTTCACCACCAGGGAACAGAACACGCAAATGCAACCAGCAATGACAGCTAGACCCGTGAGGTTCAAAATGGAAGCACAGGCTTCCGAAACTAGTCCCTCATAATAAAAATGCAAGTGACGTAATCTTAAACATACCAACTCAACAAATTAATAACACATACTCAGAAGTCCTCTAATTTTATTTTACTCTTGGAGAGTAAATAGTTTTTACTTTCTCTACATGTACTATGTACATAGTGTATAGAGAAGGTATTGTAATGCACCCAAAAATTCCATACCGAGAGTTCACCGGGAATACATGTTTTGGGTCCCCCTGAAACCAAAAAAATCTTTTTTAGTAACAGGTCCATGTGTGTGTGTGTGTTGACAGCATAGCTCAAAAACAAAAAGACTGTTGAATACCAAATTTGGTATTTAAGTTTGGTATCTTCCAAGGATGCGACACAAAGATTTTAAAGAAAATCCCCCCCACCCCCAACTACCGTTTACATGGAATATTTTTTGAAAATTTTGATTTTTTTAAAAATGGCTCTAACGATTTTGATTAAAATATCGTATATTAAAGAGATTTACTTGATAAATATATATCTTGAATTTTGGAATAGCCTCTGAAGACTACTTTATTCTGGATGAATTTTGAAGAATTTTGCATAACTGCCAAACCGTAAGAGATAGACTAAAACTTACACACAAAACCTGTATAGTACATTAAAACACAATTTATGTTATATACATTTTTTTCGTGGAGTTGATCATTATTGAGATATTCTTTGTTTTTTGCTTCAGCTTTAAAATACTTATACTTTTCTCATACAGGAATTTGTCAACTCCTGTCCATACAAATAAAGGCACTTGAGTCACATAGCAACCAGCTTTTGACTGTCACTTTAGCCTATGGTACTCCCTTATTTCACTTCTACTTACAAGGAAGCAAGTAATAAGACTATTTCTGCTAATTTTTTCTTGTTTGGATGAAGTAAATATTAGCATAAGATTTTTAACAATAATTTGATGCAGAGATGTAGAGAAAGTCATGTGAATGGAACACATGAGATATTTTTCCAATGAGAATACTCATAGGCCCATTAACATCTAATTTCTGGCGCAAAATGGAACGCAGAAAATTTGCCACATATGTCCCGACCTTGGCAATAAAGTATGCCTTTTCCTCCAGGCTTTACCACTGCTATCTATATCTGCAAAGTTTGAAACTTACTTTTTTCCTGTATGCTATTCGGAAAACAAATTATATCACGAATCCACAAGACGACCCCCAATTCTGAACATTCATAATTTGGAAAAAAAAACATCCTCTTGAATTCGGATAAATACAGTATTTACAGCAATATGTACAAGTACTGTGAGACCCAAATACATCCAACCACTGCACAGTGTTTTCCACTGCCCACATAGAAACATGATAACATGCAGCTGCTGTACACAAGGTCACTCTGCAGTATTGAGCTGACGGTGATATCATGTGCTTGAGTTATTACCAGTGTCCTGTACTTAGTCACAGCGTGTATTTATTTATGTTAACACATTTTGTGAGTGGACTCTCAATAGTGTATACAACGGACAAGACTTGGTTCAAGGATATGTGTGTACACAAAATAATTGTTATTGAGAAACCTAATATTGTTCATGAAATACTCCTTCATGATGGTGTGCCATTAGCGGAGAAACAGTTTATAGGCCCAATTTTTTTCGAGTCAAGAGCTGAGACCCATATAAATGTGAATGTACATTTTCCCCTCCTTTTTTAAAGAATTAATAGACAGGAAGCATGATTTCTGCTTTCTGCAACAGCTCATACACCCAATATTTCAATGAGAACAACTGAAAGTGTGTTTCAGGACAGAATTATTAGTAGAGATTTGTGGCCCCTTGGTCCCCCAACCTTACAATCTGAGATTTCTATCTCTGGGGTAACTAAAAGCATAAAGTGTACAAGACAAACCCACATTCCTTGCAAGAATTAAAACAAAATATCTGTCAGGAAATTGCCAGCATTTCTCAACATGAACTACGGCAAGTGATGATAGTTTCCTAAAGAGGTACCAAAAATGTATGTGGCCATCTCCTTTAATAACATTGGTAGTTTTAAAGGTTTCATCTGCGCCTTTCTATGACAGCAGCAGATGGCAACGAGTGCTGGTTTGGACGTTTTTGGAATACACGGTAGCAGTATTTATAAATGTATATTGTTGAAGGGTATATGCTCTAAGAGAGCTTTAGTTGGTGCTGATTATAATGTCCAGATTGGTTCCACGATGGGAAAGCTGCTACGACTCTTATTTTCAATGCAGGAGCATTCCTCTTGGTGTGTGTACTGATGTTGTTTGCACCATGAGATGGTTGGCCCCACTTTATGAGGTGGTTCCGGGGTGATGCTACAATGTTCTCGGCTTCTATACCAGGCAGATGCCTAGACTTCTGGATTCCTCGTTATCAGAGTTCAGTTCCAACCCTACATCCCAGAATTGTTATTGAGTTTAGCATGAGTCTTCTAGTTTTAAGTGATTTTACCTCAGGGTTGGGAGAGAAACAGCGATTGTGGAGGTGTTGCTTACGAATACTAAAGAAAATGCAGCAAGTCTCACTTTGATGAATTCTGGCTCTATTAATATTTCAGGAAATTGAGGATTAATACTTTGTTGCTGCGTTAAAGCTTTCACTTATTAGTTAATGACATTTTTAGGCCATGTCTGCATAATACAACGGAATAAACTAATGCAAGTTTGAACTCCTAATTTCCCACTACACACGTGGCTACTTGTATGAGCATACTTCTATCAACACTTCTAGTCTCATCTCGGTGCCAAATCAAAGTGACTGAACGGACTCAGTAATTTTCCAACGAACCTCAATTCGCTCCCACTCCACGGTTACAAGGCTGCGTGACATAGGAGTAGCTCATTGGTCAAGTACGCATCAGCCATGCTTGGCTGAGTGAATGGCCACGTGACCTGCGTACCAGCTACCTCAAGAATGAAACTTATCGAAAATTCAAAAATGGTGTGGCTTTACCAAAATCTAACCATGTGAAAGTCTTTAATGGACACAAAGCTTTTTCCCAATGGTCAAACACGTTTAAACATGAACTTACAATATATGAATAAAATTGAATATTTTCCAAAACACTCGGTTACAATGTTATCATTGCCAAACTCAATGCACAAGTTACTATCTAAGAATCTGACAATGACATTAAAATAAATTACATATATAATAACAAAAAATATTAACAAATATTATTAGCAAATAATTAATATAGAGGAAATTTCATAGATATGGAATTTCAGTCTCAACCACCCTACATAATTTGAAAAACTAAACTCGTGTAGTGTAGTGTTTCAAGACACTTAGCTAAATGATTTCTTCATTGAAATAAAAAGCAAGCTTGGCTGATAACCATGAAAAAGAATCAAGGTTTCCAAGGGACTTAATTATTTGTAGAATATAAGCAGTTGCCACAAAATATTTTATTTTACATAAACTGTGTTATTTTATGAAATCTGCATCTAATTGAATTGGACTTATTTCCATTTAATAATACTATTTTACAATCACTTATTGTTCTACCTACTTCATGCTCATCAAGATAAACACTAGCAGAAATGCTTTCTTGTAAGCAGAGGGGAATACACTATGCTAAACTTATAGTCAAATCTGTTTCTTTGCATTGCCAGCAACTCAAGAATTGAAAAAAGTAACAAAAAATATCTCAAAAATGGCCATCTCTATGAAAAAATGTATTTGACATAAACTGTATTTCAACAAGATCTACATAATTTGTGTTGTAAGTTTTTGTCTACCTCATACAGTTTACTAGTTATACAAAATTCATCCAAAATAAAGAGGTTCTCAGAAGCTATTCCCAGAAAATTCAAGATATACATTATATTTGTCATGTAAATATCTTTAATATACCATATTTTAATCAAAATTGTTAGAGCCATTTTTGAGAAAATCAAAAATTTTTCAATGTAAAGGGTATTTTGGAGTGGGAGATTTTCCTTAAAATCCTTGTCGCATCCTAGGAAGATACTAAACTTATATACCAAGTTTGGTATTTTATCAACTTTGTTTTTGAGTTGTGTTCACAGACACACATGGACCTTTTTCTAAAAATGCTTTTTTTGGATACAGGGGATGTTAAAATGTCTATTTCTGGTGAAGTCTTGGTGAATTTTTTGGAGGAGCGCAATACTTTCTCTATACACTATGTACATAGTAAGTGTAGAGAAAGTAAAAAACAGAAATTACATAATAAATTTTGAAATCCTGTCACTGAATGAAGTGTTGAAACTTTGCATCCCCAACACCAGATGGCAACAGGAAGACGACTACGAATGTTCTTGAAAACATTTTAACTAATTAAGTATGGCGAGTGTGGATATCATATCTAGCAGCAGTGTACCTGGTTGCTAGCTGCGCGCACAAAGCCCTCATTGGCTGACACTGTTATTGACCTCAGAACGTCTCCTGTGCCGAACACAGTGATAGGTCTTGGCTTGATCCTGCCCCCTTGCCTCAGATGGAGGCCTCTGGGAGATACCAAATCAGGTGTCACTGTCACTTGCTGCAGCAGTTGGTCAGTTCGACTCAGCTCTCCTGGACCTCCCATTGTCTTTACTATAGTCGTGAAGTCCTTGAGGGCAGATTCACAACAGAACAGCTCCCTTCCTGCACAAACAAATACTCTTTTACAAAAATCTCATCTGTCCATCTCTGCAACAAATTATTGTTATTCACACTAATCAAGATAAACATTAGCAGAAATTGTCTTGTTACTTGCTTCCTTGTAAGTAGAAGGGAAATAGGATAAAGGGATAGACAAATCTTTTAAAAGCTGGTTGCTATGTGATTGAAGTTCCTTTGTTTGGCCAGAAGTTCACAAATTTTTGTATGAGAAAAGTATAAGTGTTTTAAAACTAACTGAAACCAATAGCAAAGAATATCAAAAACTGTCAACTCTACAAAAAAAAATGCAAAACATAACTTGTGTTTTATCGAGATCTACATTTTTTGTTTAGTAGTAAGGTTTTGTCTGTCTCTTATGGTTTAACTGTTATGCAAAATTCTGCAAAAACTCATCCAGAATAAAGAGGTCTTCAGAAAATTCAAAATGTACAGTTTGAGATGTAAATATCTTTAATATACAGCAATTTAATCAAAATCATTAGTCATTTTTGAGAAAAACAAATTTTTCAAAAAATGTTTCTATGTAAAGGGTAGTTTTGATTTGCAGAGAATTTTTTTTTTGAAAATCCTCATATCACATCTTTGGAAGGTAATAAACTTAGTAACCAATTTGGAATTTATCAATTTTTTAGTTTTTGAGCTATGCTGTCCACAAACAGCACACATGAACCTTTTTCTAAAAATGCTTTTTTCGGACTCAGGGGTCTTAAAACATATATTTCTGGTGAAATCTTGGTATTGAATTTTTTGGGTGCAATACAATACCTTCTGTATGCACTACGTACATAATACGTGTAGAGAAAGCAAAAAATAATCTTTTTTAAGAATAGTTTGTTTGCGGAACAGCTAGAGAAATTCATATGAATGGAACACTTCAGTTTTAGAGTGCAAAATCAGTGGTTGGCACACCTGCAAACAATTGATCCAGCATGGGTTTGACAGGCCGTGCTCGCTCCCAATCTGCTTGCTGAGTGAGAAGTGCTTCTCGGAACACAAAATGGCTCCCTCCATTTGTCAAAGCAGAAACATAAGCTATCATTGCAGTCACGTCCAGATTCAACCTGCAGATGGCGTTCTCCTCTTTGTCTGTTTGGGGCACTTCGGTCACCTCATCGGTGAAACCAATTTCAACTGTTGTTTCCAGTCTTTCTCCTTGTACGCTGATTCCTAAGACTTCTAACCTCTCAGCTAGCACACATTCAATCCCACATGCAAAGTCAAAAATTACCTGCAACAAATAAAATTTTTGTTTTCAAATGTCACAGCTGGCGCGACTAAGCAAACCATTCAGATATGTTGTTACATATAAATTGAATATTATTTTAAAAAACAAATTAAGATAAACATTAACGGAAATTGTCTTATTACTTGCTTCCTTGTAAGTATAAGGGAATACACTAGGATAAAGTGATAGTCAAATCTTTTACAATGTGGTTTCTATAGGATTGAAATCGGTTTATTCAGTGTCAGAAGTTGAAAGTTGCTGTGTGAGAAAAGTTTAAATATTTTAAATCTGAAACTAATAACAAGGAATATCTCGAAAACAGTCAACTCCACAAAAAAATGTATATGACAAATTGTGTGTTTTAAGGACCTCTACATTTTTTGTGTAGTAAATTTTTGTCTATTTCTTACAGTTCACTAGTTATGCAACATTCAGAAAAAAACATCCAGAATAAAGAGGTCTTCAAAGGTTATTTCCAAAAAACTCAAGATATACATTTTATTTGTCATATAAATGTATTAAATATAACAGATTTTAATCAAAATCATTAGAGCCATTTTTGAAAAAATCAAAATTTTCAAAATTGTTTCCATGTAAAGGATACTTGGGGGGTTGGCGGATTTTCTTGAAAATCTTTGTGTTGCATTCTTGGGAGATATTCAACTTAAACATCAAGTTTAGTCTTATCGTTTTTGGGCTATGCTGCCCACAGGCACACACACACACACAAACAAAAACCTTTTTCTAAACATCCTTTCTTTTTTTGGAATCAGGAGGTCTCAAACATGTTTCCAGTGAAATCTCGGCATCAAATTTTTAGTGCAATACAATAGCTTCTCTATACACAAGTACATAGTACGTGTAGAGAAAGTAAAAATGAAGTTAATTACCAAAGCTTGGATATAAGTTGAACATCTTCCAAAGATGGGACATGAAGATTTGAAAGAAAGTCCTCCCATTGCAAACTACCCTTTATTTCAAAGTTTTCATGATTATTTTCTCAGTCACATACAATCTATATGGTAGGTATTGTATTCCACCCAAATATTTGATTCCCAAAATTTCACTGGAAATCCATATTTTAAGCACCCCTGACTAAAACAGAGTATTTTTACAAAAAGATCTGCATGTTGATTAAATAACAACTGTGTTTAAGTTGAGAATCTTCTAAGGGTGGCAGTGCCACAGCTGAGTGGTTAGACCTCTCGCCTCCCATCTATAGGTGGCCGGGGTTTGGTCCTAAGCGCCCCCATATGGGATTTGTGGTAGACGAAGTGGCATATGGCTGGGTTTTCTATGGGTCCCATGGTTTCCCCTGCCACTCGTTCCACCAACTGCTCCATCATCACCTTTCCTATCATCCATTTCATATGATCCACTTCTTCACACTCATGCCTGGCTACGGGCCAGGTTCTCCATTCTGTGGTTTCATGCCGTTGGCTCCCCGACAGACTTCTGACCCCTAGACATCCACTTGTAAGTCCTAGGGGAGTGTCAGTCCTACATATGATCCACTTGCTCACACTCATGCCTGGCTATGGACCAGGTTCTCCATTCTGTGGTTTCGTGCTGTTGTCTCCCCGACTAGCTTGTGACATCCACTTGTAAGTCCTAGGGGAGTGTCAGTCCTACAAATACGGGGAGGGTAAACCAACTATGGCAAATCTCCCAAAGACGTAACACAAAGATCTTTCAACAAAATTTCCCCATTGCAAAGTACCCTTTTGATTTTCTCAAAAATGACTAATGACTTTGAACACTATATTAAATACATTAAATGACAAACTGAATATCTTGAATTTTCTGGGAATAGTCTCTGAAGACCTCTTCATTCTGGATGACTTTTGTATAACTGGCAAACCATAAGAGAATACAAAAACTTACTACACAAAAAATGCAGATCTCATTAAAACACACAATTATTATTAATATACAATGGTCACACCAATTGGCATTACTTCAGTATGTGGGTATTTTTGTTATTCTATCATTAGAGCTGCTTTGTAGTTACTGGTCTGTTTTAAAAGTTTAGGGCCCTAAACCGCAAAGCATAACCCAAGTTGGAGGGCCAAAGTCACAAAGTGTAGCCAAGAGATATTTTTTATAAGTAGAGAAGTGTAGCAGTTGCAGCCAAAGGTGTTGCCAAGGAATCTGGGAAGCTAAAACTCCAATGATCCCAAGAAGTCAAAACTTAGGCAATTTGGCGCCTTTTCCATCTAAACACAATGTTTTCAAATCTTTCAAATATGGTTCACCAGTAGAATTACTTAAACTACTTAAGACCATTTTGTGTGTATGTTCGTTTGTTCATCTGTGTGTGTGCAGCAACCATTGTATAGCTTTGCCACACAATTTATGGCAAATATTTTTTTTTTATTAAACATTTCCGAGATATTCCTTGTTATTGGTCTGTTTTAAAATACTTAAAACTATCTTCATATGGGAATTAGTCAGATCCTGTTCATGCAAACAGGTGCAAATTATAATCACACTGCAACCAGCTTTTAAAAGATTTAAATATCACTTTAGCCTAGTGTATTCCCTTTTCTACCTCCTTCTACTTGTAAGCAAGCAATTAATAACACAATTTCTGTTAATGTTTATCTTGATTAGCATGAAGTAGATAGAAGAACAAGCTTTTTAATAATTTACTAGAGAGGTAGAGAAAGTGAATGGAACATAAGATGTTTAGTTGTTGTATTTAGCATTACCTGAGGAGTTTTAAATAGATATGGGTGTTGCTTAGCACATTCCAAATATTCCACTGCCTTGTCTATTATGCTCTTCTGACCAAACTCTCCGTCCCCTAAAATAGTCACAGACAGACATCATCTTAAACCTCTTGCAATATCATTTTATACAAAGAATTTGAAGCAACACACACATTTTATTCAAGTCTACATCTTTCTGTGAAATCAACAAATCACCAGAATTAACAGAATATGCTTACCCATGGAAAGCTGAGATAATGCTTTAGGATTTCGTGCAATTACTTTAATCCATTGTTGTCCATTTTCCCCAACTATATCCACACAAATTCTTTTTGTGCTTCCATCTGAGCATGCTAAAGCAAAATAATGCAGAACAGATTTGGGCTTGTTGCAGCGTTGAAGGCATGATACAAGTGCTTGAAAGTGGTGCAAATTTGTGCTCAGTGTATGCTCTTTTTTGATATTCCCGGTATTTTTTACCTGCAAACAGTCACAACAGCATTTAACCTAATTTATACCAAACCTTTATGACTATAATGTCAAAGGCTGTTTAGGTAATTATATACCTTTAAGAGAAAGTTTATTTCTTGTCTAATTTGTTTCATAAGTTTGGAATTGCCTTCTACATTTATTGCACATATACTTTCTATTAAACTTTCCCCGCGCTCAATTTCATTATTTATTTTTGGCAATAAGTTATGTCCCGGCTCCATTCTCTTATTTGCGTATATTTCTGCTCTTCAAAATGAAGACCAAAGAGAAATACAAGTATGTTTCTTTTGTACGTACTTCATTAAGAGGTTATGATCCGGCAGATTTGGCATTTTATGGAAATGACATCACGGCCGCTTTACATATATAAACGTCATTTCGCGAGTGCCAAATAAAGGACAGAATGTGCAAATTAGTTTGCGTAAGGATTATTAAGATACATATCCAATGCCAGTGATTCTGTCATCTGTTTGCCATTACCATAATACCCCCACCCCTTCAGGTCAAAAGGTCGTTATTTATGTTGTTACTGCCCGCCATGTGATGCTTTTGTTAAAGTATCAAACTAAAATTAGGAAATTCAAAAAATGTGATCACAGAGCACAATTTTTTTTTGAAATTATAACGAATCAGTATGTTGCCACGTGTGAGGCAGTTTAATTTTACTGCAAATTAAATCAATAGTTCGCTCCATCCATTGTATGTGGATACAACTTTACAAGGTTACCAGATTTATAGCACGAAAAGTAGCAAACATAGAATAAGAAGTAGTGAAATTAGTATTAAGGTAGCCCAAAATGTAACGCGCTTGAAGGAACGTACAGCACTTAGATCACCTTCCTTCACTAGACTAGTATAATGCATTAGTATGTATAAATGAATTTATTTCACTTCCAACATACATAACTGAAATCATTATACAGCTTAATCCTTTTACATATATACACAGCACCTCTTCCTTTCTGGTAAAACAACCTGTATATATACATTTCAGTTGCAAATATAAGTAAACATCGTGGTTATTAATATATTATATACCAGGTTCACTATCTACCTTATTATTAACTCCCTTATATTTAAATACACCAATTTTTCTGATGCATCCTTCCAATTTAGGATTTCAAAATTCCTCTTTTATATTTCTCATTGATCTTTCCTAATAATTCGCCCAACGATCTAATCTTATATGTATTCTTAGATTCCTCCTCATAATGGGTACTTCTGTGGGTCCGTTTCCCCTTTCATTCTCCTTAATTTCATTATAAGGCATTAGTAATAAGTTGAAAACGGCATCAGTGATACGAATAATAATAATGATAATAATGGTTTATAGTTATTTAATTTGTATTCCGTGGACGGAACCATGAACGGCGTGTAAAATGTTCTCTCATATATACAGTTACCGCCGGTTCACGTTCACTACTCGGTGTAATGGTTACCATGCTAACTTCATATACACAAGGGCGCGGGTTCAAACCCGGCGGAGGACGATGGATTTTTTTCGGACGTAAAAATCCCTAGCTTGGCTTCCTTCGGAAGGAAAGTAAAGACGATGGTCCCGTGTCGTAAATTGACGGCACGTAAAAGAACCTCAAGCCTAATAGAGAGGCCTCTGAGCAAAATTAAGCGGTCTTTCACGCCCAATTTAGAATGGGACGCTGAGAACCACGGTAGTTAAAGAGCGTCCATATATAACACGCCATTTACATTTATTTACGCCCACTATGTTTGGCAACAGAGCTCCGTTCGAGCGTTAGCCAGCGTTCATATGATTTTAAGTTTTGCAACGATTTAATTGTCGTCTTCTGTGGTGTAATGGCTACCATGCTAACCTCATAGCCCAAGGTCGCAGTATTCAAACCTTGCCGAGGATGATGGATTTTTTTCGGGTGTAAAAATCCTTAGCATGCATTCCTTCGGAAAGGAAGTAAAGCCATTGTTCCCGTGTCATAGATTTACGGCACGTAAAAGAACCTCAAACCTCTGAGCAAAATTAAGCGGTCTTTCACGCCCAGTATAGAATGGGACGCTGAGAACTACAGTAGTTAAAAAAGTGTCCATAAATAAAACTCAATTTCCATTTTTTTTAGAATTATAAACGCCTTGTGGTCGGGTTACTGTGGGGCAAAGAGGCCAAGTGTTTCCGTGGTTTGACATATCTGTACTAGCCTTGCATTACAGCTGAAAACCGGAATGGTAATATAGTTTTGTTTCGCTTCGTAATCGGCTTACTCTGCCCATATTTGTAGGACTGACATCCCCCTAGGACTTATAAGCCAATGTCTAGGGGCCAGAAGCCTGTCGGGGAAGAATGGAGAACTTGTTACGAGGGGACAACCCGTAGTCAAGCATGAACCTGAAGAAGTGGATGATATGAAATATAAGCGAAATTGATGATTGGAAAGGTGGTGATGAAGCAATTGGTGAAATGAGTGGCAGGGAGTAACCGGAGGACCCAAAGAAAACCCTCCCAGACGCCGCTTCGTCCACACGAATCCCACATACGGGCGCTTAGGATTGAACCCGAGAGGGGGGCGGAGTAATGGCGCCGCCATTAAATCCTTTTGTAACGTACCTAAATCAAAATCAATCCGAATTTCCCATTATGAAACCGGTTCAATATACAGGCAGCCCAAAAGTAGCCAACTACGTTTGAAAAGCCCAACCGTAAAATTTGAAAACAAAAGGACCCAATTATACACACTTTTCGCGTAAATTTGTTTTTATGCTGGGTGGTTGGTACTACGTACTGTCCGAATGTATTACCCTATGGTATTACCCATTTACCAGTCGTTTTGTTGGTATTCTGTGGATGTTGGCATTCATGTTTTTTCGTAAACTGTTCGGTTCATCAATTGTGACGCTGCTGTTAGTTCATAATGGTGAAATTAACTTAAGAAATTGCAACAATGCTCTCGAAGCGTTTAAATCTTTCTTGGCAGAGAGGTTGCGTAGCAGAACTGTAAAAAATGTAGATAGCATTTTAGAACACTAACTATAGTGTGGTCCAGTTACCCTATTTGCCTAAATCGAAATACCGGCAAGGGTTCTAATGAAATGGCCTCGATAGCACCAGGTTAGAAACATTTCTACTTATAATAGTAATGGTGTTGGAAGCAACAGCTTGTTTTGATTAATGAAGTTGAGAACGTTTGAATTTAAGTGCTATATATAACTGAAGAATTTCTTAACCTTTACAGAGTGTAAGTCGCCTTCACGGCCTACGAACGACGAAGATAATTTTACTGCACCTGCTCCACCAGATCGTAATGGCGGGGATCAATTGGAGTGCTCTTCAGATGAAAAGTGTTTGGAACCCAAGGGACCAGCTTCTCAGGATGAGAAATTAGTCCCACCCTCATCAGTCAAATCTTCCCAGGACTCAACAACAGGAGAACCCAAAGGGATGAAAGAATCAAATTGGAAAATTCCATTCCTTCCAAATCGCCCATCATTAGCTTCTCCAAGTCCAACAAAGGATCAGAAAACGAAACAGGATTCTCAGCAACAGCTGCATAGTCAGGAAAATTCAAACGGTTCTGAGGCAAATCCAAGAAAACGACCTTCCGTGGAAGGTAAAGATTATATATCTGTATTATTACTACACGATGGTTACACCACTTACATTAGAGGTGCTTTGTAGTTACTTACTGGTCCACTATAAACGTTTAGGGCCCTAAGCCGCAAAGAGTAACTGAGGGACCTGGGAAGCTTAAACCCCAATGATCCCAAGAAGTCAAAACTTCAGCAATCTGGTGGCTTTAACATCTGAACACCTTAATGCTTTTAACACTTTTAAATATGGGTTGTCAGTAAAGTCACTTAAA
Organism: Hymenopus coronatus; assembly: GCA_030762935.1. NCBI lineage: Eukaryota > Metazoa > Arthropoda > Insecta > Mantodea > Hymenopodidae > Hymenopus > Hymenopus coronatus. Next base: position 5,027,570 of record CM060892.1, read on the forward strand.
CTACTTAGGACTGTTGTATGTCTATGTGTATTTGTCCGTTTGTGTGTGTGCTGCAACCATTATATAGCTTTATCATAGGATAAAGAGTTACAACCTGGGCAGTTTGGCAGTTGTGTATTTTATGGGTCCTTCCTCCCTCCACTGGTGTTATTTCTCAGACAGTTGACAGATGCTACCTCCACCACCAGTGTTATGATGAGAAAAATTGGTAGGGGGGCAGCCACATGGCCATACAGGGTTTCTATGATTGTCACATCCAACATTCAACATTATTTGTTGTCTTTTAATTATCAATAACAAACGATTGGGACAAGGCTAGAAAACTGTCATTCCTTGTGCCAATCATTTTTACTTTCTGCAAACATACATGTACATAGTGTATACAAGGTATTGCATTGCACCCAAAAATTTGATAACTACATTTCACCAGAAATACATGTTTTAGGGTTCCCTGTATCCAATAAAAACCTTTTTAGAAAAAAGGTCTGTGTGTTTGCAAACACGCTAACTCAAAAATGAAAAGTCAGTAAAACCAAACTTAATATTTAAGATTATTATGTTCCAAGGATGCGACACAAAGATTTTAATGAAAATCCCCCCACCCCACTCTAACCTTTACATGGAAAAAAAATTCAAACATTTTAATTTTCTCAAAAATGTCTAGCAATTTTGATTAAAATACTGTATATTAAAGATGTTTATATGACAAAATGTGCATATTGAATTATCTGGGAATAGCCTCTGAAAAACCTCTTCATTCTGGATAAATTTTGCTGACTTTGGCATAATTAGTAAACCATAATAGATAGAAAAAAACTTACTACACAAAAAATGTAGATCTTGTTAAAACACAGAATTTATCATATATATTTTTTACATGGAGTTGACCATTTTTGAGATATTCCTTGTTATTGATTTCCATGTTAAAATACTTTTTTCAACTCTTGTCAATGCAAAGAAAGAATTTCATCCACATGGCAACAAGGTTTTAAAGGATTTGACTGTCACTTAAGCCTAGTGTATTCCCTTATTTCCCTTCTACTTATAACGAAGAAAGTAATAAAGGCAATTTCTGGTAATGTTTATCTTGATTAGCAAGAAATAGAAGAATAAACTTTTTAATAATTTGATACAGAGATGTGGAGAAATTCATGTGAATGGAACAAATCAGATTTTTTATTAATAATTGAAAAAGCTTTTGATTTATGTATAAACAGCCATAGCCTTGCAGCAATTATTTAAAATTAATAAATGAAAAGTAGTAATTTTACGTACATAGAAAGGCATCACTGCAGCAATCCTTTAAACTAAATAAATTAAAATGTCATCAATAGTCATAAGCTTTCACGGTCGGAGTCAAATTATAACTAGAGGAATTTTCCGGGCTGAGAAGCTGTGATCTGCAGGCGTTTCGTTCACTACTGCGGCGAACACATAATTCAATATGATGAAACAGCTGTTCTCCCATCTGTGCATTATTATCATGCTAGATTACAACGTGAAGCAATAGAAATTTATAAACATATCAATAACTTTAATAGGAAAACTGGCATCCACTACTTGAGAACATCAAATAGGCACAAACCCAACAAGATCATCCGAATCAATCAGGAATCAAAAGCACCAGAGTGCTGACCCCCTCCCTCCATGAGCCCCGCACATGCAGCTCCAGCCAGACCAATTGCATGAGAGCAAACTGAAAAAAGAAATGGTGTGTTATTTATGGACGCTCTTTAACTACTGTGCTTCAAAGCGTCCCATTGTAAATTGGGCGTGAAAGACCGCTTAATTTTGCTCAGAGGCCTCTCTATCAGGCTTGAGGTTCTTTTACGTGCCGTAAATCTACGACACAGGACCAACAGCTTTACTTCCCTTCCGAAGGAAGCCACACTAAGGGTTTATACACCCGAAAAAATCCATCGTCCTCTGCCGGATTTGAACCTGCGACCTTGGGTATATGAAGTTAGCATGGTAACCATTGCATCACTGAGGGCAACAGAACAGCCTGAGTATAAATACTGCCACTATTTCAGCCAACGAGTCATTTGTGACCAAACCTTCACCGAGAAGACTTAGACCAGGCCACTGAAGATGTTCACCACAGTCGTGAACGGAACGTCTGGATCTGAAAACTCCAGCAGATCACGGCTTCTCAGTCCATAAAATTCTTCTAGTTATAAATTAAAATGTATTTGGTGTTAGTTAGGAGCAAATGTGAAATAATGTTGAATGTGTCAGTTGTCAATAATGACAAATAATCACATTATTGTGCCTCGCAGCAGTTATAATTTTGCTTGCTCCCTTTGGTACTTCTCTTACCCAACAGATCGAAATAGTGATGATGGGAGCAGTGGCTGTCAGTTTCTGATAAATAACTCCAGGGGTGGTGGGGGGATGGTGGATGAAGAAGTTAATATTACAAAAAATCTAATGTGTTCCATTCACATGACTTTTTCTAGCTGTTCCCAAACAAACCTTGTATTCAAAACATTAATCTCTTAATTACTTCATGCTAATCAAGATAAATATAAGCAGAAACTGTCTTATTACAAGCTCCTTGTAAATATAAGGGAATGAAGTGATAGCCTTGTCCTTTAAAAGCTGTTTGCTATGTGAAACAATTGAAATTCCATTCTCTTTGCTTTCCAGGAGTAAACAAATGAGAAACGAGAAGGAAAATGTCTTCCCGTTTGAGAAAAGTTCAAGTGGCTAAAATTGAAACCAATAATCTGGAATATCTCGAAAATTGTTAACTTGGCAAAAATAAAAAACTTGTGTGTTTTAACAAGATCTATATTAAAATAAGAACTGAAGCTTTCCTGGCCAGTTCACCCTGAAGACGAGGAAGATGCACTTCTTCGAAACGTTGGTGTCAAGCCAAGTTCTTACCTGGTTAGAAGCCCGAGAAGATTTTGAATTATGATCTATATTTTTTGTCTAGTAAGTTTTTGTCAATCTCTTACAGTTTACCAGTTATATAAAAGTCATCCAGAATGAAGAGGTCTTCAGAGGCTATTCCCAGAAAATTCAAGGTATACATTTTATTTGCAATGTAAATATCTTAACAGTATTTCAATCATAAATTTTGGGCCATTTTTGAGAAAATCAAATTTTTTCCGTATAAAGGGAATGGGGGATTTTTCTCAAAATCTTCGTGTCGATACTAAACTTAAATGCCAAGTTTAGTATTTTACTGACTTTTTGTTTTTAAAAATGCTGCTACTTCTTCTTTTGAATACAGGGGAACCTAAAATGTGTATTTTTGGTGAAATCTTGATATCAAATTTTTGGGTGGAATGCTATCCTTCTCTCTTTTTTTGTAGTGTTTAACACCCGCTTTAACTACTTATGGCACCGCAGGCAGTGACACTGGTGATACATGAATGATGATGGAGCACCGGTGGAATGCGATGGCGGGGGAAACCGGAGAGCCCGGAGGAAACCCACCCCAGTGCTGCTTTGTCCACCACAAATCTCACATGCAGTCGCTTGGGATCAAACCCGGGCCGTCTAGGTGAGAGGCAAGTGGTCTAACCACTCGGCCACGGTGTGGCCCATCCTTCTCTATACACAATGTACATAGTACATGTAAAGAAAGTAAAAAGTCAATTTTTTTTTATTTTTTTCATTAAATTTCAATTATAGTTGCCCTTGAACTAAATATTAGCCTGCCTGGGTAGTGTGGTGATAGCGTGTCTGCCTCACATTCAAAAGGTCATGAGTTCAAATCTCGCTCAAGGTGAGTTATTCGGATAAGGTTTTTATCCTGAGAAGACGAATGTCAAGTAACTTTAAGCTCCATGGACCCCGAGATCATTTGAGCATCATTTCACCAATTGCATTCATCGTCTGATATGACCAACCAGGTTAAAGAATGTTAAACTAAAAAGAGAAAAAAGAAGAAGAAAAAAACAACAACAAAAAACTAAATATTATCTTGGCTATACATTTATCATGACATGATAATTATGATTGATTAATATGTTTACACATGTGGAAAGAATTCTGTCTCAACATAATAGTTGGGGATTTAAAGTACTTAACGACATTGCACAATAATTTGATATCTCTTTGTGGTTTAGCAGGAGACATGTGAATCAGTTGGGGAATTTAATGCAAGGTCGACATGTTACCACGGTAGCACAGTGGTCAGAGCAATGGGAGATCCATAGATCAAATCCTGGCTATGGCATTGAACTTTTCAGTCTGACTACCTATCCGAAAACATTTCTGCTAATGTTTATTTTAATGAAAATGAAGTAAATAAAAGATTACGCTTTCATAAGAATATTTTTTGCAAAATAGGTAGAGAAGATGATGTGAATGGAACTAATCTCTGAATAACTGTTCTGTTTCAGATGCCACTGATACAACAAATTCTAAGGGAAGTGGATTACCAAAAGAGCTCACTGCCAAATTTGGTCCATTGACATGTGATCTGTGCAATGTTTCGGTAAGAAGTTTATTGATGGTTTACTTCATAGCGGTTATCTAAACTTCTGGTGACAGCTTCCTATAAAGTTCTTTTTGTCAAATTCATGCAGTTCTAACACAAAAAATATATTAATCTAAAGAATTTGAGGGTTTTTTTTTTTTTTTTTTTTTTTTTTTTTTTTACAATGATATACATAAATGGTATCATACACAGTTAATGAATCCTAGTTATAAAACCTTCATAAAAATGTAGAATAGGTTATTAATCAGGAAAATCAGTGTTTGATGTCTTGTATCTTATTAACAAGTTGTGCTGCTGGGTTTGGACTGAGTTGAAGACGATGGTAGAATATGTTGTGAAATGTATTGTCGCAAGTAAGGTACAAACAAGTCCTGGTGGATCTGTTACCAGTCTCCACCGTGAATAATTGTTAAAACTTTATTTTGTGCATCAGTGGCTTTAAAGTTGAATTGTCCATTAGGCCCATGCTGGAGTCGTGTAAACCAGTATTGGTAGAATCAGAGTTTTGAAGAGTTGTAGCTTCCTTTTTATCGATATACATCCTGACTTGAGTAGTGGATAGAAAAAACTTCTTGTGTAACATCGGAAGACTTTAAGCTTGTTGTGCGCAGGGCACAAAGAGTTGTCTGCTCTCTGCGGAAACAAGCTTAGAGTAGTGAAGGAGCTTCCAACAAACTGGGTAACTTCTTCTTGTCAATTTTGACGGGAGGAAGTGATTTTGGCTCGTTTGCGTATTGGCCACTGCAATTTTACACATAGTTTCCTTCTTAAGAGTGAATGTGCTCCTGTGTGTCTGCTATGTGGAGAAGATTTGTCTGTCCGTCATGTGTTGCTAGAGTGTGTTAATCTAGCACATATTCAGGAATCACTGCAACTGTTGGTCAGTCTTGCTGAAGTTCTGGCGGAAGATAACTGAGCAGTAGCTAAGATTTTTAAATTTTTAGCAAAGATAATCTTCAAATTACAGATTTAGTTGTTTTTACCCCTGTTTTTATTTTAGTTTTGAATTTTTTTTTTTTTTCCCCATAAATTACCCATCTGTGGCTTTTTTTAATGAATACTTTTATACATTGATTTTTAGAAATTGAAAGTTAGTTGAGTTGATTTTGTAACACTACATCACTTACTTTTTATTTCCTATTTTTGGAAGAGAATTAAAGAAGTCAGCACACTCACTCAAAACCAGAAAGAAAACAAGATCTACAAGAAGTTTACATACCACCCTACAACTTTCTACAAATTCCAGAGGATCTTCAAACGACATAACATCATTCTAGCCCCTAAAAACAATTACTCCATAAAAAACATTTTAAATTCTAAATTAAAATATGATATCCCACAAGAAAACAAACCAGGAATATATCAGTTCAGCTGTAATGACTGTGAAAAGCTCTACATTGGCCAAACAAAAAGAAGTATAAAAACAAGGGCAAAAGAACACCACAGAAATATTAAACTCAAACAAGAAGACAAATCTGCAGTAGCTTGGCATTTTTGGAAAGAGAAACACGCCATAAATAGAAGCCCAAAAATCCTCAAAAACATCACAAGGAAGACAGAATTAAAAGTTTGGGAAAACATATATATTTGGAAAAACAAGAACTGCACTTTCAATTTTGAAATCCTGCCAGGCGACCTACTCATTCAGAGGTTCATCAAACCACCACCAGGGACAGAGACAACCACCACAGCAAGCAATGCCGGCATTCGACCAAAGGAGTTGACAGTGGAAGCACATGGTTTCTGAAACATGTTTTCTAAAATAAAAAGTAAGTGATGCAGTGTTACAAAATCGACTCAACTAACTTTCAATTATTAATATAAAAATAATAGTTGCAACAAATCTTCACTTATCTTTTGGAATCAAGCAAGGATTCCAAAAGATAAGTGAAGATTTGTTGCAACTATTATTTTTATATTAATATTTGTGTTATTCTTCACTGTTACTAGCTTCTTTTTACATTTATAACTTTCAATTGTTAAAACACATCACTGTCACAAAGTCCACCATATTTCAGGATAATTGATTTTTAGATTTATCTTTCATTCTTATTTATAATATTTCTTATTGAGCTTTATCTCTGGCTTTTGCCATGATTTGTTTGATAAGGGCACTAATAACCTTGTAGTTGAGCACCCTTAAACACTAACCATCATCATCATCTGGCTATTGCTTTTCCTTTTGTTTTTGCCATAATAAATGCTGATCTAATAGCATACTGAGGTATTTAACTTGAGTACTGTAATTGAGTTCCTTATTTCTGATTTTCAGTGTATTTATTCTTTAAACTGAACATTTTGTAAAGCAGATGGTTTGTGTTTTTTCATTGTTAAGATTTGTTTTCCAATGACTGGCCCAGTTCTATGTAAATATATGTGATTTTGTAATCTTCTAACAGCTCAATATCTGTTGAAAACAAAACTGTATCACCTGCATACTGGGCAACATTTGATCCTGTTGTTGTAAGTATATCCGATGTGTCAACGATGAGGGTGGAGGCACCTGGTGCTGGATCTATAAACTTCCAGATGTTGCTGTAAATCAAAATTCATGATATCATTCTTTTTCTTCATAGTGTAGATCTTCTCCCAGACATCTAATTCTGTGTGTTTATACACTGGTTGAAAAAGAACCATATCATGAATTTTAACCATATCATTTAATTTTACTGCCATACAGCAACCTCTGGAAGTTGATAGATCCAGCACTAGATGCCTCCACAAACAATACACCAGCACTCTCATTATTGACACCAACAAAGTAAGATTAAGTCAGAATGAAGGCTTGAAAATGGGAGCAAGTGTTCCCAAAACCAGTCCTGAGTGATGTTTGTGTTACAAAAACTGGCTCAAATTCTTTTAAATTAATATTAATTACATCACTGTTACAAGCTTCTTTGCATATTTGCAAAATTTAAAAAAGAACTTATATCAATATTTCTTTTTTAGCAAAAACAATAGATGTTCTTACATGAGTACTTGAATCCTTTGTTGCCTGTGAGTGCTTAATAAATCCTGTTTTATCTCTACAGTTAATTTTATGTTATAACTGACCTTCAGCCACAATACTATTGTATTTGTATGATATACAATAAAATATTGTATTTTCCACTTTTAACTACCAATTAACTGCAGTTATAAAAGGTCAGGTGCATGCACATTTTAAGTGCCTCTCAAAAGTACATCAAGAAAATGTACATATTACTTTTTACTTTCTCTACACATACTATGTACATAGTGTATAGAGAAGGTATTGCACTCCACCGAAATATTTGATACCGAGATTTCACCGGAAATATATGGTTAAGGGTCCCCTAAAACAAAAAAAAAGCATTTTCAGAAAAAGATCCATGTGTGTATGTGTGTGTCTATGAACACGATAACTCAAAAATGAAAAGACGGTAAAATACCAAACTTGTTATTTAAGTGTAGTATCTTCCAGGAATGCGACACAAAGATTTTGAGAAAAATCTCCCCCCCCCCCCCCCCCAAACTGCCCTTTACATGAACAATTTTTTCGATATTTTTGATTCTCTTAGAAATGTCTGTAACAATTTTGGTTAAAATATTGTATATTAAAGATATTTACCTAACAAATAAAATGTATATCGTGAATTTTCTGGGAATAGCCTCTGAAGACTACTTTATTCACTGACACACACATGGACGTTTTTCTAAAAATACTTTTTCTGGTTTCAGGGAGTCTCAAAACATGTATTTCTGGTGAAATCTCGTTATTGAATTTTTGGGTGCAACACAATACCTTCTCTATATACTATGTATATAGTACGTGTAGAGAAAGTAAAAATGCATCTCATAGCTGAGAGCTATGTATTTAGACAGTAAAAAATTATTATTTTAATAAGCATTCAAGCTAAACTTTTGATTTTTCCCAGAAGCATCACTATTAATGTGTATAATATTTCAATAATGTATGCTAAGTATTGTGGACTTTCCAAATTGCATGGACGCATCACCTTAACAAATACTGAGAATTCTTTTGAATGCCTCTTTATCAGGCTTGAAATTCTTTATGCCATAATGCTACGAAATGAAATGGCATTTTATTTATGGATGCTCCTTAACTGCTGTGGTTCTCAGCGTCCCATTCTGTACTGCATGAAAGACTGCTTAATTTTGCTCAGAGGTCTCTCTATCAGGCCTGAGGTTCTTTAAATCTACGGCGGCTTTACTTCCTTTCCGAAGGAAGCCATACTAATGATTTTTACGCCCGAAAAAATCCATCGTCCTTCGCCAGGTGTGAACCTGCAACCTTGGATATATGTTAACCAGTACACCACGAAGGGCAACTGTCACTTAGTATCTTGATCATACTGGTATCTCCAGCTCTTGACATCTGCTACTATGTTAAATATGTTTTTGAATCTACCCTTAGCAAATGTTTACTTTCTCTACATGTACTAAGTACATAGTGTATAGAGAAGGTATTGTATTGCATCCAAAAATTCAATACCGAGATTTCACTGGAAATACATGTTTTAGCATCCCCTGTATCCAAAAAAAGCATTTTTAAAAAAGACCTGTATGTCTGTAAATACAATAAGTCAAAAACGAAAAGTTGGTAAAATACCAAACTTAGTGTTTAAGTTTAGTATCTTCCAGGGACCCGATATGTAGATTTTGAGAAAAATCCCCCCGCCCTAAACTACCCTATACATGGAAAAAATGTTGAAAAAAATTTTAATTTTTTTAAAAAAGGCCTAACAATTTTGATTAAAATAATGTATATTAAAGTTATTTACCTCACAGATTAAATGTATATTTTGAATTTTCTGGGAATAGCCTCTAAATACCTCTTTATTCTGAATGAATATTGTATAAATGGTAAACAGGAAGAGATAGAACAAAATTTAGCACACAAAAAATATAGATCTCGTTAAAACACGCAATTTATGCTTTGTATGTTGTTTTCGGGGAATTGACCATTTCAAGATATTACTGATTTTTTTTCAGTTTTAAAATAATTAAACTTTTCTCAAACGGAAATTTGTAAACTCCTGGCTATACATAGAAACGAATTTCAACCACATAGCAACCAGCTTTTAAAAGATTTTACTATCATTTTGGCCTAGTGTATTCCCTTATTTCCCTTCTACTTACAAGGAAACAAGTAATAAGACAATTTGTGTTAATGTTTATCTTGATTAGCATGAAGTAGATAAAACAATTTGTTACAGTGATGTAGAGAAAGTCATGTGTATGGAACACATCATTGTACACGTGCCTGTTTCAGCTGAAGTGGAAAGGGATTAGGAGATGTACCTGGCTATTTTGTTTCACTATCTTAAACTTTCTTACAGTCATAATTTATGAATTGTGATTCTTTTAATCTAACATAGTTGTATCATCTGGCACCTAAGGCAGTTGTAGTTAATTTAAATAGAAAAGCAGTACATATTCCACTTGAGGTATGCTTTTTTGATTTTATTTTTCTGCTCTAGTATTGTGACTAGATCTTGTCGGTGTAATCACTACAAGTGTGTGAGCAGCTTGCTTTGAAAGTCATAACTGATTGTTGCTTCCTTTCATTAGCTAATGCACTGTTGTACTGGTGTCAGAAGTGGGATTCAACACCAAGATGGAGAAGTGTAACAAAAACTGCTACAAATAAACAACTATTTATAGTATTACATTCACCTCACTTAAAATAAAATTGATAAAACATATGTTTCAAAGGCATTCACCCTCTTCATACTGATTGGCTGGGAGTTGTGCTCTGAGGTCTGTTATGGTGTTCTCAACAGAAGTTGGTACTCATGTGACATGAGCCGGTCTTCATGTTGTGAGATGAAAATATTCTCACAAACTCTGAGTGCTGCCGGGTTGTTTACAGGTTTAAGCAACTGTATGTCATAAATGTAAAAAGAAGCTAGTAACACAAATATCAATATAACATGTATGTCATTTTCTGCTCACTGCCAATTTATCTGTCTGTTTTTGTTTGATGTGTCTGAAATGTTCATTGTTTCCAGTCTTCTTTTTTACTTTCTCTACACATACTATGTACATAGTGTATAGAGAAGGTATTGTATTCCACCCAAAAATTCAATATTCACTAGAAATATATGTTTTGGGTCCGCTTGAATCCAAAAAAAAAAAAATGCATTTTTGGAAAAAGGCCCATGTGTCTATGGACAGCATAGATCAAAAAACGAAAAGACTGTTAAGTACCAACTTGATATTTAAGTTTGGTATCTTCCAAGGATGCAACATGAAGATTTTCAAGAAAATCTCCCCATCCCAAACTACCCTTTACATGGAAAAAACTTTAAAAAATGTCAGATTTTCTCAAAAATGGCTCTAACAATTTTGATTAAAATTTCTTATTATATTTAAGATATTTACCTGACAAATAAAATATATATCTTGAATTTTCTGGGAATAGCTTCTAAAGAGCGCTTTATTTGGGATGATTTTTATTGAATTTTGCATAACTGGTAAACCATAAGAGATAGACAACAATGTACTACACAAAAAATGTAAATCACAATAAAACACACAATTTATGTCATATACATTTTTTTTCGTGGAGTTGATCATTTTTGAGGTATTCCTTGTTATTCGTTTCAGTTTTAAAAACTTATACTTTTTTCACACAGGAATTTGTCAACTCGTATCCATACAAAGGAACTCGGTGACATAGCAACCAACTTTTGACTATCACTTCAACCAATACTACTCCCTAATTTCACTTCTGCTTACAAGGAAGCAAGTAATAAGACTATTTTTGCTAATTTTTTCTCGATTAGCATGAAGTAAATAGAGGCATAAGCTTTTTAAAGTTAATTTGCTGCAGATATGTAGAGAAAGTCATGTGAATGGAACACATCAGATTTTTGTTTGACCAATATAACATAATTTGCAGTCCCTACAATCAATTTTGTAGATATGCGGTCTTTGACATCTGTTTTCAGTGCATTTTTACTTTCTCTACACGTACTATGTGCATAGTGTATAGAGAAGGTATTGCACTCCACCCAAAAATTCAATACCAAGATTTTACCGGCAAAATATCTGTTTTAGGGTCCCCTTTATCCAAAAAAAGCATTTTCAGAAAAAGGTCAGTGTGTGTCCGTGTGTCTGTTAACACGATAACTCAAAAATGAAAAGATGGTAAAATACCAAACTTGGTATTTCAGTTTACTATCTTCCAGGGATGCGACACGAAGATTTTGGGAAAAATCCCCCCACACCCAACTACCCTTTACATGGACCTTTTTTCGAAAATTTTGATTTTCTAAAAAATGGCTCAAACGATTTTGATTAAAATATCATATTTTAAAGATATTTACCTGACAAATAAAATGTATATCCTGAATTTTCTCAGAATAGCCTCTGAAGACTACTTTATTCTGAATAAATTTTATGGAATGTAGCATAACTGCTAAACTGTAAGAGATGGAAAAAAATGTAAAACACAAAAAAATGTAGAGCACGTTAAAATACACAATTTATGTTATATACATTTTTTTTCATGGAGATGATCATTTTAGAGATATTCCTTGTTTTTGGTTTCAGCTTTGGGAAAGTTAAACTTTTCTCATACAGGAATTTGTCAACTCTTGTCCATACAAACAAAGGAACTTCAGTCACATAGCAACCAGCTTTTGACTATCACTTTAACTTATGCTACTCCCTTATTTCGCTTCTACTTACAAGGAAACAAGTAATAGGACTATTTCTGCTATTTTTTTCTCGATTAGCATGAAGTAAATAGAAGCCTAAGCTTTTTAACAATAATTTGTTGCAGAGATGTTGAGAAAGTCATGTGAATGGAACACATCAGCTTTTTTATGTTGAATTGGTTACCTGAAGCTAAACTTGTGTTGTATTTCTTGAAATTATTTCTTCCAACTGGTTACAACTAAAAATCTGTTTACAAATAAACATCCTTATTCAAAGGTTTTGCAATAGTTGTACTTTAACAGTTTCATTTCAGCGCTCACTGTGACTGTTCTCTCCTTTTTTATGCTTGTCGATCACATGCCAAGAAACTTGCAGATTATTAATTAAAACATTAACAGGAATGCACAGTGAAGTAACTAATCAAATAGGAGTAAAAACATAGATTACACTCAAACTTCATTCTTGAAACATTGGACAATGCTTTAAAGAACACATGAGATATTCAAAATATAAACAGACAGATAATTCAGCTGTAGCACATCATTTTTGGACTCAAAACCATAATTTTCACAGGGAGCCCAAGTTATTAAAATTAGTGCAGAATCCAATTGGATTAACAGTTTGGGGAAATCTACTAAATTTAAAAAACAAAAACAAGGTCATAAATTTTGTCATACCACAAACAGATGGACTCGTCTCAAAATTCATGTGTACGGAAGAGAGACCTCCACAAGCTGCTACCACGTGCTCATCAGGGAATCTGTTGAAAATGGTGGCAACAGCTACCGAAACATGTCTGAAGTAAGTTACTTTATTTCAAGAGTGTAATCTATATTTTAACTCCTATTTGCAGATTGCAACCCACCCTCGATGTAAACTGCACACAGGTGCAACAATGCATTAGCTAATGAAACAAAGGTAGCAGGTGAAGAGTAAGAATTAGCAAGCCGCTCACACATGCTCGTCCCTGAGATGTTATGTTTTATTTCAGGTTAATTCGACAGTTCAGGCTCGCATGCATTACATAGGAAAGCAGCATGACAAGAAGGTAAATCAGTTCCTTGCCAACTGGAGCCGAGAGACAGGACAGCCCATTCCTAAGAGGGCCAAAGAAACTGCTGCTGCTGCTAAAAAGGTGCGTTCATGTAGTTGAAACAATAGTTTGTATACGTACTACAGGGTTTATGTTTTGAAAACTTGGGTAACAAGATGTATCTTTATTGGTGTCTTATATTTGGGGGATCATATTCCTAACATCAAAACAGTGAAAAAAAAGTTAATATGAACAGGGGTCTGAAAATCAGGGTTACAGAAATTGCTTCGATGCATGCAGTAAGTCCTGTCGTACTTCTTTAGGATTTTCCAATGCCCAGTTAAGAATATTATGAAAACTGAAGATGCTGTTGCAAGTAAAAACCAAAGCTGGTTTTACTCACAACGTGAATAAGCATCTTTGACGATACAGGCTAGAAAATTGATGAGAACAGTGCACTGCTGTAAAATGTGTTAGCAGACATCTGCCTCAGTTAATCCTTGCACACATTGAATATGATACGGGTACAGGATTCTCCAGATAGTCATATGTCTTGACAAAGACCAAGCCTGTATCCTACTCATGAATAACGCTGGTTTTACCTGCGACGGCATCTTCAATTTTCATAGCACTCATAACTGGGCATTTGAAAATCCTAATGAAGGACTTACTGCATGCATCAAAGCAAGAGGAAGCCGCTTTTGTAACTTTTCGATTTTGTGTTGTAACTGAAATAAATGATACCAATAAAGATAGAGAGAATGCCCACCTGTGTGGTGTGGTAGAAGAGGGTGTGCCTCACATTGAACACGTCACGAGTTTGAATCTCGCTTAGGGTGAGTTAACCAGATAAGGGTTTTCTCTGGGTTTTCCCTTATCCTGAGAAGACAAATGTCCAGTGACTTTAACCCATTCCAGTCTAATGGTGCCATATGTCATCATTGTATTTTTTATTCAAGATGAGTAAAGTTTCACTCAAAGTATTTACCTTCATTGTGTATGTTTTGGTATTTCATTTAAATTTATTGATATTAACATGGCTTAGGACAAATAAAAGATAAAATGAAATCCCTTCATAGAAATGAAATTTTATTTATGGACACTGCTGTGGTTCTCAGCATCCCATTCTATACTGGGCATGAAAGATTGCTTAATTTTGCTCAGAGGCCTCTTTATCAGCCTTGAGGTTCTTTTACATGCCGTAAATCTACGACATGGGACCGACAGTTTTACTTCCCTCCTGAAGTAAGACAAGCTGAGGATTTTTACACCAAAAAAATCCATCGTTATTTGTTGCATTTGAACCTGTGACCTTGGGTATCTGAAGTTAGCATGGTAACTGTTACACCATGGAGGGCGACTCACTTGATAGATATGTTTTTTCTAACGAATAGAGAAGTTAATTCAGCTACAATGCTACCGAGGTCCGATCAGGTCAATCAGCAAATATTTTACCCGGGCCCATTCCTTCCTTTATCACAGTAGCAAGGTTAACTGCAACATTGAAATATTGTTTTAGAAGTTTAGACAATTCAGCTACCAATAGCAGATCAGGTAAGAGCAACTTTTTAATGTATTCTATGGTGTCAGTTTTCAACATTTTCAATCGAAAATAAATCTTGCTGGAAAGGGTTAAGCTCCAAGGACTTCGACATCATTTCACCAATTTCATTCATCATCTGATATGACCAACCAGGTTAAAGGACGTTAAGCTACCAAAAAAGAAAACTTGTTATATACTTCACTTATGGTGTGAGTATAAGTGCAAGTTAGCAGAAATACACAAATAATGGGTGGAAAGTGACCTGTGACTTTTAAACTGTGAAACAGAACATTTTGAGTGCTTTTCTGTTAGAAATATTCCATCCATAAATTCAGTAGTAAAATTGAAAAAAAACAAAGCATTTTTAGAAAAAACCTGTGTGTATGCATGCAACATAACTGAAAAACGTAAAGTCTGTTTAACACCAAACTTGGTTTTAAGCTAAGTATCTACTTGAAATGTTGTAGTATGAAATACTCACAGGGCACATAATTGTAGTAACTCTGTAAGTCACCAAGGGTTGACTTCCTAGTGGGTTATCACAAAAATGGAGCCTGACTCCAGATTGGTGCACGCTCACTTTGGTTGTAATTTTTTTTTAATTCTATTTTATTTTACGTCGCTTTAACAACCGGACACATCATAAGAGAATTGTTCAGTAAGGTACATCATTTACTGTATGTGTGGACAAGTAGACTTTTAAGGTCTCATCCCTGTTCTATACAATCTTCGCTTAGTGTCACGCAGATGGCATTAGAGTGCCATCCAGTCTAGCTGCACTACCTTTTTACTTCATTTAATCCTTTTGTGTTGGAGTGCTGACTGGGCCAAGCTACAGGGCAACAAACTCCCTCCCAGTCGCTGGCACACCTCCTCTCGCATGTGCCGTCGCGAAGAGTTCATTTTAACTAGACTATGTATCGGGCACTGCGTTCTAGTCACAGTCATTTATTGTCTTCGGACTCTGCTCATTGTCAGGAGCCGTTGACTGTGAGGTATGTTTTAATCGAGTATCAGTTTTTAGCTCCGTCAGATTATCAGCTGATATTTCGCAGGTACTGGCTGATGAACTCATTGCTGTGGAACGTGTTTTAGATTTTGTGTGTCTAGTCGGTATGAACCAACGCTTGTGATTTTAACGTTTTACGCTTTGTGTCCTGTATGTGTCTGGTACTTAGTGGCGTTGATTCTTTTGGTGGCTCGACAGAAGCCCTTTTATCGTTTTTTATTTTTACGTTCCGCAGTAGCTGACACTGTTTTAGCCACATTTTTATTGTGTGTTTAGATTTTAGTGTGTGGACCAAGCCCTTGTTCGGGCGCTAATAACCGTTGTAGTTGTGCACCCTAAAGCCTCACTACTACTACTGTCGTCAGATAAAGTGCAGTTATCGTTCTACAGTCTCGCCTCTTCGTACCACTCTTACCCCTAGTTCGTGACTGACAGATAGGGTTAGGGTGCCATCCAGTCTACTGCTTGCATGTCTGTGGATAGATGGTGGTGCAATTACAATTATCATCTATTTTCAGTTTTGCGATTGTTTTAGAATGAAGATAGGATTTTTGGTCTTCATATTAAATATCCAACCCAGGACCTCCTGACTGCAGGCCACAGATGTTGCCGCCTCAGCCATCTCGGTCATGTGTGGTATTGCCCTAAGGAATTTTGTGTTTGTTTTGTTTTTTATTTATTTATTTATTACTTTCTCTACATGTACTAAGTGCACAGTGTATAGAGAAGGTATTGCACTGCACCCAAAAATCTGATACTGAGATTTCACCAGAAATATATGTTGGTTCCTTGTATCCAAAAATGGCATTTTCAGAAAAAGTCTGTATTTGTGTGTGTGTGTGTGTCCGTGAAAATCGAAAAGATGGTAAAATACCAAAACTTGGTATTTAAGTTTACTATCTTCCAGGGATGCGATACAAAGATTTTGAGAAAAATCCCCCCACCCCAAACTACCCTTTACAAGGAGCTTTTTTTGAAAATTTTTAATGTCTCAAAAATGGCTCTTAACAATTTTGATTAAAATATCATATATTAAAGATATTTACCTGACTAAATATATATCTTGAATTCTCTGGGAATAGCCCCTGAAGACTGCTTTATTCTGGATGAATTTTATGGAATTTTGCATGTAGCTGTTAAACCGTAAAAGATGGACAAAAAGTTACTACACAAAAAATGTAGAGCTTGTTAAAGACACAATTTATGTTATATACATTTTTGTCGTGGAGTTGATTATTTTTGAGATATTCCTTGTTTTTAGTTTCAACTTTGAAAAACTTCTACAGCAATTTATCAACTGCTGTCCATACAAACAAAAGAATTTGAGTCACATATCAACCAGCTTTTGACTATCACTTTAACCTGTGCTACTTCCTTATTTCACTTCTACTTACAAGGAAGCAAGTAATACGACTATTTCTGCTTCTTCTTCCCCCGATTAGCATGAAGTAAATATCTATATCAGCCTGAAGAAATACAGATTCTATGGCATCGTCAAAATATAATGAAATTTTGTTACATTTGAGTTTAAATATATACAGAAATTGTAAAAAGAATAATTCAAAATTAAAAAGAATAATCCAAAATAGTTTTCTGCCAGTGCCAGGCTCCTTCCTACTGCTGCAGAATGGGACCTGTAATGACAAAGAAAAAGCGGCAGTATCTGCTCAAGAGAAATATGGTTGCAAAGATGATAAATAATAATGATTTATAGTTATTTAATTTGCATTCTGTGGAACAAGTTAGAGTTTCTGATTGAAATATTCATTAATAGTGAGTGGTAAATGACTTTTGAGAGGTTCTTAACAGCTGTTCTAAATTTTTTTGTGATTAAGCTCTTTAACACTGTTTGGAAGATGGTTGTATAAATTTATACCCTGAAGTGATATAGACTTAAGACACCTGGTGAGCCTATGTGTGTTGAGATGTATATTACCGCAGGCTCTTGTGTTATGGTCGTGTAGGGCTGAGTTTCTTTTGAAGAGATCCAAATTTTGATGTATAAAAGAGACCGACTCTAAGATATATATATACAAGGTAAGGGTAATATAGATAATTCTTTGAATACTATCTTACTACGTGATCGTATTGGTACCTGTTTTATGATTTTTACTAATCTTTTCTGAAGCTTAAGTATCTGCAAACTTTTTGAGGATGCCCCCCATGCTATTATTCCATAGAAGCATAGGCTTTTTAACAAAAGTTGGTGCAGAAATGTAGAGAAAATCATATGAATGGAACACATCACATGTTTTTATTTGTAGCCTAACATTCTTTAACGTGGTTGGTCATATCGAATGATGAATGGAATCTGTGAAATGATATTTCAAAAAATCTCGGGATCTATGGAGCTTAAAATTATTTGACATTCATCTTCTCAGGATAAGGGAAAAATCCCAAAACACCTTATCTGGGTAACTCACCCTAAGCAAGATTGAAACTGATGACCTGTTGAATGAGAGGCAGACACTACCTAGATGTGTTGTGTGGTGGTGAAGACAGTTTTGTTGTGTGTGTTGCAGGCAGTGTTGGATCCCAAAGACAGATACTGCAATGTTTGTGATCTGCCACTGACATCTGTACAACATGCTCAACAACACTACATGGGCAAGAACCATCTGAGAGCCATGCAAGGACGCAGTCCCTCAAACAGGCAGCAGCAAACGTAAGTAACAGAAGTTAAACTACGTCTTTCACAAGGTAAACCATTAGAAATATTACAATAATCTGATGTGTTCCATTCACATGACTTTCTCTTCATCTCTGCAACAAATTATTCTATTTACCTCATCTAATCGAGAAAAAATTAGCAGAAATAGTCTTATTACTTGCTTCCTTGTAAGTAGAAGCGAAATAAGGGAGTAACATAGGTTAAAGTGATAGTCAAAAGCTGGTTGCTATGTGACTGAAGTTCCTTAGTTTTTATGGACAAATTCCCAAAGCTGAAACCAAAAACAAAGAATATCTCAAAAACGATCAACTCCACAAAAAAAATGAATATGACATAAATTTTTATCATGATCTACATTTTTTGTGTAGTAAGTTTTTGTCTTTCAGCTTTAAAAAACTTACACTTTTGTCAACTCCTGTCCATACAAACAAAGGAACTTCAGTCACATAGCAACCAGCTTTTGACTATCACTTTAACCTATGCTACTCCCTCATTTCACTTCTTCTTCCAAGGAAATAAATAATAAGACTATTCCTGCTAATTTTTTCTCGATTAGCATGAAGTAAATAGAAGAATAAACCTTTTAACAATTTGTTGCAGAGATGTAGAGAAAGTATTGTGAATGGATTACATCAGATTTTTTTATATCTTTAGTTCCAAGTGATTTACACAATTTGTTTTATTTATTTATTTTTAATTGTAGCTTAATTCCTTAACCTGATTGGTCATATCGGATGATAAATGAAATTGGTGTTCAAATGACCTCGGGGTCCATGGAGCTTATAGTTACTTGACATTCGTCTTCTCAAGATAAGGGAAAATCCTGAAAAAAAACCTTATCCGGGCAACTCACCCTAAGCAAGATTGGAACTCACGACCTTTTGAATGTGAAACAGACATGCTACCACCACACTACCCAGGCAGGCAAATATATACATTTGTTATCTAATGAGTAGCGTGTGTCTATCCTGCAAAGAAGAACAGTAGAAGGAAAGTAAAAAAAAAAATATATATATATAAAATGGAGTTTTATTTATGGATGCTCTTTAACTGCTGTGGTTCTGTGTCCCATTTTATACTGGGCGTAAAAGACCACTTAATTTTGCTCAGAGGTTTGAGGTTCTTTTACGTGCTGTAAATCTATGACACGGGACCCACGGCTTTACTTCCCTTTCAAAGGAAGGCAATCTAAGGATTTTTTACATCCGAAAAAATTCATCGTCCTCTACCAGTTTTGAACCTGTGACCTTGGGTATATCAAGTTAGCATGATAAGCATTACACCACAGAGGGCGACAAGAAGGAAAGTGATGACAGTTCCAAGGTATTTAAGAAAATAGTGGTGCTACTCCAATGAGAGCAAGTAAGCGGAGGAGTACATTCTGTGCTTTGTTATCATGAGGACCAATTCATCTGGTGGAAAGGGTCTATCAGAATTTCAAGGTGACACCATTTATTAGGTATGAAGTTGGCACTTCATTTGCTTAGCTTGTACAAAAGGTAGGAACTCAGCTGGTCGAGTATTAATTATAGAATAAATAGGGCTCCTTCATATAGTGGTGAGACATGTGTAATTCATTTGCCATATAACCTGAAATATCTATTAAATCATACCTTATGTATTATTAGAGTATTAAATTAAACTAATGGTCTGAACATTTTGTAATATTATGTTTATTTGGTAATTTCTGAGACACTCCTTGTTATTGGTTTTAAAATTTCTAATACTTAGGCTTTTCTCAAATGGGAAGTGACTATTCACTTTTTTCAAATTGGTCATGCAAAGAGAAGGGAATATAAATCAGAACACATATTGACCAACTTTTAAAAGATTTGACTATCACTTTATCCTAGTGTACTCCCTTATTTCGTTTCTACTTACAAGGAAGCAAGTAATAAGACTATTTCTGTCAATGTTTATCTCGATTAGCAGGAAGTAAATAAAACGTTAAGGTTTTGTTAGAATTGGTTTTTGCAAAATAGGTAGAGAAAATTATGGGAGTGTAAAATGAGACTTTTTACTTATAATTATATTATTTTCAGGCCTCCAGGAGACGCAGGTGGCAGTGGGGTTGGTGTGCCATTCTCAACAGACCCCCTGGGACTTAAAGACTTGCCTGATGCACCTGCTGGTAAAAAAGGAAGGTATGTCAAGCCTTGCACTCTGTAAGTAAAAAGGATGAAATTTCAAAAAATAAAAAATCTGGCATTTATCAATTAAACTGTTTAAATTGTGACCTTGTTTATATTGGTAAGACTAAATGTCATTTAGAAACCAGAGTAGAAGAACACTTTAGGAATATCAAATACAAACAAATTGATAAATCAGCTGTAGCAAAAAATTTTTGGAAATTTAATCATGAAATAAATCCAGATGTTAAATTATTAAAACACTTAAATGGGCCCATAGATTTAATGGTTTGGGAGAAAATTTGATATACCTCCAATTGACACTCTTACCAAATTTCTTTTGATTCTAGTAGTTAGCAATGCATTAGTACACAATCCACCTAGTAGCAGTAACCATAACAGTGTAAATAAACAACATAAAAAAAGAGACCAAAAGGATATGTTGATAATGCAATGAAATCATCGCGAAACTAGTCCAAGCAAGGATTCCAAAAGATAAGTGAAGATTTGTTGCAACTATTATTTTTATATTAATATTTTGTTATTCTTCACTGTTACTAGCTTCTTTTTACATTTATAAGGGAAGTATTGTTTTCAACCCAAAAATTAATAATGAGATATCCCTGCAAATGTACATTTTAAGACTCCCTCCCATATATATACTGTACATCTTAATAATAATAATAATAATAATTTTACTCGCCATTAGACTTTACAAAAGCAATAAGTTTCGTCAAAAACATATGTACAGATATATACAAGCAATGTAAGTATTATGGTACAGTTTTACAATTATTGATATGAAAAATACAAATGTTACTTAATTCTAGAAAACTTAAAAGTGTTCAAATAAAATCTGATGTATGGATATTACACTCCATAAATTCATCTACAGAGTAGAATGCTGTTTTCTTAAGCCATTTTTTTACTATTAAGGTAAAACTGTTCTCTGTTAGTTTTCTTATATTTGGTGGGAGTTTATTAAAAAGTTTTAGCTGTTGGTAGCAGTGGCTATTGATACTCTTGGTTAATCGGTTATGTGGTGTATCTAAATCATATTTACATCGGGTGTTATAACTATGTACAGATGATCGATCTACAAAATCATTAATATTTTCTTTGACATGCATAATATTACTGAATATATATAACGAAGATAGTGTCATTATCTTAAAATTCATGAAGCTAGGCCTACGTGTTTCCTGTGGCCCTAATCCTACCATTAGTCTAATAACTTTCTTTTGCCAGATAAATATGCTTTTTGATGTTGCACAATTTCCCCATAGTTTAACCCCATATAACAAGTGAGGATGAAAGAAAGCATAATATGAAGTAAGTAGTATATCTCGACTGACACACTTCTTCAATTTGTGTAAAAAATACCATATTCGTGCAAGATTTTTGCAAAGTTGAAATGTGTGTATATCCCATGGTGTCCAAATATATTCCTAACAGTTTTACTGAATTCTTAACCTCATTGTGTCATAATGTAAATATTATGTTGTTAGTTTTTTCTACATTCATAGTTAAATTATTTAGGGAGAACCAAATTTTTGCACTTTTGTTCATTTGTTGTTTTAGAATATTCATATCTTTAATTCAAAATCTTCTTGGGCTTCTAGCCAGGTAAAAACTTGGCTTGACACCAACGTTTCGAAGAAGTGCATCTTCTTCGTCTTCAGGGTGAACTGATGGATTGAGCTTGCGGAGACTGGTATTTATAAGAGCTGGAATGAAGCTAACATCTGATTGGTTCGCGTGATATTATGGCCTGGTATTTAAGATGACTGAGACATGGGCACGGACTTCGTAGAAAACTATTTATAGCAGTTATACGTTGGTGTCAAGCCAAGTTTTTACCTGGCTAGAAGCCCGAGAAGATTTTGAATTAATACATCGCCAGGAAAGCTTCAGTTCTTATTTTAAATTTCTTTACGGGAAAGAAATTTACCAGGCAATTAGGAAACATCAAGACCTATGCGAAAAGAAAGGTAAATTACTCAGCTCCTTGGCATTCTTATCCAGGTGCCAAGACAAAGAAATTACGCCCAAGTTTGTGAGACTTCGTTACCCAGTGAAAAATGCCTCAACATCTAAAATACTTAGACGCGCCAGCTTAGCCCTGGTAAGGGAACAAATCAAGCATACCCGTCATGAAATGTCTATCGTTGATCAGAAGTTACTGGAATCCTTTTGGATTCTTTCTTGCAAGCTTTCACCTCTAGATTGGGACAGAGTTGACCACTCCTCTTTTGCACAAGGCAATGCTACTCTACTGCGTTGCACTAAGCGGCAAACCAAGAAATTTGCAAGTCTATCTAAGCAAAATGAACCTGTACCACCATTGGACACTGATCGTATCATCTGCAACCTTACCAATCTCCAGCTAGAGAACCTACCACCTCTGTTCTAGCTAAAGGGCTCAACTTCGCTCCCACGCCTAGGCAAATATCAGGGGCAGACACCATCAGTTCTATTGAAGCTGTCATTTGTCAACTTCCATCAGCTAGTGCAGAAGAAATATGCCGTGAGGTAGCAAGAGCTTACAAAAAGGCCACCCTACCTACTTCAAACATCAATCGAGAAGAAAGTAAGGCCCTACATTCCCTTCGAAAAAACGACAACTTGGTTGTTTTACCACGGTACTCCTCTCTTCCGTGCAGTACCAAGAAAGGTTCAACAACTGCTGGACGATTGTGCATACAAAACCATTAAAAAGGATCCTACCAACTCTGTAGAAAGACGCACCATCCAGCTAATTAAGAAATCCAGCCTTCCTCCTGATGTCCAGAAGACTGTTTCGCCATCTGCCTCCATACCTCCCAGATTATATGGTCTCCCGAAGATCCATAAGCCTGGGATACCTCTAAGGCCCATAGTGGACGCTATTGGCAGCCCTACCTATCGCCTAGCTTGTCATCTGGCACATCTGCTGCAACCAATAGTAGGTAAGTGTGTACACCATGTGAAGAGCTCTATACAATTCGCTGAAGTTCTTGACAGCATCAAAGTGAAGCCATCGGACCTGTTAGTTAGTTTCGATGTGGTATCTCTCTTCACCAGAGTTCCCCTTGCAGAAACAATACAACTACTGTCAGAACACTTTCCACCTGGTATTACTGCAGTGTTTAGTCACACACTTACTTCCACTTATTTTATGTATGGCAACACCTACTACGAGCAGACAGACGGTGTTGCCATGGGCTCTCCTCTGTCACCAGCTATTGCCAACTTCTATATGGAGTTTCTGGAGCATGAAATACTTAACACTTATTAAAGCCTACACATTTTTTCAGGTATGTAGATGATACATTTGTAATTTGGCCGCATGGACTGCACACTCTTCCAGATTTTCTTGCACACCTAAATAGCCTTAGATCACAAATTCAGTTCACAATTGAAGTTGAGAAAAACTCTTCCCTCCCCTTTCTGGACATTCTGGTTACCAGAAAAGCGGACGGAACTCTTGGTCATGCCGTCTACCGAAAACCTACACACATGGATCTTTATCTCAACGCAAACAGCTTCCACCATAAGTCACAACGAATGGGCATTCTCAACACATGCACATAGAGCAGTTTCTGTATCAGACCCAGATAATCTGCAAACGGACTACTCTACAAATATAATGTCAAAACCATCCATAAGCCACCACCTAAAATCAGAAATTTGGTCAGGCCAGTTAAAGATAATTTAGCTCTAAGAGTACCTGGTGTCTACCACATTCCTTGCGAATGCAGCACAGCGTACATTGGCCAAACAGGACGCACTATTGCCACACGCATTTCTGAACACCAAAGATAAAGATCAATAAGGCTTATGCAACCCGAAAAATCTGGACTGGCTGAACACTGTATAGAACAGAGCCACAGAGCTAACTTTACTAACACCAAGATAGTGGCAAAGTGTTCTAACTACTGGGAAAGGAGAGTAAAAGAAGCTTTAGCCATATCATCTGAAACAAATAATCTAAATCGCGATTCTGGCCTACAATTAAGTTCAACATGGACACCGATGTTAAAGAACCGTAATACCTAATCCTCTACCTGCAGTCTTCCAAGGCTTATTTTCTAGCAGGTGCGTGCTCAAACACAAAACATTAGCCGTATAACTGCTATAAATAGTTTTCTACGAAGTCCGTGCCCATGTCTCAGTCATCTTAAATACCAGGCCATAATATCACGCAAACCAATCAGATGTTAGCTTTATTCCAGCTCTTATAAATACCAGTCTTCGCAAGCTCAATCCATCAGTTCACCCTGAAGACGAGGAAGATGCACTTCTTCGAAACGTTGGTGTCAAGCCAAGTTTTTACCTGGCTAGAAGCCCGAGAAGATTTTGAATTAATACGTCGCCAGGAAAGCGTGAGCTCTTATTTTAAATTCATATCTTTGTTACTATTCAGTAAAGTGGTATCATCTGCATATAGGATAGAAGTACCAGAAATGTTATATTTACATATATCAGGAAAAGGAAGGGTCCCAGCACAGACCCTTGTGGGACTCCTGCTATTATGGTTTCTAGATTAGATGTCTCATTATTTACAAATACCATTTGCTTTCTTTGCTCAAAATACGATATTCACTCCCTCCTATTCCATAATAGGCAAGTTTGTCAAAGAGAATATTATGCGAGATGGAGTCAAATGCTTAAATTAGATCTATCAAGGCAGCCCTCGTTACCTCTTTATTTTCAAAACTTTTGAAAATTTCTGTGATTAAGCATTCTACTGCTTTTTCGGTAGAATGTTTTTTTCTGAAAACGAACTGCTTGTCATCTAGAATATTATTTATAAAGTTGGGTCAAGATGAGGGATTCAATAGCTTTACTCAGTATAGGTACTATTGTAATGGGATGATAGTTTGACAGGTTGGTTTTGTCACCTTTTTTACTTTCTCTATGTGCATAGTGTATAGAGAATGTATTGCACTCCACCAAAAAATTCGATACCGAGATTTCACCGCAAATATATGTTTTAGGGTCCCCTTTATCTAAAAAAAGCATTTTCGGAAAAAGGTCCGTGTGTGTGTGTGAACACGATAACACAAAAACGAAAAGTAGGTAAAATACCAAATTTGGTATTTAAGTTTAGTATCTTCCAGGGATGCGACACGAAGATTTTGAGAAAAATCCCCCCTTCCCCAACTACCCTTTACATGGAACTTTTTTCGAAAATTTTGATTTTCTCACAAATGGCTAACGATTTTGATTAAAATATTGTATATTAAAGTTATTTACCTGACAAATAAAGTGTATATCTTGGACTTTCTGGGAATAGCCTCTGAAGAGTAGTTTATTCTGGATGAATTTTACTAAATTTTGAATAACTGCTAAACTGTAAGAGATGGACAAAAACTTACTACACAAAAAATGTAGAGCACGTTAAAACACACAATTTATGTGATATACATTTTTTTTTGTGGAGTTCGTCGTTTTTGTGACATTCCTTATTTTTGGTTTCTTTTATGAAAAACATACATTTCTCATACAGGAATTTGTCAACTCCTGTCCATACAAACAAAGGAACTTCAATGACATAGCAACCAGCTTTTGATTATCACTTTAACCTATGGTACTCCTTTATTTCACCACTACTTACAAGGAAGCAAGTAATATGGCTATTTCTGATAATGTTTTACTGATTAGCATGAAGTTAATAGAAGTATAAGCTTTTTAAGAATAATTTGTTGCAGGGATATGCAGAAAGTCTTGTGAATGGTACAGACTTTTAAAGATAGGTATGACTTTTGAATCCTTAAGACAAGTGGGAAATATGCCCTTAACTAATATCTGATTGATCAGGAAAGTCAATGGTACAGCTATTTTGTCTATTATTTTCTTTAATAATTCATTCTTAGGTAGAAAAGATATTGATTGCCACCCAAAAAATTGATATCATGATTCTTTGCAAATGTTTTGAGGTCCCCTAAAATTAAAAAAAATATATATGTATATATTTGGTTGGTTGGTATCTAATGTTGAGCAGTTGGCAGTGAAGCCATTTGCTCTCTTGCATTCCAGTATTTTGATGTCATTTTATCATGTCGACTCAAGATATGTGTTCCATTCATAAGATTATCTGTCTGCAAACAAACTATTCTTGCCAGCCTGGGTGGTAGCGTGTTTGCCTCACATTCAACAGGTGAATCTTGCTTAGGGTGAGTTATTCGGGTAAGGTTTCTTTCAGAGTTTTCCCTTACCCTGAGAGTAACTTAGCTCCTTGGACTCTTAATTGATTTCATTCATCATCGGATATGATCAACCAGGTTAAAGAATGTAGAGGCTTAGGAACAGTGTGTTTTGGAACAGTGATACGTATGAATAGAATATTTAAACTGAGTTGGCTTTGTAACACTTAAGTATCACTTACGTATAAATTTTCCAGAAGCCAGCCATTTTGCCATCATTGTCGATGGTTGTTGGAAACCATCTTAGAGAATGTTAAACTACAAAAAAAATGTTGTTTTACTTGCTTGGTTAAGCAATAGGTTAAGAGTGTGATGTATTGATGTTTTAGGTTTTACTGCGAGCTATGCCAAGTGATGGCCACTTCTCAAGACCAGCTGGACATGCATCTGAAAGGAGCCAAGCACAGAAAGGCAGAGAAGGCTGCAGGAGTTGCTACTAAACTCGCTTCTTGGACAGGAGCAAATGTGGTCGCCTGCCCCACCATTCCACCACCAGGTTTGTGATTCATAGAACAAGTTGTAATTTATAGATTTGAGGTCGGGACAGAATTGTGGGAGAGACCACAATCTGATATGGGTATTTAGACAATGGATGACCCATGTAGGTGTTCTCATTTCCCTTCTGCAGGATGGTAATGATGAAAAGGCACGCACCTAGTGCTGCCAGCAGATGAGAAAATCCCTATGCTGGTACCACAATAGTTATTTGTGATACAGGTGGTAAAAATGATGTTTTATATTGCGAGTAGGAAGCTGGAACAATTTTAACACGTGTGTCATACACTATTTTTACTTTCTCTACACGTACTATGTACTTAGTGTATAGAGAAGGTATTGTATTGCTCTCCACCCAAAAATTTGATACCAAGATTTCACCGGAAACGCATGTTTTAGGGTCCCCTTTATCTAAAAAAAGCATTTTTGGAAAAAGGTCCATGTGTGTGTGTGTCCCAACTACTCTTTACATGGAACTTTTTTTCGAAAATTTTGATTTTCTCTATGTGTGTGTGTGTGTGTGTCCCATCTCCAACTACTCTTTACATGGAACTTTTTTTGAACATTTTGATTTTCTCAAAAATGGCTCTAACAATTTTGATTAAAATATTGTATATTAAAGCCATTTAATGGAGAAATAAAATGTATCTCTTGAATTTTCTATGAATAGCCTCTGAAGACTACTTTATTCTGGATGAATTTTACGGAATTTTGCATAACTGCTAAACTGTAAGAGATGCACAAAAACTTACTACACAAAAAACGTTGAGCACATTAAAGCATACAATTTATGCTGTATACATTTTTTCCGTGGAGTTCATCGTTTTTGAGACATTCCTTGTTTTTGGCTTCTGCTATGAAAAGCATACTTTTCTCATACAGGAATTTGTCAAGTGCTTTCCATACAAACAAGGAACTTCAGTGACATAGCAACCAGCTTTTGACTATCACTTTAACCCACTACTCCCTTATTTCGCTTCTACTTACAAGGAAGCAAGTAATAAGACTATTTCCGCTATTTCTTTTCTGATTAACATGAAGTAAGTAGTAGTATAAGCTTTTTAAGAATAATTTGTTGCAGAGATGTAGAGAAAATCATGTGAATGGTACACATCAGATTTTTATAGACATATTATAATTATAAAGAGATTGTTTTACGTATTTCTGGAAGTTTATACTTAATGGTCTGTGCTATTCAGTTGTTGCCTTGCTTAGCATCAGTGCTGATAACATGATGACTTACTCGTACAGAATGAAAACATTCTATACAACAGAGACAGTGTAGCAGTTGTAATTTTGCTCATTCCGCTGCTTGCATAATTTCGTCTGGTTCAGCAGATTCCATCCGCCATTTTATGATCGATACGAGCTTTCAGAGTCATGGCCTACTTGAATGAGGCCATAAACCAAAGTTGTTATAATTTTATAACACTGAGTGACAGGATTTTCTATTTTTAACAATACTCACATCTGGTAAAAGACATATTTTTAGCAACAACTGTTTAAAAATGTATGCTTGGGTTCCCATGATTGCAAAAAAACAAAAAAAGCACCTTTACTTTATCTACCATGTAATACCTACATACACAGTAGGTAGCAAAGGTATTATATTCCAACCCAAAATTTTTATACTGAGGTTTCACTAGAAATAAGTGTTTTGAGGATCCCTGAATAACAAACAATTTAGAAAATGGTCTGTATGTGTATAGCATAGTTCAAGAACAAAAATTCTGTTTAATGCTAAATTTATGATTAAAGTTTAATTATCTTCCAAGAATTTGACTTAAGAAATTTTCAAGAAAATTCCCTCACCTCAAACTATCTTTTACATGGACAAATTTTCAACAAATTTGGTTTATGTTTTAAAAAACTTCACCATCCTCAAACCAGAATTTGGTATCTCTTTTTCTTTAGTTTTATTTCTGGCCTTACAAAGAGAACTGAATTTCAGTTGCAGAGCAACCGTCGTTTAAAACATTTGACGATCACTTTAACCTGGTGCATTCCTATATTTCCCTTCTACTTGTAAGGAACTAGGTCGGTCTGGGTACTCATTGGCTATGCATTGGCCTTCTGATCTGAAGGTGGTGGGTTCAAACTTGCCCAAGCTGATGCAAGTTGTAACTGAAAAGAGCAGCTCTTTTCTTAGTAACAATATTTCCATCAACACTGAACACCTTCTCATGAGGGATCTTCTTACATCAGTTCATAAGCTGTATTTGTAATGAATTTCACAAAAACTAAATATGAATGTTCATTAAGCTTTGCAATAAAAAACAAAAGAGAGATGAAACGAAAGATAATCTCCCATTTGAGAAAAGTTCTGTATTTTGAAACTGAAACCAATTATAAGGAATATGTCTGAAGTGGTCCACTCTAGAAAAAATTGAAATTGTGTATTTTAACAAGATCTACATTTTGTGTCATAAGTTTTTGTCTATTTCTTATGGTTTACCAGCTAATACAAAATTTATCCAGAATGAACAGATCTTCAGAAGGTGTTCCCAAAAAAGATAAAATGTTTTATTTGTGATTAAATGTCTTTATTATATGCTGTTTTAATCAAAAGTGTTATATTCATTTTGGAGAAAAACAACATTTTCAGTAACTTTTCCATGTAAAGAGTAGTTTATGGGAGAGGGGGCATTTTCTTGAAAATCCTCATGTCCCATCCTTGGAAGACACTAAACTTCAAACTTGCTTTTTTACTAATAGTGATGTGTCTTATCAATTGAAATTAATTAATGGTTTGATTTTGTAACACTACATCACTTAACAACAATTTTAATGAAAGGGTGTTTTGGAACAGTGGTACATATGATAGAATATTTCCAAGTTGGGTTTGTAATACTTAAGTATCACTTACGTACAGTTCTTTGAATTGCCGCCACAAAATATATTATGGAGGTTGGTCACTCAGCCACTATGTTCCGTCACAGGTCAGCATAGAACACCCTGTGGAAACCAATGTGGAAAAACTATATGTAAGCGATACTTATGTGTTACAAACCCAACTCAGAAATATTCTACTTCATCACTTACTTTTATTATTGGAAAAGATGTTTCAGAAGCCATAGTCAATTCCTTAAGTCGACTGCCAGCATTGCTTAGCGTTGTCTAGTGGTGGTTTGATGAACCTGTGCATTAGTAGGTTGTCTGGCTGGATTTCAAAATTGAAAATGCTGCTCCATATATAGAGGCTCTCCCAAACTTTTAATTCTGTCTTCCTTGTGATACCTTAAAGTATTTTTGGAGTTCTATTTATGGTGTGTTTCTCTTTTGTCTTCTTGTTTAAGTTTAACATTTCTGTGGTGTTCTTTTGCTCTTGTTTTTATGTTTCTTTTTGTTTGGCGATTGTAGGTTTTTTTCACAGTTGTTTGCAGCTGAACTGATATATTCGTGGTTTGTGCTCTTGTGGGATATCATCTTTTAATTTTGAATTTAATATGTTTTTTATGGAGTAATTGTTTTTTGGAGCCAGAATGATTTGTAAAAGTTGAAGGGTGGTATGTAAAGTTCTTGTAAACCTTGTTTTCTTTCTCGTTTACAGTGAGTGTACTGAACTTCTTTTATTCTTTTCTTATTTTTGACCCTGTTAAGTTTTTTGTAAACCATTTCTGCCCGGAATCCATTTTCTTAGCTATGTCCAATATCTTTACCAGTTTACAGTTATATTCTTTTTTGAACATTGGTACATTTACCAAACTGTACACATAAGTACAGAAAATGGATTCCAGAAGTGTCAAAACATATATTTCTGGTGAAATCTTGGTATTGAATTTTTGGGTGGAATGCAATACCTTCTCTATATACTATGTACATAGTACGTGTAGAGAAAGTGAAAAGCTTTTCTGAGAATAGTTTGTATAGCCAGTAATAAATGATAGAGAGTGGAGAATAACATGTAGGTATGCTATTGTTTCAGCTGCATCAGACTCAATCCTCGCCAGTGTGATTAAGACTGATGATGCAATGTCCCGCAAGCCAGGCATAAAGGATTACTCCATTTACAGGACTCCTTCAGGTGGGTTGTTTGGTGCTGGTCATTTCCACCAGAGCACTCTGAAACAGTCATGTTTCCTAGTACATATTTATTCAAATGCACAATGCTGTTCTTTCCAAAATATTAATGTTAAAGACTGGGGGTCATCTTGCATTTGTGATATATGAAAAAGAAAGTCTCAAATTTGATGGGTGTGACAGTGGTGAACCCTGGTGGAAGATTATTGCCAAGGCCGTGGTGTTTTAGGCATTTTATTTCATACCGTAAAGTTTGTTGTTAACAGATTGAGGATTGAAAGCATTCCATTGGTAAAAAAATTTCTCTCCGAGACTGTTTATATCCTGAGGTTGAAAATGAAAGCTACAGTTTCAGAAACTAGTCCATCGAAATTAGTGTCAACTGAAAAAATTTCCAAGTAAAAGATTCTGGGCAGTAGGTTTAGGAACCTCTTCAGGAAATTGCTGCTGCTGCTGCTTATCACAATGCTTGTAATTTTCTAGCACATTGACACATTTTGTTTTACAGTATTATTGTTTTTCATTTCTGTGATTTTTCACATTAATGCATTTCATAATTATGTTTTATGTATATTTCAGTTTTATTTCCTTGTAAAGAGAATATAGATATGATTTAATATTAGTGATTTTATTAAAATGAAATAAACCCAGAAGTTTTGAGACAAGTGAAGTAGTTCAAGTATAACAGTTGAAAATGAGTCGGAATAGTGACACTCACCTCACTTAAATGAAATTTTTTCAAAACATACGTTTCAAGGGTGTTTGCCCTCTTCTTTAGTTGAGGTCCGACTAATGGCTGGAATTTGAGCTCTGTGGTCTGTTACAGTGGAGACATCTGGTGTTCTCAGTAGAAGTTTGTAATCATGTGGTGGTATTTCAAAATTCATCAGTTGGTCTTTGTGTTGTGTAATGAGAATATTCTCCCAAACTGTGAGTGCTGACAGGTTGTTTACAGGTTTTAGCAACTTTGTCATTTTCTATTTCATGGTGTGATATCCAAAAATAGTGTGCTACTGCCGATTTATCTGTCTGTTTCTGTCTGAAATGTTCTTTTAAGCTTGTTTCCAATCTTCTTTTTGTTTGTCCAATGTAACATGATTTACAGTCCTTGCAGTCAATTCTGTAGATGCCTGATCTCCGATTTGTGGGTATGGGGTCCCTAATGTCTGTTTTCAATGTATTTTTTATGTTGCATTAGTTACTTGAAGCTAAACTTATATTGTATTTCTTGAAAAATTTTTTGAATTTTCTATCTGCTATTGGGTGATAAGTGAACTTTTTATGTATAACTTTTGGTTTTTGTGTGGACAGAGTGGTGATTTGTTTTAAGGTTAATTTCTCGTTATGTTTTTCAATTTTTTGGTCAATGATGTCAGGGTTAAAACCATTGGTTGAGGCTATGGAAACAGAAAAAGACTGAATTCTACCATACCCGGACCTAAAACTAACATGGAAAGAACAAAACATTGCTTATGGCGT
This sequence comes from Hymenopus coronatus, assembly GCA_030762935.1. Lineage (NCBI taxonomy): Eukaryota > Metazoa > Arthropoda > Insecta > Mantodea > Hymenopodidae > Hymenopus > Hymenopus coronatus. The sequence goes on from CM060892.1 coordinate 5,060,240, forward strand.
CTACAAATTGACTGCAAGGACTGTAAATTGTGTTACATTGGACAAACAAAATGAAGATTGCAAACAAGGTTAAAAGAACATTTCAGACAGAAACAGACATAAATTGGCAGTAGCACACCATTTTTGGATATCACATCATGAAATAGAAAATTACATAAAGTTGTTAAAACCTGTAAACAACCCGGCAGCACTCACAGTTTGGGAGAATATTCTCATTACACAACACAAAGACCAACTGATGAATTTTGAAATACCACCACATGATTACAAACTTCTACTGAGAACACCAGATGTCTCCACCGTAACAGACTACAGAGCACAAATTTCAGCCATTAGTCGGACCTCAACCGAAGAAGAGGGCAAACACCCTTGAAACGTATGTTTTGAAAAAAATTCATTTAAGTGAGGTGAGTGTCACTATGCCGACTCATTTTCAACTGTTATATTAGTGATTTTATTACTTACTGGCTGCCATTCAGTGAAGACGTTCTGATGTTGACAGTTCATTTAACATTACACGTGGTCACACAGAATCGAGAATTTGGTTATTTCTTATACAGAGCATTATAGCATTTTTTTTATACAAGTTTTGTAAAATTTTGTTTCTTTATCCACTACCTTTTCCTTGCCTAGTGTATGCTTTCAGTCATTTTTTATACATATATATTTTTACTGTCTGTACTTAGTACATAGGTAGAGAGGTATTGCATTCCAGCAAAATGTTTGATATCCAGATATCAGTGAAAGAATACATTTAAAGGTTCCTGAATCCAAAAAAAACACTTTCAGAAACAGGTCTGCAAGTCTGTGAACACGAAACTCAAAAATGAAAATCCCCACCTCAAACTACTCTTTTATGTGGAAACATTTTGAAAATTTTGATTTTCTTAAAAATCACTAATAATTTTGATTAAAGTGCTGTATATTACTATTTTTATGACAAAAGAAACATATATCTTGAATTTCCTGGAAAGTACTCTTCATTCTGGATGACTTTCGCATGACTGGTAAACTGTAAAAGATATACAAGAATTTACTACACAAAAAAATGTAGATCTCATTAAAACACACAATTTATTTCAACTTGTGACCATGCGAACAGAACCAAATTTCAATCCCATAGTAACCAGCTTTTAAAACATTTGACTATCACTTAGCCTAGTATACTCTCTTTTTTTCCTTCTACTTACAAGGAATCAAGTAATAAGACAATTTCTGTTAATAGTTATCTCAATTAACATGAAGTAGATAGAAGAATAAGCTTTTTTAAGAACAGTTTGTTTGCAGAATAGGTAGAGAAAGCCATGTGCTTGGAACACTTCAGAAAATTGTTTATTTATTCTCCTAAGACCTCTGAAAAATGTATAAACAAAGTTTTAGTATATTTGAAACTTTAAATACGGAGTCCAAAGACAACTGCTAGACATTAGACACAAAGCAAGCAGTATTGTTGTACTGGGTTATTTAACAGCATGTGAACTAATGCTCTGCACTTAGTTCATCTTTCCCTCCATCTAGGTATTATATGACTAGTTGCAGATAACATAATGCTACTTTCACTTTTCTTTTTACTTTCTCTACATGTACTATGTACATAGTGTATAGAGAAGGTATTGTAATGTACTCAGAAATTCAATACACAGATTTTACCGGAAATACATCTTTTAGGTCCCCTTGAACCCAAAAAAAGCATTTTTAGAAAAATGTCTGTGTGTATGTGTGTGTGTGTGTGTAGCGTAGCTCAGATCAGCTCAGCTCCAACTCAGCTCAGCTCAAAAACGAAAAGTCCGTTAAAAACTAAACTTGGTATTTAGGTTTGGTATCTTCCAAGGATGCGACACAAAGATTTTAAAGAAAATCCCCCCACTGCCAGCTACCCTTTACATGGAACTTTTTTTGAAAATTTTGATTTTCTTAAAAATGGTTCTAACAATTTTGATTAAAATATCGTATATTAAAGATATTTACCTGACAAATAAAATGTATATCTCGAATTTTCTGGGAATAGCCTCTGAAGAATACTTTACTCTGGATGAATTTTATGGAATTTTGTATAACTGCTAAACCTTAAAAGATAAACAAAAACTTACCACACAAAAAATGTAGAGGACATTAAAACGCACAATTTATGTTATATACATTTTTTCATGGAGTTCATCATTTTTTTTTTTTTTTAGATATTCTTTGTTTTTAGTTTCAGCTTTGAAAAACATACTTTTCTCACACAGGAATTTGTCAACTCCTGTCCATACAAACAAAGGAACTTCAGTCACATAGCAACCAGCTTTTTATTATCACTTTAACCTATGGTACTCCCTTATTTTGCTTCTTCTTACAAGGAAGCAAATAATAAGACTACTTCAGCTAATTTTTTCTCGATTAGCATGAAGTAAATAGAAGCATTAGCTTTTTAACAATAATTTGTTACAGAGATGTAGAGAAAGTGATGTGAATGGAACACATGAGATTTTGGGGGGGTAATGTTTAATACCCGATTTTACTACTTGTGGCACCACAGATAATGACTGTTGATACATGGACTAATAGAATGCGATTGTGGGGGAAATCGGTGAACTCTGAGAAAGTCGACCCCTACAGCACTTTGTTCATTACAAATCTCACATGCAGTTACTTGGGTTCGAATCCAGGTTGACCTGCTTTATGTATGCAATATAAGGATAAAATTTGGAGTTTGCAAACTCTTGCATTGCATAGCATGTGTGGCTTTGGAGGGGGTGGGGGAGAAGTTGGGTTTCCAGCTGGCTAAAACAATGGTTTGAGGATCTCAGGTTTGGTTGGTGTGTCGTAGAAAGGTCACTTGTTTCGGATCCTGTATGTCCTTTACTATACTACACACAATAAGTAGTTCATCCAAGCTTCAAGAATTGGTTTTAGAACCTTGCCTCGCCAAAACCAGTCACAAATTAAGTTAAATATGAGGGTGATTTAAATATAAACGGTAATTGTTCAGAGTGGGGGGTTGAAGGTCGGAATGTTAGGGAGGGGGAACTAGCTTTGTTAGGTTCTGGCGTCAGTACAGCCATGAGTGAGCAACAAGTCCCTTTGTCTGTTATTATTAAGTTTTTAACCAAGGAAGGGGTTAAACCTTTGGAGATTTTAACTCGTTTGGGGACACTACTCTATCACAGAATCTAGTGTTTACTTGTGCCAGACAATTTGTGGAAAACGAAGGTCATGCTTGATTCCCAAGGTCAAGTCTCAAAGATGTTAGACTACAGAGGAGTTTTGCTGGTTGATTTTCTTCATGCTCGATGTACAGTGACTATTGCCAATTGTTAAGGTCTGTAAAAACTACCTACTGAAGCAAAAGACGTATGCCCATCGGAAAGTCATCCTTCTCCAGGACAATTTGACAATGTACACAATGGTGGACATGCACTGAGAAACCCTTGAACACCCTCCCTATAGTCCAGACTTGTCCCCCCCCAGACTATTTTTGTTTGTACACATGAAAGAATCGCTTGGAGGCAAACATTTTGAAAACAATGAGGACATCGAGGAGCATGTGCGCAATTGGTTGGTGACACGCTCTCAAACATTTTTTGAAGCAGGAATGTTCAAGCTACAAAAATGTGTAGAGTGTGAAGGAGGCTATGTTGAGAAATGCTGATGAAGTCACTTGTGTATAGATTTAATTAATAAATATTTTTAACAAGAGTACCATTTATATTTGAGAGTATTTCTCTCTTTCCCGACATGCTAATAAACTTTGCATCTCCCTTGCATTTTAAACGGAACTATTTTTTTGTCTCCTTCCGACACGAAACTAATCCTCTTACATCGCAGACTTATAAAATGTTATTCGCTTTTGAGCCGTAAGGCACTGCAGGTTCCCCACATGATGTCTGATATGGACGTGAACACTATTTTTCTCAGCTCCAGCAGCTAGACAAGCATCTATTTGTTGCCCATTTTCTAGGTTGGTACTAGACTTTTGCTATTTCTGTTACTTGCACCAATTTTATTGGGGCTGTGAATATGTTGCATTTTTATATTTTGTCATGTTTTCATTGGATATCACACTTTTAAGACGCCACATTTCGCTCTTATGGCTAATAATGTTTTAACTCGCCTGATTGCACATTCTATGTTTAGTGAAATGTGAATTTCTCACTTATTGTCTACACCTCTGAGCCTCTATGCTCTTAAATACAAGTTTCTATTGTCTGCTAATAGCTTTCTTGGTCCTGCGCTTGACTCATGATATTCTGCACTTAAAGCAATTCTATTTCTGCTGTTTCTTCACCTTTAACATAGCTTTCTGCACTTGATTTATTTAAGTAGTTTTAATTCTATCTTTATTCAGGATAGCATTCTATTTATTTCCTTAAATTTCCTGTGTTTATTTACGTTATGTTTTCCCTTTTTACTTTCTGTACACGTTCTATGTACATAGTGCATAGAGAAGGTATTGTATTGCACCCAAAAACTGAATACCGAGATTTCACCAGAATTACATGTTTTGAGACCCTGAATCCAAAAAGAAGCATTTTTAGAAAAATGTTTGTATGTCTTTCGGCAGCATAGCTCAAAAACAAAAAGACCATTAAATATCAAACTTGAGGTTTAAATTTGGTATCTTCCAAGGATGCGACATAAAAAAAATTTCAAAATTTTGATTTTCTCAAAAATAGCTCTTAACCATTTTGATTAAAATCACTTATATTTAAGATATTTACACGACAAATAAAATATATATCTTCAATTTTCTGGGAATAGCCTATAAAGGCCTCTTTTTCTGAATGAATTTCGCTGACTTTTGTATAACTGGTAAACTGTAAGAGATAGACTAAAACTTACCACACAAAAAATGTAGATCACGTTAAAACATACAATTTATGTCATATACATTTTTTTCTTGGAATTGACCATTTCTGAGATATTCCTTGTTATTGGTTTCAGTTTTAAAATACTTAAACTTTTCTCACATGGAAAGTTGAAAACTCCTGGCACTGCATAGAAACAGATTTCAACCACATGTCAACCCGCTTTTAAAAGATTTGACTATCACTTTAGCATAGTGTATTCCCTTATTTCCCTTCCACTTATAAGAAGACAAGTAATTAAGACAATTTCAGTTTATCTCGATTATCATAAAGTAAATAGAAGAATATGCTTTTTAACAATAATTTGTTACAGTGATGTAGAGAAAGTTATGTGAATCGGACACATCAGATTTTTATTTATTTCATTTGTTATATTTTGTTCTTTTCTTTTCATGCTTTATCAATAAGTTATTCTTAGAATATTTTTCAATTGTGTTTGTAACACTTAAGTATCACTTTTTCCAGACCAGTTTCGAAGCCATGTGGGCTTCATTGTCGATGGTTTCCAACTGAATTTCCACAGGGTGTTATATGTTGAGGTGGCGGCAATTCAAAGTTGAATACATGGCATTGGTTTTTAATGATATAGATTTTCTCCCAGACATCAGGCTCTGCTGCAGGTTTTATAAGGTGCATGTTATTTCATGGTTAGTAGACCAAAAATGGTGTGCAACGGCTGATTTGTCACTTTGTTTCTATCTTACTGCTCTCAAGTCTTGTTTCAAGGTGTCTTTTTGTTTTACCAATTTGTTGCAATTTATTCTGTAGATTCCTGATTTTTTATGTTCTGGGATTTGGTCTTTTTGTTTGTTGCAGAGCATTTTTTGTGGGCTGAACTTATTCTGGGGGGCAAGTGTGATTTTATGTTTTTTGAATATTTTTTTAACTTGTGGTGTAGTTTCGGGTGATAAGTGAACTTTTTGAAGCAAGGTTTATCTATTGTTGGGCTCAATTTTGTGGTTTCTGTGATTAATTTCCGTTGTTTGAATTTTTTTATTTTTCTATCTATTAATTTTTGGTTGAAGCCATTGTTTCTTGTAGAAGATATTATGTGTTTGTATTGTGGAAATTCAGTGGGAGACCATCGACAATGATGCCCACATGGCTTCAAAACCGGACTGGAAAAATTATACGTAAGTGATACAAACCCAACTCAAAAATATTTGATTCATACGTATCACTGTTCCAAAACACCCTTTCATTAAAATTGTTTTTAAGTTATTCTTATTTATCTGTTGGGTTTTATCAGTTTACTTGTTGTGTGTGTCTGTGTGAATTTTCAAATTGAATAGCATGGGTGCAAAGTGTTATGGTTATGCTGCATTTCATCGTAAAGGGGTATTACTGTGCAGGTTCATCTCTTAACTGGTGATATGACGATGGATGCTGTTTGCTGGTCACACTTCCCAAGGAAACATGTTTTGCTGTGGCAAAAGTACTAACCAACAACAGGAAACTATATGTATTAAAAACATTACACAAACTCAAATTAAATGCTAATGTATATTTTGAAATTATGCAAATTCATAGCTCTAGTATTGCTAAAGGTGGCCATTCTGATATACAGTGTGATTCAAAAACATTTTTACAGCATTTGGGGATTGATTCCTGACATTAAAACAAGAAAATAGTTTCATATAAATATATGCTCTAAAACACTTCATTTTTGCATTATCTATTTTTACTTTCTCTACACGTACTATGTACATAGTGTATAGAGAAGGTATTGCACTCCACCCAAAAATGTTATACCGAGATTTCACTGGAAATATATATTTTAGGGTCCCCTGTATCCAAAAAAAGCATTTTTAGAAAAAGGTCTGTGTGTGTCCATCAGTGTTTGTGAACACAATAACTCAAAAACGAAAAGTCGGTAAAGCACCAATCTTTGTATTTAAGTTTAATATCTTCCAGGGATGCGACGTGAAGATTTTGAGAAAAATCCCCACCCCCCACCCCAAACTACCCTTTACATGGAATTTTTTTCGAAAATTTTGGTTTTCTCAAAAATGGCTGTTAACAATTTTGATTAAAATATCATATATTAAAGATATCTACCTGACAAATGAAATGTATATCTTGAATTTTGTGAGAATAGCCTCTGAAGGCTACTTTATTCTGGATGAATTTTATGAAATTTTGCATAACTGCTAAACTGTAAGAGATGGAGAAAAAGTTATAATACAAATAATGTAGAGCATTAAATAACTCAGAAGTTTGAGACAAGTGAAGTTTTAATCAATGTGATGTTGAAAATGAGTCGGAATAGTAACACTCACCTCACTTATATGTAAAGTACATATAAGTGAGGTGAGTGTTACTATTCCGACTCATTTTCAACATCACAATGTAGAGCATGTTAAAACACAGTTCATGTTATATACATTTTTTTCGTGGAGTTGATAGTTTTTTAGATATTCCTTGTTTTTGTTTCAGCTTTAAAAAAACTTTACTTTTCTCATATAGGAATTTGTCAACTCCTATCTATACAAACAAAAGAACTTCAGTGACATTGAACCAGCTTTTGACTACCGTTTTAACCTATGGTAATCCCTAATTTTGCTTCTACTTCCAAAGAAGCAAGTAATAAGACTATTTCTATTAATTTTTTCTCGATTGGCATGAAGTAAATAGAAGCATAAGGTTTTTAACAATAATTTGTTGCAGAAAGTCATGTGAATGGAACACATCAACACATCAGATGTTTTAATGAAAGTAACCGTCAACAGCTTTCCAGGTCCAACCTAATAACTTCATTTATTTATGCACTCATTCATAGAAGGTTTTGACCCATTTTAGGCTGCAGAGTTGGCCTTCTGTTGCCATGGCTACTTGTTAACATTTATCAGATGTGTAATACATTCCCCCAGCACACCTTACAAGTGCTGTCTACAGGGACTTCATTCAGAACTCTCTCACAGACTTATTAGAAAATGTGCTTCTGCAAATAAGAAGAAACATGATGCTCTTAACACATTTTAATCTCATTGTTCGAGATGACTGGCTGGTATCTAGCATGGCAGATGGATAGGTAGAGGGGACCGGTTCCTTGGCCCCCGACTTCAATCCTTTAGATTTTTATCTTTTGGAGTTTTACCTTAAACCATTGGTTTATGCAGCAGACATCCTGGATGAAGAAACTCTTAATCTATGTGTCACGTAAGCCTGCGAAATCATAGACACCTGCTGGGAGTATTTGACAGCTTTGACAAGTACATGTGTGTCTAGATGCATGAGCAGGACATTTGCTATAAGTGGTGTTTGTGTGCAACAAGAATAGAATAATGTATCACTTATCTCAAGAAACATCGGTGCCAGAGATAGAGCTGTGATAAATACTTCAATTTATATGGGTGCTTTTAACCCTATTAAATTTATTACTGGCGCAACAGATCTGGACATGTAAAAATCTTAATGAGAGCTAGGAAGTGAGTTGTACTTTCAGATAAGCAGTTCATCAGTCGATTCATGTCTGTCACAGTCAATGTCAAATATCTGTCACCTGCACTGATTAACATGTGTTATATTCATATCTATACAAATGGCCTACTATATAAACAATGTGCCTCCAATTCTTCATCTTTGCTCACGTCATTGTCATCAACGCTATTGCTACTTTCTGCAACATTATCCTGGATTAGAATTCTTTCTTTTTGATTTTCAATGTTCTCAACATCTCGACATACATTTTCCCATTTTGGCCTGCCAATTTCTGCAATTCACTGGCGACACAACTGTTCCACATCTTTTAATTTAAAAGTGATACATTAAGTTTTATTTTTTTTTCTTATCTTTGAGAACCCTGGAAACAGCTCAGTGAAATATCAGTTGCTTTGGCTACTCTTTCATCAGGCTTTTGAAGAACTCGGGGAACATACATTTTATTCCTTCATCTCTGCCTCTTGTTTCATCAAGTCAAGGACATTTGCAATTATTTCTCTAAGTAATACCTTGCTACTTTAAACCATGGTTAACAAAAATAAAATGAATACAAACATATGTGGAACACTTAGACTGTACAAAATTTGCTCACTGTGACTTTGAGTAAGAAAGTATCATATCACAAACTCCGATAAGCTAGGCTTGGTAGCTGGGTCATGAGCCCACGAGTTTTGTGCCAGCAATAATAAAGTTTATGGTTTATTACAAAATATTGATACACTTGACATTGTAAACTCAGCAGTGTGTCAGTTTGCAGTTATGTAAACACAATCAGCTCTGAAGCTGAAGCAGTACATATCAGTAATTTAGTCTTTAGCCATCTTGTGAAGTGCTATACTGTAGAGTGTCTGTGTATATTACTTTCTCTAGTCTGTATGTACAATGTACATGGTGGATAGAGAAGTTATTGTATTCCAACAAAAAGTTCTATATCAAGACTTCACCAGAAATGTTTTGAGGTCCCCTAAGTCTGAAAAAAGCATTTTTACTTTCTCTAGCCCGCGTGTAACATGTATATAGTAGATAAAAAAGGTATTGTATTCCACCCAAAAATTTGATGTTGAGATTTCACCAGGAATATGTTTTGTGGTCCCCTGAGTCTGAAAAAGCATTTTTAGAAAAGGGTGTGTTTGTGTGTGTGTCTGTGGTCAGCTCAAAAATGAAAAGACCATTAAATACCAAACTTGGTATGTAGGTTTGGTATCTCCCGAGGATGTGACATGAGGATTTTTCAAGAAAATCCCCCCACCACAATATACCCTTTACAGAGAAATATTTTTGAAAATTTTGATTTTCTCAAAAATGGCTCTTAAGGAATTTGATTAAAATCCTGTATATTAAAGATATTTACATCCCAAATAAAATGTATATCCTGAATTTTCTGGAATAGCCTCTGAAGTCTCTTTATTCTGAATGAATTTTGCCAAATTTTGCTTAACTGCTAAACTGTAAGAGATGGACAAAAACTTACTATAAAAAATGTAGATCTCGCAAAACACACAATTTATGTCCTTCACGTTTTTATTGTGGTAACCGTTTTCGAGATATTCCTTGTTATTGGTTTCAATTGTGTAGTACTTTTTTCAGCGTAGAAGTCTCCTTTTTTCTTTTGTTTTACTCCTGGCCAAGCAAAGAAGCAACTTTCAATGACAACTGCAAAACGACAGCTTTTAAAACATTTGACTATCACTTAAGCACAGCACATTCCTTTAGTTCCCTTCTACTTATAAGGAACTAAGTAATAAGAACATCCTGCTAATGTTTATCTCGATTAGCATGGTGTAGAAAGAAGAGGAATCTTTTGTAAGAAATTTGTTTGTAGAACAGTTAGAGAAAGTCATGTGAGTGTAACATCAGATTTTTAGAAAAAGGTCTGTATGTGTGTCTGTGGACAGCATAGCTCAAAAACGAAAAGTTGGTTAAATACAAAACTTGGTATTTAAGTTAGGTAACTTCTAAGGATGCAACATGAAAATTTTCAAGAAAATCCCCCACCTCCAACTACCATTAACATGGAGCATTTTTTTAAAATTTTGATTTTCTCATGAATGACCCTAACAATTTTGATTAAAATACTGTGTGTTTAAGATATTTTTGTGACAATGAAATGTATAGCTTGAAATTCCTGGGAATAGCCACTGAAGATCTCTTTTCATTTTAGATCACTTTTGTATAACTGACAAACCGTTAAGAGATAGACAAAAGCTTACCACATACAAATTTTAGATCTCATTAAAAACACAATTTGTTATATGCACATTTATTGTAGACCTGGCCGTTTGTAAGATATTACTTGTTTTTGGTTTCAGCTTTAAAGTACTTATACTTTTCTCAAATCGGACCATACAAAGCAAAGAGAACCTATATTGTTTCATATAGCAACAAGCTTTTAAAGGATTTGTCTATTACTTAGGCTAATATGTACTCATATTTCGCTTAAAAGGATTCAAGTACTAAGAGCAGTTATGCTAAATTTATCTCAGTGAGCATGATGTAGACAAAAAAAATAATGTTTTGTAAGAATAGTTTATAGCTGGAACAACTAGAGAAAGTTATGTGAATGGAACACCTTTTTTTATATTATTATTATTAGATAGATAGATTTATTGTTTGTTGCCATACACTGTACAGATAGACTCGTCATAAAATGTACATTAATTAAACAATTCACTTAAACAATAAAATGGTTTGTCATGTAAAAATGAACGTAGTGATCTTTTAAATTTACACATGTCATCTATTTTAATAATGTCATGTGGGAGAGCATTGACAATTTTACTTATGAGGCACTTTGGTGATTTTGAGTATTTAGTTGTTTTATATTTTCCTATATGGATGTCATTCATACTTCTAGTAAAATGATTATGAACGTGAGAGTGAATAAGTATCAGTTGTTTTTATAAAATAGTGTAGCATTATATATTAATAAATCCCTCAAAGTAAAAATATAAAATTGTTTAAAAACATGTCTTAATGCATCTCTTGGCTTCATATTAAAAATTATTCTTAGCACTCTCTTCTGAATTAAAAATACCCTATTTACTTGAGTTGCAGATCCCCATATTAAAATATTGTATGATAAAATTGATTGTGCAGTAAGCAAGCAGTTAATGTTGAACTCATTTTCAGGCACCTAATAGCAAAGTATGCTTTATTTATATATGATCAATCTGTTGATGCCAAGTAAGGTTTTGATCTAAAACAATGCCTAGACACTTTATTATTATTATGTTTGTTTTTATACATTTTAAGGAATCCACTACCAAAATGAAAACATTGATGTTCCTTTAGAGTAAAAAGCTGCCTAGTGTATGTTAACACATTGGAGCCCACGCCCAAGTATAGCTCGGGCAGGTATTACTAACACTTTTAATGCAATTCCACGACCTTAACTCGGCCTTGAGCTATGCTGCAAAGTTATCGTTTAGTTGTCTGATTTGTGCTGCCATCTGTCCTTGCTTTAGTCAACTATTAGAAATTTTAGGAGATTTAGTAATATTGGCTGCTCTCAGGAAGTCTCGCTATTTTCTTTGAAGGTGGTGATCTGTTTGTTACATTTGCACCCTTAAATGTTAAAATGCTGCATTTTCCTCAATTTCTGTGAACTGAAGCTGAAATTCAGGATACAAATGAAGCTGTGGAAAATTCCAATTCCGAGGGAGAGTTTTTCGAGCTTTATTAAATGGAGTATAAGCAGCTTTACGCAGATTTTTTTCAAACTCATATTTGATACTTGTAAATTTAAAATAAAATATTAATATGGAAGTTATGACTATTTTCTTAATTGTCGAGAAATCCTTGAATGCCATACTTTTAGATTGTCCCAATACTTGTTGGCAAATTTGATTGATGTACTGTAAATAATAACTCAAAGTAGGCATAAAAACCCTGGGTTTCTTAGCCCTTCAACTATTGAGACGCCCGGGCTTCAATGTGTTAAAGTATTGCTTAATTACAATAAAATGGAGTGGTTGTTTTGTTTATTAGCTACAAGGATCACTCCTAACATGTGCAGGTCTGGGTGCGCTCCAACAGTGTGTATCATTAGCAATGTGCTTGGCTGAACCTCAAGTGAGACTGTTTCCTTTAAGGGGAGTCGAAATGGGGTTTTCATAATTTGTTTCCATTTTCATGTTTTAATTGCACATGAATATTTAGAATCTCCTACTCATTTTGTTATAACTTTCATAGAGGTATGATAATTGCAAATATTTAAAAATATTATTACTGATGTATGGTGGATTTTGTGACAGTGATGTGTTTTAGCAATTGAAAATTAGTTGAGTCAATTTTGTAACACTACATCACTTTTCCCATCAGCATGCCTTACACACAGATTGGTAAATGTACCAATGGATAAAAAAGAGTACCGCTGTGAACTTGCTAAAATATTGGATATAGCTACAGAGAATGGATTCTGGGCAGAACTGGTGTACAAAAAAGTTAATAAGGCCAAAAATAGGAAGAAAATTAAAGAAGTCAGTACACTCACTCAGAACCAGAAAGAAACAAGATCTACAAGAATACATTCCACATACCATTCCAACCTACAACGTTCTACAAATTCCAGAGGATCTTCAAACGGCACATCATCATTCTAACCCCAAAAGACAATTCCTCCATAAAAACATTTTAAATTATAAATTAAAAGATGATATCCCACAAGAAAACAAACCAGGAATATATCAGTCGAGCTGCAATGACTGTGAAAAAATCTACATCGGCCAAACAGAAAGAAATATAAAAACAAGAGCAAAATAACACTACAGAAATATTAAACTCAAACAAGAAGACAAATCTGTAGTAGCTTGGCATTTTTGGAAAAAGAAATATACCATAAATAGAAGCCCAAAAATACTCAAAAAGATCACAAGGAAGACTGAATTAAAAGTTTGGGAAAATATATATATTTAGAAAAACAAGAACTGCGTTTTAAATTTTGAAATCCTGCCAGGCAACCTACTGATACAGAGGTTCATCAAATCACCACCAGGGACAGAGACAACCACCACAGCAAGCAATGCCGGCAGTCACCCAAAGGAATTGACAATGGAAGCACATGGCTTCTGAAATATGTTTTCCAAAATAAAAAGTAAGATGCAGTGTTACAAAATCATCTCAACTAATTTTCTATTTAAAAATATTATTGAAAATAATCTTGCATAGTAGTTTTTAGAACATTCTGATACTCTCGCTTGGAAAATCGTAAATATTAATGTTAGAGAAGAGATCTATTTCTTATTTTGATTGGAAAGTTTTACTTAGCTGTTGACAGCATTGGCATCTTGCTCATATCTCCTTCATGTGACATTGTGTTTGGAAAGTTAGGTTACATGTTATATTGGAAAGTGATTTCTGAAGAATAAAATTTGTCTATACAAATGCCCCATTATCTTAGAAACTAATTGACCAAAATTTTTACCACATATTTGCTATATTTTAACGAAAAAGTTTTTATGTATATGGATTAGTTATTTTTTAAAATTTAAAAATCATCATTTTTCAATAAAATTTTAAGAGCTTTATTTAAAAAAATTATACCTTTCCTTCTAATGAACAGAATTATTGTATTTTTGAAGAATCAACAATAAAGGTATTGCTGAATATACCTTGAGAAATGTAGCTCATTATGTTGAATAGTTGCTGAGATAATGAGCCCTTAAAGTTGGTTTAGGGGAGACTTCATCATGCATTTGGGCAGAGTTAAGAAGAGGAAAGAATTAATTCCCTTGAAGAAAAAGATGATGTAGGGTGGCTGGCTACAGCAGCCCTGAGGAAGCTCTGTGTGCAATGTTAATGGAGGAGTCCAGCAACCAGGCAGTGAAGGAAGCAAGAGTATTACTGTCAAGACTGCAAAGTTCCACTTCGCATGACACCTTGCTTTTGTAGCAAATCCCATAAGGTGTTTTTTACTTTGTCTATAGGTACTATTTACATAAGGTATTGTATTGCACCCAAAAATTCAATACCAACATTTCACTGGAAATACATGATTTGAAACTCCCTGAATCCAAAAAAAGCATTTTTTTGTGTGTCTGTGGACAGCATAGCTCAAAAATGAAGAGACCGTTGAATACCAAACTTGGTACTTAAGTTTGATATCTTCCAAGGACGCATCACGAAGATTTTTAAGAAAATCCCCCCACCCTCAACTACCCTCTACTTGGAACTTTTTTCTAAAATTTTGATTTTCTCAAAAATGGCTCTAATGATTTTGATTAAAATATTGTATATTACCTGACAAATAATATATATATCTTGAATTTTCTGGGAATAGCCTCTGAAGACTACTTTGTGTTGTATGAATTTTGCATAACTGCTAAACCGTAAAGAGATGGACAAAAACTTACCACACAGAAAATGTTGATCTGGTCAAAACACACAATTTATGTTCTTTACATTTTTGTTGTGGAGGTAACCATTTCAGAGATATTTCTTGTTATTGGTTTCAGAAGTACTTATATTTTTCTCAGACAGTAAGTGTCCATTTTTCTTTTCTTCTACTTCCGGCCAAGCAAAGAAGCGACTTGCAATGACAATCGCATAACGACAGCTTTTAAAACATTTGACTAACGGTTTAGCCTAGTGTATTCTCTTATTTTCTTTCTACTTATAAGAAACTAAGTAATAAGAAGATTCTGCTAATGATTATCTCGATTGGCATGATGCAGAAAGAATAATAATCTTATTTAAGAAGTTTGTAGAACAGTTAGAGAAAGTCATGTGAGTGTAACACACAAGATTTTTTTATATTCTGACACAAAGTAAACTGTAAGAAACCTGAGAATACTCAGGATAATACAAATGCAATAAAACCCATTGTGTGTGTGTGTGTGTGTGTGTGTGTGTGTGTGTGTGTGTGTGTATATATATATATAACACTGAAGTAATAATCAATGATTATAAAATGCAAAGAAAAAATATAAAGTATTTTTACCATTTCTCTGAAAATAACTAGAGCATGAAGTGGTTAACATTGTAATCGGTGACAAAAGCAGGATATACCAGTATGATCTAGAAACTGAACAAGTCATTGGTTTGGGTTTTCTCAAGAGATGATCCCTGAACAAAAGTGAAAGGAACGAAAAGTGTTTGCACAGTTTTCCACTTGAGGGACAAAAGACTGTTAATGTCTGCTGCAACTGAGAAAAAAAAAGTCTAAAGACTGGTCTGCTTCAAGACACTGCACAAAAAATAACTCAATTTCTGCAGATATTTGTCCCATCCTCCCTACAGAATAATCTGGTCCATTTGACTTTTTTCTATTCCCCAAAATGTAAGCAAAAATTTAAGGTCAACAATTTAGATCACATGAAGCTGCAGTAGCTGCTTTCCCTCTCTCCAAAGAAGAATGATGTTCAGCTTTTGAAAAATGCTTTGAAAGGCTGAGACAATGTGTAGAATTTGAGAATATTTTGAAAAGGTGTAATGATAGCTCTAAATAAATGTTTCTAGCACGTATCTATAAAGTATATAGTAGGTAAAGAAGGTATTGTGTTCCACCCAAAAATTTGATACCGAGATTTTACCACAATACACGTTTTGAGGACCCCTGAAGTAAAAAATCTAAAAAGGTCCCCTTGTGTATGTTTGAGGACACCATAGCACAATAACGAATCATTGGTTAAGTACTAAACTTGGTATCCAAGGATGTGACACAAAGATTCTCACTCAACCCCCTCCCCCAATTACCCTTTACTTGGAACATTTTTAAAAGTTTTTGATTTTCTCAAAAATGGCCCTTAATGATTGTGATTAATATGCCATATATTTATTTTCATGACAAACAAAATGTATATCTTGAATTTTCTGAAGACCTCTTCATTCTTGATGAATTTTGTATAACAGTTAAATCATAAGAAATAGATGAAAAATTGCTATGCAAAAAATATTGATCTTGTGAAAACACACAATTTATGTCATAAAAATGGAATGGCGTTTTATTTATGGATTCTCTTTAACTGCTGTGTTTCTCAGCTTCCTGTTCTATACTGGGCGTGAAACACTGCTTAATTTTGCTCAGAGGCCTCTTTAACAGGCTTGAGGTTCTTTTATGTGCCGTAAATCTAAGACACAGGACCCACGGCTTTACTTCCCTTCCGAAGGAAGCCATGCTAAGGATTTTTACGCCCGAAAAAATTCATCATTCTCCACCAGGTTGAACCCGCGACCTTGGACATATGAAGCTGGCATGGTAACCATTACACCACGGAAGACGACTTATATATATTTTTAGAGTAAACTGTTTTGGAGATATTTTTTGTTATTGATTTCAGCTTTAAACTCTTTTAATTTTTATCAAAGCAGAAGTAACCTTTTGTTTCATACCTCTTTTGATTTACTCCTAGTGAACCGAGTTACCAATGTTTCCCATAGCAATCAGCTATTAAAATATTTTACTATTGCTTTAGCTATTGCTTATTTCCTTCTACTTACAAGGAAGGAAGTAATAACATCATTTCTAATAATGTTTATTTTAATTAGTATTATTCCTTTAACCTGGTTGGTCATATCGGACGATGAATGAAATTGGTGAAATGATGCTCAAATGATCTCAGGGTCCATGGAGCTTAAAGTTTCTCGACATTCATCTTCTCAGGATAAGGGAAAACACTGTAAAAAACGTTATCCGGGTAACTCACCCTAAGGGAGATTCAAACCTTTTGATTGTGAGGCAGACATGCTACCCAAGTGGGCAAGAATAATTTGTAGAACAGCCAGATAGTCGTGTGAATGGAACACATCGGATTTTTAATATTTTTAGTCTACTCTCAAAACCTTAGAAGTGATCTAGAGGCGTTCAACTCTCGCTCTTTACACTGCTCAAAAGTGTGGCAACGAGAATCTCATGTCTCGAGAACTAGTGTTCACAAGTGAGCTGACTCGAGTATTCTCGTAACTACAGGCGAAGTAGGTTGACATGTGATCCATTCTATAAACTGGTTACGTAATAACTAGGTGTTAACCTATTTTTCCCTTGTAAGTTAGAAAGTTTCAAAGTACTTTTATGTTTCAAGCCGTTTGCGTGCTTATATGTGAATCTTATTCAACTTAAAATAAAAGAAGAAAAAACCTAAATGGAATATTGAGACCTAAAACTTGCTAAACTTAAGTTAATTTCTTAGCCTCAGTAACAAATGTATCAATATTTTCATCAATTCATTTGCATTACAATTTTTTTAACATTTTTTTAAGGGAAAGAATTTATCACGATTTTTATAGTGTCAATATCTTGTGATGTTGAAAGATCTTTTTCTGCCTATAGAAATATATTTAAAAACAACAGAAAGTTTGGTTATGTGGCTGATTGTGTACATTGCTGAAAAGTGAAGTTTCTTTTATGAGAGTGCTTATATATTAAAAATGCATGCTGAATTTTTAGTTAAAATGTTCTAGCATGAGTGTACTCTGTAATAAATTACCTTAAATTACAGCACATATTTATAGCATGCTTCTTTGAAGTAAAATATTTGTATCTGTATTACGGTATAAAAGGCATTTGTCACCAACTTTTTTAAAAAGACTAAGAACATTGTTTTAAAACCTAAAAAAGCTAGGAAAATTATTTAAAAACATAAAGAGGCTAAAACTGCACTTATAAAAAGCTAAAAATCCAGGCCCTCGTCTTAACAGTACATATATCCAAACACATTCAAGTAAATGGTTTAAATTAGCTATATTATTCATTAATGATATACCTATAATATGTATATAACTTTACTTCTACTCAAAGAAACATCTTCAGATTACAACTGAAAATAGAATTACTGCAACATAAATGTGTGAGGAGTAATCAAATATTATTTGTACTTATTTGTAATAAAAGTAGAGATCACATACAAACATGTGCAGATTCTGTGATACCACATTTTGTTTTTAAACCTTTGCCTAGCGTGGGTTATTTAAATATCACCCTTATCCTGGTAGGCTGTTTGAATTTTAAACAGTTGAAATAATAGAACTTGAGAGTTCTGATTTTGCAAGTTTCCACCACAGTCTTGCTATTAACGAGACTTGTAAGTCCTGCAAGTAAGCTTGTTGATCAAGCTCTCTCCTGCCAGCTCTGCAAGAGGCAGCAGAGACTGAAAGCTGACTTGACCTGCATCAGCTGAACCTGTTATCAATTACTTCATTAATAACGAGTGAGTCAAAAATATCCAAGTTTGCCTGTCTGTGTCCTCGGCGCTTGTTGCCATCTGAAAGGCGCAGATGAAACCATACAACATATTTAAAATTACTTTTAAAGGCATTTCTTACCAATGTTATTAAAGGAGATGCTGAAACTGGCCACCATCACACGCTGTAGTTCACGTAGAGAAATGCTGGTAATTTCCTGGCAGATATTTTGTGGTATATAAAAGCATAGTAGAAGCTATTATGAAGTGCATGAAGGATGTATAGATAGTGATATGACGAAAAAATTAAATGCATTGGGAAGCCAATATTTAGAACAACAAAATGAGTCATTATGACAGCAATAAATTACATTTTTGTTGGCCTTGTTATACTCTTAAATGTACTATTAATTAACATTCATCAAGAATTGACTTATTGGGGTTAAGTTTTGGGTTAGGTTATGTGAAAATGTTGCAGATGAATGTAATAGGAGCTTAAAGCAAATGCATTTATAAAAATTGAATATAATGACATAACTAACATTCTGAACATAACAAAATAGAAACCATTATTACAGCTGATGGTGTTAACTGTTGGATATGCTCTTTAAATTTGTAATAAAAGATGTGAGAAAACTTTTGTCGTAGTGTAATATACTCGACAGCTTTAATGTGATCAAAGATTTTATCACATTGTGTGATACAGAAATGTGATAATGTAATATAGGTCTAACTGGACTACATCATATCACTATCAGTTCAATACTGTTCTTCCAGAGCAGAGCAAAACTGTCTGAAGTGTGACCTTGTTTACAGCAGCAGTACTGAATCATGTGTCCACATGCCCAGTGGAAAAACACTGCGCAGCCATTCTTTCGGTAGCTGCTGCTCCTAGCATAGCCTTTAGATTCAAGTACTGCGGTTTACTAGGTTGGCAGACCCCATGAACTAAGTTGTAGAACAAGGATAATAATGTTTTATAGCACCACACACCACATTTCTGTCTAATTTTGTGTTTCATACATTCAAATTTGTCGGGCTTGAGTATCTGATGAACTGGTTTGTTTGTCTGTTTGTTTGTTTTGGTTCCTTCATAGAAGCTGTTTGTGTGACTTGTAAGTAGATGTTGAGTGAAGCTAATATGTTGGTACTGTGTTGTTTGCAGGCCAGTTCTACTGCCAGCCTTGCAATCTCACTTTAAATTCTGAGGCGCAGTTTGCGCAACATTGTGAAAGCAAGAAACACAAGTTTAAGTTGGCTACTGTGAAGAAACCAAATCCTAATAAATCGGTGGGGAGAATTAGCATCTAATGCAACATGTGTTTGTATTTGTGAGTGTACCTGATGATGTATTTAACTTGCACAATCTCACAATTCTAGTCATTTTATGTACATTGTTTTGGTTAGCACTGACTATTGTGATGGCGGATTGATAAGTCTGGTAAAATCAAAACTTCTTAACAACTAAAAGCTTTTAAAGTTTTTGTTATATGTAAATTTTCATATGGGTGGCACCTTGCATCCCATCAAGATGGCATGACCCCAGGAAAGTATGTGTAGGATTTGTAGAGGACAAAGCAGCAGGTTGTCTGCAGTTTCCCCCCTAATCATTCCATCATCTGTTCCATAATCATCTTTTGTTTCATCTATTGGTGGGAGGGAATTCAGCACCAAATTTGAGGTTATTGTACCTAGACCCCAGAGGTAAGAGGAAACACCGGGAGGCCAGAACCAAGAGTGGTGGCACAATTACAGGATCCTTACAGTTCCCAGATAGACAGCACCCCGACAGACCAGGGCTCCTTCCAAGAGCAGTCCTCAGCCAAAGTTGGGGGACAGTAATAGTTACTTTGAGCATCCTTTTCCGTGCTAGGCTGCACTGAGCACTACTGCAAGCACTACTAACATTAAAAGAAACTAGTAAGATGAAGAATGAATGAAATAACATTGGAAACAATATGGAGGGACAAGGAATTAAGGGGATGAATGAAATAACATTGGAAACAATATGGAGGGACAAGAAATTTAGGGGATGAATGAAATAACATTGGAAACAATACAGAGGGACAAGAAATTTAGAGGATGAATGAAATAACATTGAAAACAATATGGAGGGACAAGAAATTTAGGGGATGAAAGAAATAACATTGGAAACAATATGGAGGGACAAGAAATTTAGGGGATGAAAGAAATAACATTGGAAACAATATGGAGGGACAAGAAATTTAGGGGATGAATGAATGGAGGGACAAGCAATTTTGGAAATGAAAGAAATAACATTAGAAACAATATGGAGTGACAAGGAATTTAGGGGATGAATGCAATTTACCCATCATTTGCCTGGTGCCCCAAAAGAAACCATAGTTGAAGTTGGCTGTAACCTCTCTGAGCCATCCCACTTTGAATTTCAACATTATTTCATATTGTTTTCCTCTCGTACCACACATCAGGGTGATGACCTAGTCCATCTGCTCCTCAACCCAAGTAAGACTTCCATGTAGGAGGGTAAATAGCGAAAGAAGAATAAGAGTAAATAAACTTTCACATGAGAATCTAGTTAAATAGATATTAAGTTTCCATTCTTTTGGGCTCATTTGTAAATTCATCTTTATGTCTGGCTTTAGTCATATGTATACTGGGTTTTATCTCTAACTTTTGCTATGATTTATTTTTGTGTTGATATTTATCTCTGGATTTTACTGTTGCTTATTTTATGAGGACCTAAAAATGTTGAGATTAGGGAACAGAAAAAGTGAAATGACTGGTGAATGTGATGGATGGGGAATTAATTGAGACCCATGCAACAGCAGTGTTTGAGCTGGCACATTCTCCTATGAAAGAGCACCTTTCAGTTGCATAGTAGCATCCAGTTACTGCTTTACCCTTCTCCAATGATCATAGTCATCAATAAAACTGTTTGTAGCCCACCTGCATAGCATATCTGCCTGAACTGGTTGCGAGTTAAAATGTCTCTTAGGGTGACTTACCCAGATAAGGTTTTTTTTTTTGGGGGGGGGGTTCCCTTATTTTGAGAAGACAAATGTCAAGTAACTTAAAGTTCTATGGACCCCAAGATCATTTGAGCATCATTTCACCAATTTCATTCATCGTCCGATATGACCAACTAGATTAAAGGACGTTAAGCTTTAAAAAAAAAAAAAATAAATTGTCTAGTCACTTAATAACATGAAAGTCCTTGGGATTATATTGTAACTATTCCAAACATGATATTAAAATGTGCTTTCTTGAGCGTTTTTGGTCTGGAGTCAACCATCACACGCTCAGCTTTTTCATGTGCCTATACCTTTCCAAAACAAGAACCACACTTGAGGCAAACAAAGGCCCGAAACTACATGGCTGCTGTGAATGCCCTCATTGGTCCCTGGCCATAACATAAGAGTAGAAAATAGATCCCATCTTTTTCTTTATGCTGCTTTTAAAATGGAGTAATGGATATTTTGGAAATAGAAAATAACCACAGTTTTGTATATGCACATGTTGTGCAGAATAACACTAAAATGTGTTTCTTAGAGTGGATTTGGCAGTCTTCTATCCACAATATCTTGAATTTTATTCACCACTTCTTCAGGGCAAACCTCATTGGGTAAGCGCAGCATCTGCAATGCTTGTATGGTCGCATTTAAATTCATTAACTCAATAATAAACGGTGTTAGAGGCTGGACATGTTAGAAGAATGCGAGAGGAAAGGATATGAAACAGATTTTTGTGATGTGATTAAAGCTGGATGTGGAAGACTGATATTAAATAAGAAGATAGAATAGAAAGAATGTGGTAGTTGATTGGTTGCTTAATGCAACTGTAAAATTAGACCACTCACCTCTTACCAAGGTGGCTGAGATAAAGCAGCTCAGGGGCGGGTTTTCCCCACCAGTATCATAAGTGTAATCTCCTGCAGTGCCAGCGGGCTTTAAAAAATGTATTGCAACAATCACAATTGACTATTATTGGTAACAAGAATGGCCTGGGTTGTGTGGTGGTAGCGTGTCTACCTCACATTCAGAAGTGGCGAGTTTGGATCTCACTTAGAGTGAGTTGCCCAGATAAGGTTTTTTTCGGGGTTTTCCCTTATCCTGAGAAGACTAATGTGCATGGACCCCGAGATCATTTCATCCATCATCCGACATGAACAACCAGGTTAAAGGACGTTAAGCTACAAAAAAAAAAAAAGTGAGAAGTATGGCACATTAGACTGTTTGCTGTAAGTGGCCATGACATGAATGAGCTCACTTTAGTCACAATGTTATGTTGGCTGAGTTGGAGACAGATCTTGTGTTTCCTGTTCTCAGTTTCATTCTGAAGATGCCTAAATGTCACAAACATTGCTACGTTTGTTAACAAGAATCATCTTAAAATTTCTTTAGAATCAGGAAGTGTGCTTGTGTGTGTGTTTAACAATATAAAATGGAAAAAATACCAACATAGAAAACATGAGCCATTGTTTTTCAAGTCATCACACAAGTTAAACAAAAAATTGTTTGAGCTTTAGCAGACTTATCAATTCACCCTTGTATATTGTTATTTGTTGTCGTTGTAAAGCATTTTGCTCCTTAGACAGACATCCGTTGACAAAAGAGGGGAACACTTTTCGTGACTTACATATTTTTGTAATAACCATGGAGCATATTTTTCCATTTTAAATGTAGATGACTACAAGTATTTTGGTAGAGGTGAACAAAAAGAAAGTGGACTTGATATTGCATAAACAATTGTCTGTCTGACAGAATGAACTCTGTTTATGTAGCTTTCTTGTGTTGTTCTCTTCTCCGTCAGTGTTGTTGTTAATTTTACTGTTTGTAACACCAGTCAGCAAAAACCAAATAAAAGTTACCTTTTCTTTAAATAAAATGAGTCTTGCTTCCTCAGCGTTGATTATTTACTGTCTCTTGAGATTGCAGCCGAGTGTTGTGAGGTGCCATGACCCACAGATTCGATTGCAAATGCCCTATCCTAATGCATTGTGGTTGATGAAGCAGGATTTTCACGCAGCCACCATAGTTAACCACTATGTTTTTGAAATGTGCACAACAAAAATAAGATTTTGTGGTGTTAAATGTTCAATTAAGCAGTACATTTAGAGTGTAAGTTTTAAACCAGTATAATGGTCAATGCGTGTGTGGTGTTTGCTTGTAGTTTCTCAAATTGCAGAAGCAAAAACAAGGAAATGTTTGAATACATAGGTTAGTGTACTTATTTAAGTGAGTTTTCGGTGGTATACTTAATGAAATATGTTATAAATTAGCAACAGAACGATTCTTACTATTTGTTAGATTTTAAATTTCCTACTTGGAATGACGATTGGGTAAAGGCAATTTTCAGACAAAATTAGCAACCTACTCTGGTTTATAAGAAACCTCTTGCTAATTGCCCCATTTAGCAACTATTGCAAGAAATAGTTACTATCAAATGATGTGCTTTTGATACCAGAACCTGAGAATAGGGGGTGTGTTCCTTGGACTGAGAATGCAATGTTAATTATCGCAACATCCTTGACCAAATTTTTTTTATTAATATCACACATTCTACTAAACCAATGCTGTAATATATGGTATTACCTTTTATTACATTAACAGTAATTTTAGACCAAGATTAAGTTTGACCTTGCCGCAATGTTTACTGAAATAATACCAATTTATCAATAATAACTTCTTACAGGCCAAAAAATGTGATTGTATTAAATATTCCTTCTACTAGAGATCTCTTCCCTTCCATTGTCCTTTTTTACTTCAAAACCTAACAAAAGCAATTAAATTGACAGATGTTGCATATGGTCCATATATTAGTGTGTGTGATGCCTTAAGATGGCAGGTGGGCTCAAGACTTGCTTCAGCCATGTCCAAGCTGTCAACTTCTTCTGTACCCCGCACTAGACAGTACGGGCCATGCTGCCGTTGCTAGAGTAACTAGTAAACAACACCACCTGATTACAAATGTCTCTAGACAAATATAAACTGTGTACATAACAAATGAATGTCATGAATTTGTTATTATTGATGTTAATTGAAAATAACAAGTGATACTATAATGTATGTTGCATTCACTACATATTTACGACAATATAGAACAAATTAATGCAAAATAGCTTGTTACAATGAGAGAAAAGTATAACAAAGTGATTTTCACCAGTTTAGAATTTTAATGGCTCAATTCCATACAAGTCTCCATTGTCATCATTCAGATGCATTATTGTCAGCAACACATATCATTAGTGGTTTACATTCACTGATGATTCCGTCTAATTCCTGTGCTTTTTGTATTATTTTGTGCACGTGATTCACTTTCTTGCATCCTCATCACACCTTTCCGCAAGTCTGTAATTGTGAAAGTCTTGTTACGCTCCCTCACATACAAACAAACACCAACACACTATCAAAAAAAAAAACAATATAAATAACAAATAATAGTAGCTTGCACAGAACAAAGAGCTCAACGCTGACCACGTGGTTGGAAATAGCCAGATATTGCAACAGTGCTGCTTCTAGATCCGTTTCCAATGCCTGACCGACCGACCGAAATACTGTTTTGTGATTGGTTCAGAAAGTCAAACGGGTAAAGGTTTTCATCTGTGTTTAGCTGATGTACCAACTGAACTCCCAACTGCCAAGTGCAAGGATTCTGTGGTGGGGGTATATAAGTAAATAACATTTTAGGCTGCTGTAGGATGTACCATCTGATTGGCTGCAGCTATACCAGTCACAGTGCTTTAAGGTACAATGCTAAGCCCTTCACACTTGCTGCACAAACGACTACGAGTGTCAGGAATGGAAGCACTACATGCAGGGCAAAAGGCTTCCAAGTTCGCACACAATACATTGGTTGCAATGGGAAGACAGTGAAATTTAAAACAGCTATAATTACACCATAAGGATGCCTGAGTAGGAAGTAACAGTGACAGCATGTTCTGTATAATCATCAGCATTTATGCATGGGGATTAGACCCTGAATCTGCTGTTGGGAGTTGAATAAAGTCCAGATGGAATTTCATCTCACAACTGAACAAAACAAAAGTAAATATTATAATTAAACTTGAATATCACATACTTGCATATGAAGTGTTTTACAAAAGAGGATATAAGTATCACAAAGAGCATAATTCAACTTTAATTCTGTTTTTCGCAGTTTCTTCTCAGCAATTCCATATATACCTTCTGATTTTCACTTTCTCACATTGTGTACAGGGAAGGTATTTGCATTCCACCCAAAAATTCAACGGAATTTCACTGGAAATACTGGTTTTAGGATCCCCTGTATAAAAAAGAAGTTTTAGAAAAAAAGTCATCACGCTGAATGCGTGTGTTTGTGAACATAATAACTAAAAAATGAAAAGTCTGTAAAATCTCTAACCTGCATTTAGGTTTAGTATATTTCAACGATGCAACACGAATATTTTGAGGAAAATTCCCCCCCCCCCCCCAAACTACCTTTTATGTGAAAAAATTTCAAAAATCGCTCTTAATGATTTTGATTAAAATCCCATTAATTAAAGATATTTACATGACAAATAAAATGTATATCTTGGATACGTGAAATGAAATATCTTGAAATGTATATCTCTAAAGACCTGTTTATTCGGGATGAATTTACCTGAATTTTGCATAACTAGTTAACCACAAGAGATTGAAAAAAAAAAAAAAAAAAAAAAAAACTTATCATACAAAAATGTAGATCTTGATAGAACATACAATTTATTTTAGATACCTTTTTTCCCCGGAGAGTTACCCATTTTTGAAATATTCTTTGTTATTGGTTTGAGTTTTAAAATACTTACTCATATAGGAATTGGTCATGCAAAGAAACTGATTTCATACATATAGCAACCAATTTTAAAAAGTTGATTATCATATTAGCATAGGGTACTGCCTTATTTTCCCTTCTACTTACAAGGAAACAAGTAATAGGACTACGTCTGCTAATCAATTAGCATACATAGAAGAATAACAAGAATTTGTCACAGAGATGTAAAGAAAGTCAAGTGAATGGAACACATTGGGTTTTTACTTTAATGTACAAAGTCGTTAATAAGAATTATAAATAGGAATTATTAAGTATCTCTGCAGGAAAACTGAAAATTCTGAATTAAAAATCCAAAATATGCTGGGTTTGATTCTAGGCTGATGATGAAATCCTTATTTGATTAACATTTTTGCTCACCCTTAAGAGCCTGGAAATATGAAAGTGATGTCGGAATCATTTTTCTGGTGCTTGGTACAGTTATACATGATGTTAGTTATTAAAGCCTACTGAGCATGTGGCAAAAAGCACACTCACTCTGCCCTCCAAATACATGTGCACAGCACCATTGGCGTGTCTAGATAAGTCTTTGGTACAATGGCACTGAGAAATGTGTTGATCTGTTCCATTCACATCACTTTCTCTACATCTCTGCAACATATCATTGTTGTAAAGCTTATGCTTCTATTTACTCCATGCTAATCGAGAAAAAATTAGCAGAAATAGTCTTATCACTTGCTTCCTTGTAAGTAGAAGCGAAATAAGGGAGTACCATAGGTTAAAGTGATAGTCAAAAGCTGGTTGCTATGTGACCGAAGTTCCTTTGTTTGTATGGACAGGAGTTGACAAATTCCTGTATGACAAAAGTATAAGTTTTTTAAAGCTGAAACCAGAAACAAGGAATATCTCAAAAACGATCAACTCCACAAAAAAAATTATAGAATATAAATTGTGTGTTTTAATGTGCTCTACAATTTTTGTGGGGTAAGTTTTTGTCCATCACTTACGGTTTAGCAGATATGCAAAATTCCGTTAAATTCGTCCAAATAAAGTAGTCTTCAGAGGATATTTCAAGAAAATTCAAGATATGCATTTTATCTGTCAGGTAAATAATCTTTAATATACTATATTTTAATCAAAATCGTTAGTCATTTTTGAGAAAATCAAAATTTTTGAAAAAAGTTCCAATTAAAGGGTAGTTAAGGGTGCTTTTTAATTGAAAATCTTTGTGTTGCATCCTTGGAAGATACCAAACTTAAATGCCAAGTTTGGTATTCAACGGACTTTTCGTTTTTGAGCTACACACACACACACACACAAAGCGCACGGACATTTTTGTAAAAATACTTTTTTTTTTTTTATTCAGGAGGACTGAAAACCTGTATTTCCGCTGAAATCTCGGTATCAAATTTTTTGGGTGAAATACAATAACTTCTCTGTACACTATACATAGTATGTGTAAAGAAAGTAAAAATTTATGTTTGCTTTCTCTACTTAGCAGATAGGGAGAAAAGGCATCACATTCCATCCAAAAGTTTGGTACTGATAACTCATTGTTCCCCTGAACCCCCCCTAACCAAAAAAGATTTTTTAGAAAAAGGTCCTGTGCAAAAACAAAAAGCTGGTTAAATACCAAACTTGATATTGAGCCCTTACTTGTATGGTGTTGCATATATGCAACAAAGATGATTAATCAGAGCTCTTTTTTTTAATAAAAAGAGCAAAATGCATGCAATTGCAGTTAAATGTAACCCCGTGAGCATCCAAGTATGGCATTAGTTATTTTACTTGGGCCCTCCCCGTTCTTGGCCACAGATACATTTGACTTGAACTCACAATGTTTGGCTTTGAATGACCAGTCCACTTCATATTGCACAAATGATGACGGGGATTAACCTGAAAACCTTTGTGCCGCATCCTTAGAAGACACTGAACTTAAATACCAAGTTTGATATTAAGACTTTTCATTCTTGAGTTATACATCCACTCTCTCTGGCACACAATGGAGGAGTGTTTAGACCACCAAGGTGGGATTTGTGGTGGACAAAGTGGCACAGGGGCAGGTTCCTCTGCCATCACATTATACCTATGCTTGATCATCATCAGTGTCATTGCCATAAGCAGGCATTAACATTATAAAAAAGCGCACACACCTTTTCCCAATTTTTTTACTTTTTATTTGAGTGTTTGGGTGCATTTACTATGTAGATGTGCATAAGTGCTAGAGAAAATAAAAAGAATTACGTTGAAACTTTTAAAATCATCACTCACAAATGTGTTTAAAATCCTGGAAATCATTACATTTGTCACCTAAGGCACAGAGTTGCTCAAGTACATCCCTTGCTGCAGTACACTGATTCAATTCTTTAGCCTGTTTTTACTTTCTCTATATGCACACCCAAATATTCGATACCAAGATTTCACAGGAAATATGTGTTATAGGGCCCTTGTATCCAAACGCAGCATTGTCACAAAATGGTCTGTGTGTGTGTGAATGAACATAACCCAAAAACGAAAAATCGGTAAAATACCAAACTTGGTATTTAAGTTTAGTATCTTCTAGGGATGCGACACAAAGATTTTGAGAAAAATCCCCCCACCCCAACTACCCTTTGCATGGAAGTTTTCTCAAAAATTTTGATTTTCTCAAAATTGACTAACAATTTTGATTAAAATATCATATATTAAAGATATTTACCTGACAAATAAAATGTACATCTTGAATTTTCTGGGAATAGCCTCTGAAGACTACTTTATTCTGGATGACTTTTACGGAATTTTGCATAACTGCTAAACCATAAGAGATAGACAAAAAGTTACCATACAAAAAATGTAGAGCACGTTAAAATACGCAATTTATATTATATACATTTTTTTTCATGGAGTTGATCGTTTTTGAGATATTCCTTGTGTTTTGTTTGAGCTTTGAAAAACTTACACTTTTCTCATACAGGAATTTGTCAACTCTCCATACAAACAAAGGAACGTCAGTCACATAGCAATCAGCTTTTGACTATCACTTTAACCTATGGTACTCCCTTATTTCGCTTCTACTTACAAGGAAGCAAGTAATAAGACTATTTCTGTTAAATTTTTTCTCGATTAGTAGCATGAAGTAAATAGAAGCATAAGCTTTTTAACAATAATTTGTTGCAGAGATGTAGAGAAAGTCATGCGAATGGAACACATCAGATTTTTTGACTACTTTTACTTGAAGCTTGCGTTGTTGGTCCACTGATTACATTAATAGTACAAATTGTTTGAACACAAGACACAGCCTATAACAACACTTGTTAGAGGTATATGCGAGTTCATGATTTGAATTGGTCTTCTATAGGCAAAAACATAACACTGCTGGAGGAGGCTCTTTACGCATGCAGCTGTAAGTATTTACAATGCATCAATTGCAGGGTGCAATAAAATATTTCTTCATTCGTAAAATTATGAATAGAACTTAATTTTGTATATGCTATACACTGTTATGATATCAGTTCTGATTCTGGGAATCAATATTTCACTGATACCAATGATGGGACTGGATCAAGTGGTATATGCCAGTTCTTTTCCTTTTATAGAAATGTTGGAAAAAATACAACAGATTTTGATGCAGAAGTAGAAGCTGTTTACATAATATTGTAAAATTTATTTTCCTGGCTGCATCAATGCAAAAACATACAGAAAACTGAAAATTCAATGCCATAGCCGGGATTTGAACCACGGATCTCCCAGTATGTGGTTCAAATCCCAGGTATGACATTGAATTTTTCAGTCTCGCTATCCAACTCCCCAAGCACCCATGGTACTTGTGATGTTACTAGAAGTAGGTAGGCCGAACATTTTAACCCCTCCCATAATGAGAGCTGCTTGGATTGAGTTGAACTCAGTGTGGGAGTGGCCCAATAACTGTGGGAGATTGGGTATGTCTGGGCGAGGTTGTGAGAGGCCTTGGTGTCCTCTGGCTCTGACCTGGAAAGCTAGTAAAGGTCGTCCCGGATGTATGAGCACTTTCGTACCTGGCAAGAGCTCGGTGGGCTGCTACACGCACACCCAATGGAGAAACGTGCACACTTGAGTAGTGGGGTCTTATACCTAACTCCTGTCCTACACACAGCACAATTAAACAAATGCAAAGGATGAGTCACCAAATTAATCAACTGGGGAAAAAAGCTGCATTACAGTGGATTCCATTTCATTGCGGTGTGGATGGTAATGAAAAAGCACATTTTTGGCAAAGAAAGAAAAATAGATACAAATTATATAAATAACACAAGAAAATAAAAATTCAAAGTGTCTACAAGTTGTACAAAAAACTTATTTAATTGCAAAATTAGCAAGGAAATCAGCTGTTGTCTCAATACAGGACTGATAACCTGACCAAACTGTCTGCGTGTACCAAAGGAGAACATCTAGAATCTTGAACATGTATCCTAGCAAATAGTAGAGTCACTTCATTGTCTATTCCTGAGCATTAAACACACACACACACACTTGTTATTACTAATGGCTTCTGGCAATTATTGTAACAAAACTGCTGAAGCCCTCCTCGGTAGTGCATCTCATTCACATTCAAGAGGTTTCGATTTAAATTAGGGTGAGTTACCACACACACATATATATATATATATATATATGAGATTTTCCCTTATCCTGAGAAGGCGAATGTCAAATAACTTTAAGCTCCATGGACTCTTGAGATCATTTTTAACATCATTTCACTGATTTCATTCATTGTCCGATATGACCAGCCAGATTAAAGGAACTCTAATTCTTCTCATATACCCAAGATCGCAGGTTCAAATTGAGAGATTTAATGTAGAAGTAACCACTGTCAAATAAAAATTATCATTTGGTTTGTCTGTTATTGTTAACAAACACATAGCAATAATAATAATAATGATAAAAATAAAAAAAAGTCATTTGAACTACTTGTATGTTATTATTATTGCTGCTATGTGCCAGTAATGGACAAACCAATTGATAAGTTTTATTTGATAGTAGCATGTTATTTATGCAGTAAATCTCTCCCATCATTTGACCAAATATATTAAGAGCAATTTGATGGTGATGGGGATATGTTCATGTTGTGATGATGTCACATTTAGCTAGCTCATGTACCACATGACAAAGTGTACTATCCGGGTTCCACTATTTTCAGCTTCCAACAAGGATCATTGGTTAAACTGCATAGATTGTTAGTTTTAAAAATATACTTCTTATGTGAAATAGGAATGTTTTATATCTTTATTTTAAACAATATGAGAGCAATAGTAAGTACATAAATACATCTGAATTTGACTGTTATTTTGCATCATTGATTCCACAACCAGGTACATTTCCTTGACATTGTATGAGGAAGAAAAACATTATGGCCATCTAGCGGTGAATCTCCATTGGCACTATCTGCTCGTTTCTAAGATTTTGCAATGTTGCACAGTAAACACATCACCACCCGAGATTGATTCATACATGGACAGTAATATATTTAGCAATTGCTAGCAAATAAATAAAGTTCCAGAGTTCCTTAAATTTGAGATGCAGGATTGGTGGAAGTAAGAGCACTAATCACAAGAATGTTATTTACTTATAAAGGTGACATGTCACTTGGCTGCAGCCTATGAAGACATAGTAAATAAATTTGTTTCTCCCTGGAGACATCTTGTTTCAAGTTACATGTTACTTTTTGTTCCAGTGTTTCTTTTATCCTATCACAATTGCTGGTTTACCTTGTTGTGTCATCTGAATTCTTGTTTACTTGGTATGAATAAACAAAATCATTTCAGTAGAAGCAACTATTTATATATTGAATTTCCAAAATATAATGAGCCCTATTTTAAAAACACATATTAGGGCTATAGTTTATGGTTATAAATTAAAGGAGAACATTAAAATTGTAATTAATATTAATATAGATATCAATTAAGCGCAAATGGAGGATAATTTTTCTAATAATATAGGCAACTATTTACATATTCTATTGCCAAAGTCCTTAAATTGTGAATACCAGCACTAGGCATCATTTGATTTAACCGCCTCAACGATATGGACATCATGTGCATAATTGATCGCTCTCCATGGTGTAATGCTAACTTCATATACCCAAGATAGTGGGTTCAAACCTGGAGGAGAATGCTGGATTTTTTCAGGCATGGCTTCCTTTGGAAAAGAAGTAAAGGCATTGGTTCTGTGTCGTAGATTTACAGTACATAAAAGAACCTCAAGTCTGATAAAGAGACCTCTTGGCAAAATTAAGCAATGTTTCATGCCCAACATACAATGGGATGCTGAGAACCATAGCAGTTGACAAGCGTCCATAAATAAAACTGTGTTTCTTTTCATTTTTGTGCAAGATTGTTAAATAACCCATTTTACCAATGGATAACTCCATTAATAATAATGTGAATTTATGGCCATGTGGTCTATGGCACTGTAGGACTGGCGAACCACAGGGTCAAAATGTGTGTTCTGCATTCAAGAGAAGGATGGGGAGGTCCCAACTAAAGCTATCGGTGTGATAGCATGCTTGGATGCACATACATTCATTTCACCATTTTATTATGTAAATAAAAGAAAGAAAAATAATTCACTCAAACCATTACGCAGCATTATAATGTATGATACTTAAGCTGCATATATTTGATTAGCTGCGTGGTGTAAGGTATAGTATATGAGAATTGACTATACTGGTATTATCCGAGATTCATACTCCCAAGGACCAACTTTTTTTTTTTTTTTTTCTCTACATGTACTATGGAAATAGTGTATAGAGAAGTATTATAATGCACCCAAAAATTTTATACCGGGTTTCACCAGAAATGAATGTTTTGAGACCCCTGAATAAAAACAAGCCCTTTTAGAAAAATGTGTGTGTGTATGGGCAGCATATCCCAAAAACGAAAAGACTGTTAAATACCAAACTATGCTAATCAGAAAAAATTAACAGAAATAGCCTTATTACTCGCTTCCTTGTAAGTAGAAGCGAAATAAGGGACAACCATAGGTTAAAGTGATAGTCAAAGGCTGGTTGCCATGTCAATGAAGTTCCTTTGTTTATATGGATAGCAGTTGACAACTTCCTGTATGAGAAAAATATACGTTTTTCATAACAGAAACCAAAAATAAGGAATGTCTCAAAAACGACGAACTCCATGAAAAAATGTATATAACATAAATTGTGTGTTTTAATGTGCTCTACATTTTTTGTGGAATAAGTTTTTGTCCATCTCTTACGGTTTAGCAGCTATTCAAAATTCAGTAAAATTCATCCAGAATAAACTACTCTTCAGAGGCTATTCCCAGAAAATTCAAGATATACATTTTATTTGTCAGGTAAATATCTTTGATATACAAAATTTTAATCAAAATCGTTAGAGCCATTTTTCAGAAAATCAAAATTTTCGAAAAAAGTTCCATGTAAAGGGTAGTTGGGGTTGGGGGGATTTTTTCAAAATCTTCGTGTCGCATCCCTGGAAGATACCAAACTTAAATACCAAGTTTGGTATTTTACCGACTTTTCGTTTTTGAGTTATCGTGTTCACAGACACACACGGACCTTTTTGTGAAAATGCTTTTTTGGGATATTGGGGACCCTAAAACATATATTTCTGGTGAAACCTTGGTATCAAATTTTTGGGTGGAGTGCAATACCTTCTCTATACACTGTGTACATATTGCATATAGAGAAAGTAAAAAATCCCCCACCCCCAAACTATTCTTTGTGTGGAAAAAATTTTGATTTTCTTAAAAATGGCTATAACGATTTTGATTAAAATATTGTATACTAAAGATATTTACCTGACAAATAAAATGTAAATCTTGAATTCATCTGGAATAGCCTCTGAAGACTATTCTGGATGAGTTTTACGGAATTTTGCATAACTGCTAAACTGTAAGAGATGGACAAAAACTTAAAACACACAATTTATGTTATATAAATTTTTTTCGTGGAGTTGATTATTTTTGAGATATTCCTTGTTTTTGGCTTCACCATCAAAAAACATACTTTTTTCATTCAGGAATTTTGTCAACTCCTGTCCATACAAACAAAGGAACTTCAGTCACATAGCAACCAGCTTTTGACTACCACTTTAACTTATAGTACTCGCTTATTTCGCTTCTACTAACAAGGAAGTAATAAGACTATTTCTGCTAATTTCTTCTCGATTAGATGAAGTAAATAGAATAATTTCTTACAGAGATGTAGAGAAAGTCATGTGAATGGAACACAGATGTTTTTAAATAATTCTGATCATAAATGAAATTATACTTTAAAAACACATTGAATTTAATATTCTGATATTCACAGAACGCTTACAAGCTAAATTACTTCCAGTAATTAATTTTTCCTTTACCACATGATAAATCAATATGGCATCAATTTCCTTCCTTTAACATAAAATAAACACTTGATATGAAAACACTTGGCTTCCAGATATTAACATCTCAAATGGATTAATTAGATTTTAGCATAAACAGTTAGCATTGTTAGGAATAATTATTTTAAAACACTACTCACAAGTGTTGCCAACCTAACAAAAATTTGCAGTAAAACTCTTGAACATGATGTATTAACTGCTAAGTGCTGGTCTATAGATTTACAGCACATAAAAGTACCTCAAGCCTGATAGAAAGGCCCCTGAGCAAAATTAAGCAATCTTTCACGACCAGTATAGAATGGGACGCTGAGAACCACAGCAGTTTACATTTTTTTGTGGATTTGGTGCGCCAGCTCTGTCTCATGTAACTCAAGTGCTATAAGTTAGACACTGAGCATGAGATTACTCCTAGGAAAACTGAACTGATAGTCTCGCAGAGAGAGGAAAAGCTGTGACACTGTTCACCATGCGTATCTCTGAGTAACAAGAAAAGCCAATGAAACCATCACATCTTTACTTCACTGACGGTCAAGTCTAGATCATTTCTTTTGGTAATGTTTAATGCCCACTTTTACTACTTGTGGCACCGCAGCAGATGATACTGGAGCACTGGTGTAATGTGATCGCAGAGAAAACCCACCCCTGAGCCACTTTGTCCACCACAAATCTCGCATGCTTTTGCTTTGGATCGAACCTGGGCCATCTAGGTGAGCGGCAAGTGGTCTAACCACTTGGCCATGGCGTGGCCTCCAGATCAATTGGGGTTAGTAAAACTAGAGTTCACTGCACAACTATCTATAGACTTATGCTGCACATGCCCTCCTCTTCAATTTTGGAACAGAGAACAAAAAACACTGATGTGTTCTATTCACATTCATCTCTGCAACAATTATTGTTAAAAAGCTTACGTTGCTATTTACTGCATGCTAATTGAGAAAAAATAAGCAGAAATATTACTTGCTTCCTTGTAAGTAGAAGTGAAATAAGGGAGTAGCATAGGTTAAAGTGATAGCCAAAAGCTGGTTGCTATGTGACTGAAGTTCCTTTGTTTGTATGCACAAGAGTTGACAAACTCCTGTATGAGAAAAGTAATTTTTTTAAAGGTGAAACCAAAAACAATGTCAAAGACGATCAACTCCACGAAAAAAATGTATATAACACAAATTGTGTGTTTCAACTTGCTCCACGTTTTTTGTGTGGAACGTTTTCGTCCATCAGTTTAGCAGTTATGCAAAATTTGATAAAATTCATCCAGCATAAAGTAGTCTTCAGAGGCTCTTCCCAGAAAATTCAAAATGTGCATTTTAATTGTCAGGTAAATATCTTTAGTATATGGTATTTTAATCAAAATCGTTTTAGCCATTTTTGAGAAAATCAAAATTTTCAAAAAAGTTCCATATAAAAGGTTGTTTCGGGTGGGGGAATTATTCTGAAAATCTTTGTGTCGCATCCCTTGAAAATACTAAACTTAAATACCAAGTTTGGTATTTTACTGATTTTTCGTTTTTGAGTTATTGTGCTCACAGACACACGCACGCACACACACACACACACACACACACACACACACACACACACACACACACACACACACACACACACACACACACACACACCTTTTTCCAGAAATGCTTTTTTTTTTTTGATTCAGTGGGACCCAAAACATGTATTTCCGGTGAAATCTTGAGTATTGAATTTTTTGGTGAATTACTATATCTTCTCTATACACTATGTACATAGTACGTGTAGAGAAAGTAAAAATTGGGTGTGTTTCTTTCGCATGACTTTCTCCACACCTCTATAACAAATTATTGTTAAAAAGCTATTTCTTCTATCTACTTCATGGTGAGATAAACTTTAGTAAAATGCTTTCTTGTAAGTAGAAACGAAATAATGGCTTACAGTAGGCTAAAACGATAGTAAAATGTTTTAAAAAATGTTAACCATATGGATGAAATCTGATTCTTTGCATTGCCAGCAGTAAACAAATTCACATATGTGAAATTTTTTTAATTATTTTAAAACTGAATCCAATATCAAGGAATATCTAAAAAATGGTCAACTCTACAAAAAAAAAATAAATAAATAAATTAATGTAGTACACTGACATGACTTTCTAGAGCTGCTCTACAAACTTCTTGCAAAAGATTATTCTTCTTTCTTTCTACACCATGCTAATTGAGATAAAAATTAGTTCTTATTACTCAGTTCCTTATAAGTAGAAGGGAACTACAGGAATGAACTAGGCTAAACTGATAGTCACATTTTTTAATGTCATTGCAAATAGCTTTTTTGCTTGGCCAGGAGTAGAACAAAAAAAAATGGACTCTTCCTATCTGAGAAAAGTATAAGTACTTCACAATTGAAACAAATTACAAGGAATATCTCGGAAATTGTAAGCTCCACAACAGAAATGTAATGGAAATAACTTAGGTGATTTGACGAGATCTACATTTTTTGTGTAGCAAGTTTGTCTTATCTCTTACCATTTAGCAGTTAAGCAAAATTCATCCAGAATAAAGTGGTCTTCAGAGGCTATTCCCAGAAAATTCAAGATATACATTTTATTTGGGATGTAAATATCTTTAATCTATGTGATTTTAATCAAAATCGTTAGTAATTTTCCATATAAAGGGTAATTTGTGATGGGGCAATTTTCTTGAAAATCTTCATATCACATCCTTGGAAGATACTAAACCTAAATACCAAGTTTGGTATTTAACGGTCTTTTCGTTTTTGAGCTATGCTGTCCACAGATAAACACACACAGACCTTTTTCTAAAAATGAATTTTTCTGACTCAGGGGACCCCAAAACATATTTCTGGCAAAATCTTGTCAACAAATTTTTGGGTGGAATACAATACCTTCTCTATCTCCTATGTATATTGTACATACAAGGCTAGAGAAAGTAATAATGATGATTATTTCAGATCTGTAATTAGAGGTACTTTAACCAGATGTTTTGTAAAAGCATGAGGAAAGAACTTTACTACAAATTAATTAAAGGGTTAAATTTACACACACTTCACTTATTTATTGGGTAGGACAATGTTTCGTGGATCTTTGCCTGCATCTTCAGCTGTTGAACCACTGCTGCTGGAATCTGATACTGTTGGTGCTGTCATCTGGTGGAAGGATTATAAGGTTGAGTAAGCAATCCATGGGGGAAGTTCAAAATTCATGGCTGTTTTAGGATAAAAATCTTCTTTAACACTGTTAACTCAAATGGATTGGATAATCATTTTATTTCTGGGTTAATTTCATGGCTGTAGTGCCAAAAATGGTGTGCAACTGCAGATTTGTCAGATTGTTTAAGTTTGTTCTGTGCTCCTTGTTACGCAATTCCAAATTTCTTTTGGTTTTACTAATGTATTTTGAATTGCACTCCAAACACTCTACAGAATATATTCTGATTTTTTGATAGGTATTTTGTCCTTCAACGTCCTAAGAGATTTTTTATATTATATCGACCAGAGCTAATTTTATGTTATGTCTATTGACCGGAGCTAATTTTATGTTACATCTGTTGACCAGAGCTAATTTTATGTAATATCTATTGACCAGAGCTAATTTTATGTTATATATATTGACCATAGCTAATTTTATGTTATATATATTGTCCGGAGCTAATTTTATGTTATATCTATTGACCAGAGCTAATTTT
Source organism: Hymenopus coronatus (assembly GCA_030762935.1). Classification (NCBI taxonomy): domain Eukaryota; kingdom Metazoa; phylum Arthropoda; class Insecta; order Mantodea; family Hymenopodidae; genus Hymenopus; species Hymenopus coronatus. The sequence goes on from CM060892.1 coordinate 5,098,429, forward strand.
ACGTTATATCTATTTACCGGAGCTATATTTATGTTATATATTGACCAGAGCTAATTTTATGTTATATATATTGACCAGAGCTAATTTTACGTTATATCTATTTACCGGAGCTATATTTATGTTATATGTTGACCAGAGCTATTTTTATGTTATATATATTAACCAGAGCTAATTTTATGTTATATATATTGATCAGAGCTAATTTTATGTTATATATATTGACCAGAGCTAATTTTATGTTATATATATTGACCATAGCTAATTTTATGTTATATATATTGACCATAGCTAATTTTATGTTATATATATTGACTGGAGCTAATTTTATGTTATATCTATTGACCAGAGCTAATTTTATGTTATATATATTGACCAGAGCTAATGTTATGTTGTATCTATTGACCAGAGCTAATTTTATGTTATATCTGTTGACCAGAGCTAATTTTATGTTATATTTTGACCAGAACTAATTTTATGTTATATATATTGACCAGAGCTAATTTTATGTTATATGTTGACCAGAGCTAATTTTATGTTATATATATTGACCAGAGCTAATTTTATGTTATATCTGTTGATCAGAGCTAATTTTATGTTATATCTATTGACCAGACTAATTTTATGTTATATCTGTTGACCAGAGCTAATTTTATGTTATATCTATTGACCAGACTAATTTTATGTTATATATATTGACCGGAGGTAATTTTATGTTATATCTATTGACCAGAGCTAATTTTATGTTATATCTGTTGCCAGAGCTAATTTTATGTTATATCTATTGACCAGAGCTAATTTTATGTTATATCTATTGACCAGTGCTAATTTTATGTTATATCTATTGATCAGAGCTAATTTTATGTTATATATTGACCAGAGCTAATTTTATGTTATATATATTGACCAGAGCTAATTTTATGTTATATCTATTGACCAGACTAATTTTATGTTATATCTGTTGACCAGAGCTAATTTTATGTTATATCTATTGACCAGACTAATTTTATGTTATATATATTGACCGGAGGTAATTTTATGTTATATCTATTGACCAGAGCTAATTTTATGTTATATCTATTGACCAGAGCTAATTTTATGTTATATCTATTGACCAGTGCTAATTTTATGTTATATCTATTGATCAGAGCTAATTTTATGTTATATATTGACCAGAGCTAATTTTATGTTATATATATTGACCAGAGCTAATTTTATGTTATATCTATTGACCAGTGCTAATTTTATGTTATATCTATTGACCTGAGCTAATTTTATGTTATTATCTATTGACCTGAGCTAATTATATGTTGAATTTATTTAAAATTTTGCAAAATTTCTTGTGAAATTGTGGATTGTAAGTACATTAGTAATATTTTTGGGTCCTACCTTTGTTTCCAGGGTAGTTATGTGTTTAATGTATTTTTACTTTCTCTATGCATGTGCGCGCGCGTATTACAATTAACAACACATTAACATGGAAAGATCACATTCTCATTCTTAGTAATAAATTGAATTGTTTAACTTACGCAATAAGAGTGTTAAGAAAAGTATGTAGTAAAGAGGTAATGAGAGTGGTATACTTTGGATATATACATTCAATAATTTCATTTGGAATACTCTTTTGGGGGAACTCTACCCAATCAAATATAGTATTTAAAATACAAAAGAAAATATTAAGAATAATGAATCAGGAACCACCCCATGCTCCAAGTAAACCTATCTTTGAAGAGCTTAACATACTCCCTCTACCATGTATATATATCCTAGAAACAGTCTCCTTCATTCATAATAATATGCAATGTTTTAAGAGAAACAAGGATTATCATGCCCATAATACCCGAACAGCTGAAGCAATACATCTACAGTGTCATCGACTTAATAAAACTCTCAATAGTGTATCCCACAAAGGAATAATTTTATATAATAAGATACCCAAATCTTTAAAAGCTGTGCCAGGAAAATTCTTTAAATCTAAAATGTATAAATGACTATTAAAACACAAATTGTATAGCATAAATGAATAATCTTAACTTAGATATTTAACTACTTAACTGTATTCTGTCACACCTATATATTGTATATTTATATTTCTTGTAATAATTAGTTTGTAAGTCTTGACGAAGCCTTATGTACAAATTGTATATCCTTGGTGAGTAAAAAATTGAATTGAATTGAATACATATGTTTATATACTATGGAAAAAAAAGCAATGTACAAAGTTTAAACCTTGGGTTACAAAAAACAGCAGAATAGACATATAATCACTCCATTTGTATTTGAGGGCTCTACTATATTTAATGTGCTCAATAAAAGCACATGAACTTCCCCCTTTTCTTTTCTTTTTTTTTCAATCACACAAAAACAAAGAGTATCAAAAATTAGTGTTAAATGTATAAATAAATATAATTTCATTATATGTAACACTGATGTAATGTCAGATGATAGTTTTCTAATTATCGACATAATAGTTACTACTAGTAATTATATAAAACTAAAATATGTTTATTGTATTATGTGCTCTTCATAAATGTCAACAAATTACAATACATATTTACAAATATGTTATAGAATAGTATAAAATATCAAAGTATTAGGCTTTACAGACCTTGTGTCATTACTAAATACTAAAAAAATTCATTTGACACATCCGTGCAAGTCAAAGTATACATCAATTTAATTTGAATATAAAACACATTCACTAATATACACAAAATGCAATACATTATAATACTTATAAATACAATGATTGTTGACTGTATTGTCAAGACATATATGTCACTTAAATATTCATCTACAGAGTAAAATGATTTATTGCAAAGGTACTCCTTAAGAGAAGCCTTAAAAGCCCTGAAATTCCCAACATTTTCTTTGAGATTACTGGGGAGAGCATTAAATATCTTGGTTCTTCCATAATATACACCTTTCTGAAAGCAACGGAGATTGACATTGGAACGATGAATATATCCCTTTTGTCTAGTATTAATGTTATGAATTTCCATGTTTGTTATAAAGCTATGTCGATTAACTGCATAGAATTTTAAAATGGATAATATATAAACACAAGGTAAGGTGAGTATGCCCAATTTTTTAAATAGTTCTTTGCATGACTGCTATAGGCATTACAGATTATTCGTATAGCTTTCTTCTGTATCCGGAATATGCATTTACTATCCATTGAATTACCCCAGAATATTATTCCATACTCGATGATGGAGTTAAAGTAGGCAAAATACACCAATTTAAGTGTATCGATTGAGTGAAATTTAACCAATGCTCGGAGAGCATAACATGCTGAGCTAAGTTTAGGTGTGATGTAGCTAATATGTGACTTCCAGTCCAAATGCTTATCTACCTGAAGGGCCAAGAAATTTAACTTCATTTAATAATGTATTATTAATTCCTATTTCTATGTGTGTTTGTGGTGAGCGAGTAGTTATAAATTTAATTGTTTTTGTTTTTTCAAGGTTTACTGAGAGTTTGTTTGCTTTGAACCAATTTGACATACAATTTAGAATATAGTTTGATTTAACTACACATTCATTGAAATCTTTACTTGTTACTAGAACACTAGTGTCGTCTGCAAATAAATAAATACTTGCAATACTGTTAATGTATAATGGGAGGTCATTTATGTAAACCAAGAACAAAAGAGGCCCTAAGATTGATCCTTGGGGAACACCATGTTTTACTGATTTCAATTCTGAGGCACTATTTTGATACCCATTGGAGTTATTAATTTCAACCCTTTGTTTTCTCTTCTCTAGGTATGAAATGAGCCAATGTAATATGTTATTCTTTATTCCATAGAAATGTAGTTTTGCTATCAGATTCTCATGATTCACACAGTCAAAAGCCTTCGCTAGGTTACAAAAGATTCCACCGACATGTTCCTTTACATTTAACGCTGTTAACACTTTATGTGTTAGCTTGTAGGTTGCATTATCTCTCGCTACTCCTTTTCTAAAAACAAACTGTTCTTTGGCAAGTAAGTTGTTCTTTTCCAAGTAATAATAAAGCCTATTGAACATTACTTTCTCAAACACTTTTGAGAAAACAGACAAGAGAGATATAGGTCTATAATTTGGGATATTATCTTGTTTACCTTTTTTAAAAAGTGGTTTGACAATAGAGTATTTCATTCTGTCAGGAAATATTCCACTCTTTAGAGATTCATTACATAATTAGCTGAGGGGAATATTTATTAGGTCAGAACATGCTTTTAGGATTTTACTTGATATTTCATCCTATCCAGAGGAATTTTTGTTCTTGATCAAATTTATTATATTTTGTATTTCAAACGGTGTAGTCATTTTTACTTTAAATTCAGGGACTCTTGTTATGAAAGAAGTTTTCAAAAAACTTAATGCTGATTCTTTACATCCATAATTTATATTTAATTTGTCTGTTACATTCAAAAAGAAATTGTTGAAAATATCTGCGACCTTTTGAGGATCATCAATTTTTTGATTACCGGAATTCAGTGCAATTGAGGAGCTTTTTTGAGAGCCTTTACCTGTTTCTCTTTTTATTATATTCCAGATAGTTTTTATTTTATTATCAGAATTGGATATCTCTTTATTATAATGCAATATTTTAGCAGCTTTTATTGTTTCTTTTAGAATTTTACAGTACTTTTTATAATGACATTCTAAGTTTGGGGTCTTATTATGTTTCAATTCTTGGTATAATTTTCACGTACGTTTGCAAGAAGTTTTAATGCCTGTTGTAATCCAGGTGTTATTTTCCTTTTGGTTATGTATTTTACGATACTTGACTGGAAAGGATGCTACAAAGTGAGAGTTGAAATGTTGTAGGAAATGATTGAACTTGTCATTTACTCCATTTATTTCATAGATTTCAGTCCATGATTCTTGTTGAAGGGCATAGTTAAACAATGTGAGGGTGCTTTCATCTACTTTTTGTGTTCTACAATATTTATAGTTTGGTTTTAACTTGAGGTTAATCTCTTTAATGAGAAGTATTTGTGCCTAATGATCTGAAAGGCCATTTGCAAATGGTAAGGTTATTGAAGTTTTAATTCTATCTATATTCATGAATATCTTATCTATTGCTGTAGAGGAGCTACCCTGAATTCTTGTAGGAAAATTTACTGTGTGTGACATGTATGTAAAAAATATAGAATTGGTTTGGTCCTTTCGGAGACTAGGTATAAGATAATTGATATTAATGTCACCACAAATTATCAGTTCTCGTTTCTGTTTCAATATAAACTTTAAGGAATCATCTAACCATTGCCATTCACATGACTTTCTCTACATCTCTAACAAATTATTTTTAAAAACCTTATTCTTCTGTGTACTTCAGAAATTGTCTTATTACCTGCTTCCTTGTAAATAGAAATAAGGGAATACACTGGGCTAAACCAACAGTCACATGTTTTAAAATGTGGTTGCTATGGAATTGAAATTCATTTCTTTGCGTGGCCAGGAGTTGACAAGTTCCTGTATGACAAAAGTTTAAGTGTTTTAAAACTGAAACCAATAACAAGGAACATCTCAAAAACGGTGAACTCCACGAAAAGAAAAAAAAGTATATGACAAAAATTGTGTGTTTTAATGTGATCAACATTATGTGATAAGTTTTTGTCTGTCATGGTTTACCATTATGCAAAATACAGAAAAAGTCATCCAGAATAAAGAGGTCTTCAGAGGTGTTCCCAGAAAATTAAGGATGTGACACAAAGATTTTCAAGAAAACATTTTCATTTTCTCAAAAATGGCTCTAACAATTTTGATTAAAATGCTTATATTTAAGATATTTACATGCCAAATAAAATCTATATGTTGCATTTTCTGGGAATAGCCTCTAAAGACCTTTTTATTCTGGATGATTTTTATTGAATTTTGCATAACTGGTAAACCGTAAGAGATAGACAAAAACTTAAAACACAAAAAATGTAGATCATGATAAAACACGTAATTTAAGTCATATACACTTTTTACGTGGAGTTGGCCGTTTTCAAGATATTCCTTGTTATTGATTTTAGTTTCAAAATACTTTCTTATACGGGAACTTGACAACTCCAACCACGCAAAGAAATGGATTTCAATCCCATAGCAACCACATTTTAAAACATTTGACTATCACTTTATCCTAGTGTATTCCCTTATTTCCCTTCTACTTATGACGGAAATGAGTAATATGACATTTCAACTAATGTTTTAGCATTAAATGGATAGAAGAATAAGCTTAACAATAATTTGTTAGAGAGATATAGAGAAAGTCATGTGAATGGAGCACATCAGATTTTTTATGTGTGGTCTGCATATGCTTCTTGTATCATGTGCTATTTTTTTCAGAACCCAAAACTAAATTGTTTCAAGTTGAAATCTATGTGGATCAGTGAACCACATACTTACACAATGTCGTGCATATTCCAGCTTCCGTCTAGGCTAGACCTCTGTGCTACCATGATCGGTGAATTTTTACTTGTGCTGGTTTAAACAAAAAAAAATGTGATGGGTTCCATTCACATGACTTTCTCTATTACTCTGCAACAAATTATTGTTAAAAAGCTTATGCTTTGTTTTATTTCATGCTAATTGAGAAAAAATTAACAGAAGTAGTCTTATTACTTGCTTCCTTGTAAGTAGAAGCATAATAAGGGAGTACACTAGGATAAAGTGATAGTCAAAAGCTGGTTGCTAGGTGACTGAAGTTCCTTTGTGTGTATGCACAGGAGTTAACAAAATTCCTGTATGAGAAAAGTATAAGTTTTTTTACAGCTGAAACCAAAAACAAGAAATATGTCAAAAACGATTCATTGCAGGAAAAAATGTGCGTAGCATAAATTGTGTGTATTAACAAGCTCTACATTTTTTGTGCAGTAAGTTTTTGTATATCTCTTACGGTTTGCCAGTTATGCAAAATCCCGTAAAATTCATCCAGAATAAAATAATCTTCAGAGGCTATTCCCAGAGAATTCAAGATGTACATTTTATTTGTCAAGTAAATATCTTTAATATACAATATTTTAATCAAACCATTTTAGAGAAAATCAAAATTTTCAAAAATTTTTCCATGTAAAGGGTAGTTGGGGGTGGGGGGATTTTCTTGAAAATCTTTGTGTTGCATCCTTAGAAGATACTGAACTTAAATACTAAGTTTGGTATTTAATGGACTTCGTTTTTGAGCTATGCTGCCCCCCCCCACACACACACACACACTCACATTTTCCTAAAAATGCTTTTTTTGGATTCAGGGGTCTCAAAACATATTTCTTGTGTATTCTTGGTATTGAATTTTTGGGTGCATTACAATACCTTCTCTATATACTATGTACATAGTATGCGTATATAATGGCAGTTCTATTTAAAGTAACTACATGCAATGTGTGTGTGTTTAGTAATACTGTATTATTGGTTTTCAGGAGACTATTATTGTCCACTGTGTACAGTGATATGCAACCGTGAAGATGTGTTCCACAGCCACATGGTCAGTAAAAAGCATGCAAAGCACGAGAAGGTAAAGAAAGTGAAAGAAGCTTTGGCACTGCAGGGAAACGATAATGCTAAAGAGTTTCTCAGCAACCTGAAGAAAACGATCAGCAACAACGTGGAGAAAGTTAGCAACAGCTTGTTCATCTGCAAGATTTGTGACGTCCGCTCGGAGTCCGAGGAGGAGCTGCAGACCCACATTGAGACACAAGAGCACAAGGACAAGGTCAGCAAGTTAGATCCATACATCTGTCATGTGTGCAACATGTCTCTGGAGTCCGAGGAGCAGTTGGCGGTGCACTGCACCCAGGAGGAACACAAGCTGAAGCTACAGCAGGACACCTAGACACTCACCAAGGTCCACTTGCATATCACAAAAACAAAATATATACAAAAGGAAATAATTTCTTGTGATCAAACTAAACCCTTATGTAGTTCAAAGTAAGTATTTACTTGCAGAATATCCCCCCATTTCTTTTTTCTAAATTTTTAAGCTCAAAAATCGAGAGGGGGATATTATGCAGATATTTTAAAAAAAATGTGCAGGTGCCTGTGATAAATAAAGCCAAATCAAGCTTAGCAAAAGAAGGCAAAGTTAGTTCCATAATTAAATGGAACCTTGTTGCACTCTTTTGCAAGCTGAAGAACATAAATTACTTCATTTCACATCTGTGACAGCAGAAAATCACATTGACGCGTCCATTGTATTGTGAAACGCAATCACTTTATCCTTGTAATCATGTAGTAAATGCTGAGCCTTCTCCTCCGCATAAATGGCGTAACCCACCCCTGGTTAGTTATGAATGCCACGTATGTTTGCTGCTTCCCTTGCTTGCAACTATTACGACAATGCCAGTATTTCTTAATCTAACAGTTCTTGATCAATCCCGGGATATTTCCCATGCTTTGGGCTACGAAACGATCAACTAGTCAACTTTGCACTTCTCAACTCCTCTTTTTGGCCGCTCCAATTACAGATTAATTTTGCTGTGTAACTGTTATTCTTTCTAACCACCTGTGTTTACAGAAGGAAGAGACTCAGCTGATTACTGGCAGAGATTTAAAAATGAGCATACGTAAGTGACTGGTAATTAAGTAATAAGGGTCAATGAGGCTGACATGAACCCTGTCAGATAAAAGGGACCGAGCAGTATGGGGAAATCAAGCGACCATGGTGCACTATCCGTGCTGAATTCTTAGAAACGAAGCTTCTCAAAGTCAAGGGAAAAGTGCAATAAAAATTGCCGGTTTTTTTATTTTATTTATTTATTTTTTTTATATATATAAATAAAACCTTCGAAAAATCTTCGGGGATGTAATGCATGAGGGGGGATATTCTGTGAGTAAATATGGTATTTTGTCTTCACATGTTTAAAATGTCAAACTTATATTAGTTATAGTTCCAGAGGAAGTAGGCATTTATTTTAAACACATGATTTTGAGAAAATTCCATTTAAAGGAAAACAGTTAAAAGCTTTTTACTGTGTTAAATTTCACCGTCACAATAACCAGCATCCCGTTGGGTGTGTGGCTGCTTTATATATAAGGATTCTTCCCACAAATGACCTTTAGAGTTTCAAACATGTGTAACTTAAAACATAAAACTAATAGCAGTGGAAAAAGAAACTCAAAAAGTACCTTACAAATGTGCAGTATGAACTTCTTTTAATTTGATATTTACTTCCATGAGAAGAAGAATGAGTTCCTTTAATTAAGAGTAAAAACTAAACTTTACTAGTTGAAATAAGTAAGCTATTTTTCGGACCATAAGGTACAGTCATGGTTTTGTTAAGAAAATTTTGAAATAAAAATAATAAAGGTTTTGCTCTCTATTGTTTACATGATGTAGGCTTTTCACTCTGTTTTGAAGCACAATAAAAAGTATCCTTTAGACTTAATTTTCACTTTCAATGCCTTTCTGCTGCTGTTTTGTGTATTGCACAACTTCTAACTGTATGAGAATCTCTTCTATTAGGTGGCATCGTATACAGACATGATAGCTTCACAATGGTACAGTTGCTACTGGCAAGAGAAATTTTATCTTTTGTGTCCATCAGTAAATCTGCTCTGAAGATGGTGGCAATAGTTGTCGAAACATGTTTAAAGTTAGTTACTTATCTCAAGTAGTGAAGTTTGAGTTTTTACTCTTAATTGATTAGTTACTGCACTGTGCATTCCCATTTATGTTTTAAATGAGTTTCTTTATTAACATGGTACTTATGAAGCCTGTAGTGTGTTTCCACCCAGGTACATTCTAGCATATGGCAGTTCACGTGTCCTGTCATCATCCTGTACAGCAGCACTCTCAGTGTGTTTGCTCAGAACATGATAACTCCAAAAATGGCTTTTTTTGTGCCAAGATGATACCTGGAGATATCAGGAGCACTATTGTCCTGATATCTCCAGGGCTTCACCAAAAATAGAGATTTTTTTGTTTTTATATCGCTACTGACTTAGCACAAAAAGACCAGTTCTGACCGAATGCCACAGAATTGTTTGGCAGTAATACGAGGATGATTCAAATATAAACAGTAATTTTGTTAAAAATATTTATTGATTAAATATATACACAAGTTACTTCATCAGCATTTCTCAACATAGCATCTTTCACACTCTACACATTTTTGCAGCTTGAACATTCCTTCTTCAAAAATAGTTTGAGAATGTGTCGCCAACCAATTGTGCACATGCTCCTTGATGTCCTTGTTGTTTTTTAAATGTTTCCCTCCAAGCGATTCTTTCATGGGTGCAAACAGAAAATAGTGTGGACTATAGGGAGGGTGTAAAAGGGTTTCCCAGTGCATGTCTGCGATTGTGTCCATTGTCAAATTGTCTTTGGAGAAGGATGACATCTCTGATGGGCATACAACGTCTCTTGCTTCGGTAGGCAGCTTTTACAGACCTTAACAATTGGCATTGTACGTCGATCATGAAGAAAATCAACCAGCAAAACTCCTCTGTAGTCGAACATCTGTGAGACTTGACCTTGGGCATTGAGCATGACCTTTGTTTTCCACAAATTCTCGGCCACCCTTAAATTGTCTGGCCCAAGTAAACACTCAATTCTGCGACTGTGCCCTTTAACCCTTTCCTTGGTTAAAAACTTGATAATAAGAGACGAAGGGACTTGTTGTTCACGCATGGCTGTACTGACGCCAGAACCTAACAAAGCTAGTTCCCCCTCCCTAACACACCGACCTGAACCTTCCTCCGTGATGTGCAACAATTACCATTTATATTTGAATCACCTATGTGGTGTAAAACACGTTGACAAGACCTTCTTGAAACATTCCCTTGCTGTGATCACAGCAGGCTTAGAGGGTTTGATTCTGTTTTGCTAAGCCTGCAGTATACCACTTTTATCTCTAAATCCTGTATGGAAATGGAAACTCCTTTGTCCCACACTTTCTTAAATGAACTGTTAGACACATATGTGAGTGTATCTTATAGAGAACACAGCTCACTGTGATATTTACGTAACACCAAGTTGCTACTGGAAATACAAAACTTAGTCACAAGAGTGGATCTTGTACCAAAGGCCAGTTTTTCATGTGCAGCAGGGATTCTTAAAAGTGACTTGCTTGCAGCAGTTCTGTACAAAGACTGTCTACCTAGGCCCAGATCAGTTCGTCTGTAAGTAAACAATTGAAATTTCTCCATTCCCATTGAAAATATTCACATTACCATGTATCTTTCCCTTGCATGCAATGTGATTTCTTTCTAGCTTGAACTAGGATGTTCCAGACAATGACTTCCTCAATTCCCTGGAAAAATCAACTATCTCGTCGAAAATTATAACGGATCTATTCTCCAATGTAATATTACTTCGCAGCGCAAATTCTTTTATAACATTAATGTGGTTGCCTGACGAGGAAAGTGATCCCTCAGACTTAATCTCTCCAGTATCTCCTTCCCTGACGAAGTCAGAGAGAGAAATGTAAAAGCTTTCAAAATTTTCCATTCCTAAAACAGATTTTTGACATAAAATTAAACAGCTTATCACCATGTGAAAAATTGTTTGCTGGAAACAAAACCAAAACAAAATTCTATCTTCTCAATAAAGTAACCAAGGAGTAATAACATAAAATGAATGGAAAAAGACCTATTTTTACAAAGAAGGGTATCAAAAAGCTTCAGGAAGAAATTACTCTCTTTCCCAGAGCACAAGGAAATGTTTTGTATTGCAATGTCGTAGTGCAGCCACCAACCATTAGATGTTGTGTTTACAAGTTACATGTGTTTGACATTGTTTGTGGGAATAATGTATTTTAAATTTTAAAATTTGCCTTAACAAAGCAATTAGTATGGTCATTGTGCTCTTTCCAGTGTTCATATTTGTGTCAAGTTGATCTTCACTGGCTCTGCATAAACACGTTCTGGCCTCAGCCTTATTTTGACTTATCAACTGTTTCAGATAATTCACTACCTAACTAAATATGAATTTAAATACAATATTTTTAGATGTCATATAAAAATTTGAAAAAATAAAAATTAAATAGTAATTTTATAAAAATAAAAAACTCATACAAACAAACTTTTAAGAAAGAAAGAAAAAAAAATAGCATGATTTTAATGGCTCTACGTTTTCTCCAAAATATTGAAGAAATATACTATATATTCTCTTTGAAGGGAAAATAATCGTGTAAGAAAACGTGCAAAAACATTAATCTACAATTTACTACTAATAACCTCACGTTATCAATAAATTACAATGTTGAAAATTCACTAAAGTCTGTTCTAGATGCTGAATTCTTCTTCTGGAGCTTTCAAACAAAACATACTCCACTCCTGGATACTTTCACTAACTAAAACATCTGGCTACATAGCACAACAAACAAAATGGGAGCATGACCCGTAATAAATTTTCTGTGTGTTTATATACTTAACTGCAAACAGCCTGTGGTGAGTGCTATTTACTGAACTGAGAGCATAGCCCGCTCGCTGTTAGACCCATCAATAATCACATGGATTCAGTGGCTACCTATACAATCTGATTTTATTATTTACTTCATTTTAATCAAAATAAACTTTAATAGAAACAGCTACATTATAAATACAAAGAGAATAGTGACAGTCAAATATTTAACTGGACACTTTAGGCTGGCCTCAAAATGTCATTCTTTTTGTTGCCTTTGCAAGAAACAAGTTAAAATCAAGCAGACTTTAAGCAAAAGTCCTATCTTAAAGCTTGAGTCATTATCTCAGCAGCTATTTAACATAATCAACTATGTTTTTCTGTTGATTGATGAAAAATACAATACTTATGTTCATTAGAAGGAAAGGTAAGCTCTTAAAATGTTATTGAAAAATGACAATTTTTAAATTCAAAAAGAAACTAATCCGTATACATAAAAACTTTTAGGTGCAAATGTGAGGTAAATATTTCAGGCCTTAGTGGCAATTAGTTTCTGAGATAATGGGACATTTGCATAGACAGTTTTACTTCTTCAGAAATTGCTTTCGAACATAAAATTAAAAAAGTGCAAACCTAACTTTGCAAACACAAGTTCGCAGTACTTGGAAACTCTATGAGTGGGATGACAGTGCTGCCAATAGCTAAAGTAAAACTTTCACATCAAAGTAATACCAAAAATGATATCTTCTCTACTAATATTGGCAAACAAAATGTTTTACCAAGTGAATGGACCAGAATGTTCTAAAAACTAGTACACAGTATTATTTTCAACTATTTACAATTAACATAGCTCTATGAAAGTTAATACCAAAATGAGCAGCACTTCCACTCCCTTCAAATAATGACAAAGTATTGAACATTTTAATAACGGCTATCTTGTGAGAACCTTATGCCACAATAAGAATATTTGGAATAAATTGTATGTTTTAAACATATTTTGTGTAGTACATTTTTACCATCACGTAACCTGCAATTATATTTACAAGATTTTACAACATTTCTTCCAAATGAAGTGGACTATTCGAGATAATACATTTTATTTGTCATGTAAAAATTTGTAATATACAATATTTTAATCAAAATCATTGAGACATTTTTGGAAAAATGATTTCAGCAACAATTCCAAAACAGATGTTTCTCAGAGCAGCTATTTTTTTTATATGAGCCGAACTGAGGTTAGGCTTAACCTCTTTATTTTCTTGATTTTATTTCTATAGTATTTTATACATTTACAAGGGTCATTCAATAAATAACTGGACTTTTTTTTTAAATTTTTTTATTACAAGAATGAAATACAAATTTATTTTTTTTCAATGCAACCCCCCCCCCCCCAAGTTCTATATACTTATGCCAGCGCTGGATAAGCTTATGAATTCCATATGAAAAGAATTCTGGGAGGGGGGGGTTATGTAACCATTATGCACTGTCGTCTAGACTTCATCTTCTATGAACCTTGAAGCAAAAGAGCTTCTTTCAGTGGGGCAAGCAGATCAACTTGAGGTATCTAATGTGACTCTAGCAGTGTGTGGCTTCGGGTTGTCATGCCACTAGACAATTAGTCCATGCCATTTCCTCAGAATTGTTGGTTTCAAATTTTGATACACAAGGTTTGCATACATGTCACTGTTTATATTTTGACCTTTCGACATGTAATGTTCAAGAATAACTCTGTTATGGTCCCAACATTACTTTGCCAGCACCATCTTTGGTTTTGGAACTCCTCGTTTGAACTCGTACACTTGTTTCACTTTTCTCGATGTTCGATTGAAAATGAAGGAAACTAGTCCTTCAAAACATGTTCCAGCAAAAATCCCAAGTAAGTTGTTTAGTGTAATTAATTGACTTGTAGTCAATTGTGTTCAATTCAAACAACTTTCACCATTTTGCACTGCCATCTTATGGTGAATTTTGATTGCTTTCAACCATTCTGCTCCATGCTGGTGCAAACCTGTAACTTGTTTTCACTGAATACCAGCATTCTGTTGGCGAGGCAGGGGTGCCAAGCCATCTGATAATAGCTCTAGAACACCAAAATATAACATAGAGGCACATACTTTGTCAAAATTATATATTTTTATATAACTTTTCTGGTTATTTATTGAGTCGACCTTGTGTTTCAGAGGATGATGTTGCATGAATCTCATCCACTTTGTTTCCTTGCTAGTAAACAAGTAAAAAAGCATGGGCCAGTTATCGTCATGTTAGGTCTATGTGAAGTTTGCCAAACATATACTCACAGGAAAAAACATGCATTACCTAAAAGGAGTACCTAACTTTAATGAGGAGGTATGCACATAATAACATTATATGACAATAAAAGCAACACAAAGCAAGCATACATGTCCCAATAGTCACATTAATATTTGGCATACCCCCCTCGGGCAGCGATACAAGCAAGTATTCGTGCATGCAGATGATCCTATAGGTGGCAAATGTCTTCCTGCGATACACTGTCCCCAGCATCCTGCACCTGTTGTCACAGTTCAGCAACGGTGGTGCCCTGCTTTGGAGACCCATCATGTCCAGGGAAGTTGTTGCACGTTGCAGCAGCTGCATGGAGACATTCGTTATCCTGATGAAGCAGCACATCGCCTTCCTGTTGAAGAAATGTAGGCCCTGCTGGCACAAACACCAGAGAGTTGTAACTGATGGCACCCCACAGAAGTTGGGCCTTTGTGTCGTGGTTGAATACACTCACCAGCAGTATGTTGTGCCATTAGCCCTTTCTCGACACCAAAGGAGAGGTATCTTGGCCAAGTGCTGACATTCCAGATGCTACATGTGCTCAGATTGCTTTCCTGGCACCTACTGATGTCCGTACAATCCAGACGTGCAGCCGCCCAGAACCTGGTCTACGATTGTGAGAATTTTCCACAGACCATTGCTGAAAAAACTGATACATGTGTAGCAATTTCTCGTTAGGCCCATCCAACAATTGGACCCAGTTCAAATGGGTATAGCGCGACAGGAGTGTCTTTTGACACTATTATGGTAGCACAGTGACTGTATGCAGAGGTGACACAAAGGTCATAGACACAGTTGTCTGCTGACCACTACACATCAATCACCAAAACTATAACACCGCATTATCCTCATACTACACCCATTTTTCGATAAACAAAGTGTTTAGCGGTGTTGCATTTATTTTTTTTATGAGTGTATATCTCCTTCAACATGTTTTCCAGTGCTGGTGGAAAACAAGTTTTTATAGCCAAGGTATGTTGACCAGTAGAGACGCTTGTTAACCAACGACATGTTGAATCAGTGGAAGAATCCCATATTATATGTAATAACAGCTTAGTACTGAAATGCCTAGCACAATGACTTCTTTGAAAACTCATTCAAAATACTTAAAATTGGCCAATACATATAAATAAGCAGAACATTTCAAATATTGCTTTGGCAGTTAAAACAAAAAATACAACATTTTGACCAAAATCATCAGCTTATCTCCTCTTAAAGAAAGTCAAGATAATTCTTAAGGCGTAGGGTCACATGATACTTGTAAACATCAGCGTTATGCAGTGCTACCAACATTACAGTCAGGTTTGAAAATGTTGCAGTTTTCACCCATCTTCAAATGTTGCAGTGTTTTTTACTACAGTTTCTCTTTAATATGTCTTGAGGAGGAACAGCAAGTAATGTTGACAAACATTTAAATTTGATAGTGAACTTCCTATCTGTTATCGAGTATTGAAAAGAAGGATTTCAGTAGATAAGGTGACTTATGTAATTTGTGTTGGCAGGCATGAATTTGAGACCTTTGTATCACTGTGCTAACAAGTGCTTTGCCTTTTTTTAGGTTAAAAAAAAGTAGCTGTATTTGTTTATATCATATTTCTAGCAATAAGATTAGTAATAATATGGAGCATTTGTTAATTAAGTAAATGGGAATCTTAGCTTTTCTGCATAAGGTAACAAAATTTGTGTTGAAAGGTTTGTGATTAACTTTTATCTGTGTTTCTGTGTGTTTTAAAACCAGTTTTTAAAATGTTATTTTTGAACTGTTAACAAACAGATTGTTTTAATGCTTGTCAATAAAACAAAGAACAGCTCAGTGGAGGTTTACGGAAGTTAGCAAGCATAACATCAGTGCAGTCTATTCATTTTGATTCCATGTGTCAAATATGTATTATTGATACCCAAAAAATACTATTTTACTAGTTGCAGCTGGTTATCAAGCCTTCTGTAGTTCTACGTCATTAGCAAGACTTCCCATTGCATCTATCATCAAATTTAAAAACTAGCCTGTTACAATTTACCCCTTTTAGTGCCATCCCGAATGGCAAAGTGCCAAGCAATTCTATTGCAGAAGTCAGGGTTTTAAATTATTAGTAATAAAATGAATACCAAATGACATAAAGAACTGAATCTTTTTTTCATTTTTAGTAAACCCTTTTGTCTACTGTAAAATATGTATTATATTGATGAGAAGTCTCTTCAATATCTTTAAAAAATCAAAAACATTTGAAAATGAAATTAAAAATCTATAAAAATTCAATAATTAGGCACACAGAAAATTAATGCTAATTAAATGAAAGTACAGATATTTCTTTACTAATACAGCAGCCTGTTTTGGTATGGTGTTTTATTTTTCAAAATAAAAAAAAATGAATTCACATGACCTGAAAACTGAAAATTCAAAACACACAAATAAGCATGATACCACTATTAAAGCAATAGGATACAAATGACGCTGTACAATTTAGCACTTATGTTACTGCATAGCTGAATGGTTGATTCACATTGTGTTACTGCATAGCTGAATGGTTGATTCACATTGTGTGCATCTTCTGCTTATACCAAGGAACACTTCAGATGCATAAACCACAAACATCTAGAGAAATTAGCAGTTGCTACCCATTTTTGGACAGAAAACCATGACATAAACCCAGAGCCAAAACTATTGAAACACATAACTCATTTGGAAAAACAAAAAAAGGATTATCAACTTCGATATACCCCAGGGCGACTCACTGTACAAAACTCATAGAACCACACCAGAGCAAGCAATGGATCGATCAGCGTCACCACCAGCAATTAGTCGATGTCCGTTTGACAATGGAGGAAACTAACCTCTGAAACATGTTCCAGGAAATTTAAATGTGAGTCTTGTTTAGTATCATTAATCAACTCAATGTTTACATTTAATTTGATCGCAACAACACTTAATCAAATAAAAAAATAAAACATGCCACATATTGTTTTGCAAATTTTAGCATTAACATATGCACATTTCTATATTACACTGCCATAACGCAGTGAGTTACCAGAAGAGGTAATCTGAAGGTGGAACTGGTCCACTCCTTCAAGATGCAGTTGCAATCCAACTGTCTGAATCATCACAGAGATTGATAATTAATTAGTGGACACCATTCCCTCCAAATCTTACTTTGTTTGCTCTTCCTGAACAAAGTGTGATACACAGTCACTCCATTTTCGGCTGTCACATGTTTAAAAGCTGCTTACACAAGATGTCGCATCTTTGCTAATTAAAGTTTTGCGCACTTTATGCTGATTTTGGAAATACCAGTAAATTCTACCGTTAAGATAACATTGTTTAATGAAAAGGTGTAGCACTTTTTACAAATCTTATTATATACACTAGGAATAATTGTTTCCTTGTGTATATTTCACTACACTGGTATAACTTGCTGACTAGAAGCAGCTGTTGAACTACACAACAGATATGCATTGTTATATAAAGAAATAATTATTAAATGAGAGTAAATGTTGTTCCTTAATCATTCATACAACATTTCTGCACTCACTCGGCAATTTAAGAGGAACTATTTTGTGATAAAGAATAGCAATCAGAGCCATTGCAACCTGTTGCTTTTGTTAACTTGACCAGTGAAGTATTGAGACAGCAAATACTGGACACTCATTGAAACACTTTGTTTTTCCCAACTTGTGCAAGTATTCTACCTGGTACTGCATGCAGCGTTCCATCCTGTGGAACCACTTCTGAAAGCCTACATGCCACTGCTTCTTCAGGTCATCTCTCCATGATGCCACAAAATATTCCTTAAGGCTTGCTTTCCTACAATCTGTGAACTAGAACTTAAAACTGCACATGATTAAAATGGTTGAGAAGGTTGCATGGCAGTGAGTAACAGATAGTACTGATAATGAGGTGCATCCCATGTTTGCTGAGAGGAACCTCAAGGGCAATCCAGCAACTGACCTTTGCTCTACACAGTCACTGCATGCCAACAAATATGCTATGTATAATCAGCAGAGCACGCAGGTCTTGATTTTCCCAATTCCTTCCAAAACTTCTGTTTCTTCTCTATATTTGGCATGTTGTACATTCTTTAAAAGTTCATTACGACAAACAAAGTCAATTATTCTCTCTTCCTCAGTTTGTTTTCCACTCATTATGTACAAATATTTAAACCAAATTACAACTATAACCTCACTTATGCTATCTCGTCATCCAAAGCTCAACTGAACTGAAAAAACAACTTCCACTGTAATTTTTGCTGCCTAGATTTCTAGTGGAAAACTTAAAATTTCTAGTGACAAACGAGAAAGGAGAGATTAAGTTGTCAGTTCAATTTCATTAAGTTCTCGGCTGGAGGAAAGCACTTTCATAATAAATAATAGCACAGTTGGTTATCACATGATCCGAACTAAAAAATATGAAGTTGGGTGTTGAGATTGGAGGAAAGCGAGCCTTTAGTCGTGTCTTTGGAACTTTTGAAATGCCTTAGGAAGACTGTACCATTTTGTGGTATTCAAACACAACTGTTATCTAGTGAACACTTGTAGAGAAGAAAGAAGCCACCATTTTCTTTCTGACACTGCCTGCTCTCTTGATCTTGACATCTGGGAACACCCAAATAGAGGACTGACGTTTTGCTTCTAGGTCAAACTGATGTATTCATAAAGTAAGGGCTGAAGCTTTGCTGACAGCGTATTAACTGTAGGATCTTTGAAACGTTGAAGTGAATCCATGTACTTACCTGGCGTTGATATACCCATGTTTTGTCACACATAACATGGCAAGACTTTCCACAGTTAAATCTTTGCAGCATTTCTTGGCACCAGACCACCCTATGAAACTTCTGTGCTTGAGCTAAATTATGGGGCACCCATCTTGAAAACATTTTTTTACACAAAGGTGTTGATAAAGGACGTTTGAAACAGCCTGTGAACTATACCCCCTCCGCTGAATCCCTGCGGGTGGTTTCGCATAAGGTTGACTATGCTGCCTTTGCCAGAGTAACTAGTAAACAACAACTGATTACAAATGTCTCTAGACAAATATAAACTTGTAAAAAATAAATGAATGCCAATGAATAATGAAGCTAATTATTGATGTTAATTGAAAATAACAGTGATACTATAAACGTATGTAGCATACATTACATATTTATGACAATATAGAAGAAATTAATGCAAAATAGCTTGCATTAGAAATCAGAAAAAGGTATAACAAAGAAATTTTCACCGGTTTAGAATTTTAATGGCTCAATTCCATCCAAGTGTCCGTCGTCATCATTCTTGGAAGTTTCATCGGCACTTATCGTCATCATCAAGACATATCATTAGTGGTTCACATTCACTGATGATTCAGTCTAATTTCTGTGCCTTTCGTATTATTTTGTGTACATGATTCACTTTCTTCTTTCACCCTCACGACACGTCCCCCGCAAGAGTCTATCCTCCTCAGTAATTGTGAAAGTCTTGTTATGTTCCCTCATGTACAAACACCAACAGCTCAATGCATGTATTGAGAGTTCACAAACTGAGCATGCGGTTGAAAATAGCCAGATATTGCAACGGTGCAGCATCTGGATGCGTTTCCATTGTCTGACTGACCAGAATGCTGCTTTGTTATTGGTTCAGATAATGCTTTTCATCTATTGTTTGCAGGTGTACCACCTTAACTCCCAACTGTCAAGTGCAAGGACTTGTGGCGGGGGTATAATCGCTGTCAGCTCAAATCCTTGTAGGTTACTCTTGGATCTTCCACAATGGTGATGTTTTTCTCAGTCACTACTGTTATTGGTCTGACATCTTTAAGAAATTGCCCCTCCCTCTTGAATGCTCCAAACTAGCAGCACACAGTGGCACATGACGGAGAATACTCCCCAAAAGCCCCATCAAACTCTCTAGTGTCTCTGTTTCATTTAAGCCACATTTGAAGTTGTACAAAATCATTTCTCTCTCTGAATCACTTTCCAGACTTCAAACATAAAATGAGGGAAAATGAACAACACAACTATGCTCTGCCTCCTACCATAGTATTACCAATGAGTAATCTATTTCAACACAGCAACAATGTTTTCCCCAAGGGTGCCCAATACTCCGTGTCTCAGTACTTCTCCTTAATTGGTGAAAAATTACCTTGTGATTGACATGCCTGCAGAAACGTGGCTACGTGTTGTACACTGTTACGTTATTTACTTGCTGTCCATCTGCAGTGTCACATGTTCCACTACTTCTATCTCACTTCCCATGTGTTGAACTCTGTTCCCCATTTCTCACTAGTTACCTCATTTCAACATTGGGTCCTGTACTTCACTAACATAACCTCAACTTGTTTATCAAGACATTTTCAAATGACAGTGTCACTCGTGATAGTTCTAGGATGAGAACCAGAGCAATGTCCGTGATATATAAAAGGTAGTAACAATTATAAATGTATAACATAACCAAACTTTTCACACAATCAGATCAGTCATGCTTGAGAATGCATGCGTAAATTTCCACTGAACCCGTAGATGTTGCAACACTGATGTTATCATGACTCTGATAGTTATGTATTCTTACACTGTGATTGGTCAGCAACTTGACGAGTCCCTGCCAGCAAACGACACACCCCACACCAACCATAGTGACCCTTATTTCATCAGCTTCTATCGTGAATTGCCTTGAAATGTGCAGTATATGTTACAGCCAATGACAAACTGGATAATAGTGTTGAATATTTGTTAAACAAAGTCCAAAGCATGGTCTGCAGATGTAAGGAAAATTATTCCTTTACAGTTCTTAGGTTAAGCAGAAGTTTTAGTTAAGGTATGGAAGCCACTTAAGCCAGACTTATGCTTTTGTGAGTGTCACAGTAGGACAATGTTTGCTTTTACTGACAGCAAAGTTGGCAATGCTTGGGCATGCACATTGGATGAACTTTCATCATTTGTTTATGGTGACAGTGTTCCTAAAATTACCTATTGTACATTAACCAGCGATATATAGTGAAAGTGACAAAAAACTCGGGTCAAAACGTAATGCAAACTTTACTTCTCAAAAAGTGAGAGTTCTCATAGAAATTGTGAAGTGTGCATGCCTTTCTTGGGCACTCGACTCCCTTCTCTTCATTCAGTAGGTCTTGTGCAATTTCGGAAGCAGAACACCAATGAATATGCAACATGAAATATGCTATACATGCAGACATCTACTGACTTAAATCTCAGAATTTGCATACTTCATTTAATAACTCAGCTAGTTTGTGGTAAATTAGATAACGTATTCACCATAATGGCTGAATGCCTCGAAGAAAGAAACCTTATTTGGCTGACAGAACTGCAGAAAGACAGATAAGTGAGCTCTCTCTTCTTTCCCCCAGCCCTTCTTGTAAAACTAGTGCCCAAGAAAAGATGTGTGCATACCAAGTATATAATAAAGCGAAAGCAGTCAGACAAAAAAACAAATAGCAAAACTTGTGATGCAAAGAGTGTGAGGAGAATGTCCTGAAAGCTCTTCACGCTGTAGATTTGCAATTAGCATGAAAGCATTGCTTCTGGCGAAACTGAATTATAAAGCAATAATAAATATATGCAATGACAATGAGAGTGAAAGTATACAATAACGGTATGAAGTGTAAAATTAAGCTTTATTTGTCAGTTTTATATTTATTTCATTATATCTGTGTATCATGAGTAATTTCTGGTAGCATCATTGTCAACTATTTACTTAAAATCTCTCATTGAATTCTTGGTCAACCATACATCAGAAAATACCTCATTGTAAACATTTTAGGTGGTCTTGTGTATGTCGTCTTAGCTGACATGGCAATTGCTTAGTTTAAGCTAAGCTCAGCTTAATACTGTAAAACTCCATGTAGCTCAAGCTTAAACTGTGAAACTGATAAGCAATATTGTTGTTTTAAATGTAGAGATACGTTTATATCAAAGTGGTAGAAAATGTAACTCTCTGAAACGTTAGCTAATAAAGATTTAAGTTCTGCTGTGTATGTGTATGCAGTCTAATATATGAGGTGTTTATTTTCAAAATTTCTCTTCTGTATTTTCAAGATTTGTGGAATCCTTATAACTCAACTAAATGTGGAGTTAGAGAGCGTTGGTGTACCAAAATGTCTAGTTTTACGGAATAAGGGGTCTGTTATTCACAATTCATAACATAATACAAGAGCCATCCAGAAAGTGATAGAAGTTTTGGCATAACTAAACAATAACAAAAGTTACCAACACACAACTTTATTTACAAAGCTACACTACCTTACTCTATTTCTCAACGTAATCATCATTGCTATCAAGGTATGTATTGTCATGTGGTACCAGTTTTGTAATGCACCCAAAAATTCCATACCAAGAGTTCACCAAAATATATGTTTTGAGACCCCTGAATCCGAAAAAAGCAGCTTTAGAAAAATGTCCATGTATGTGTGGGTGTGTGTGTCTGTGTCTAGCATAGCTTAGAAATAAAAAGTATATTAAATACTAAACTTGGTATTTGAGTTCAGTATCTTCCAAGAATGTGATAAGATTTTCAAGAAAATCTCCCTCACACCCAACTACCCTTTACGTAGAAAAATTTCCAAAACTGTTAATTTTCTTGAAAATGGCTGTAACAATTTTGATTAAAATATTGTATATTAAAGATGTTTACCTGATAAATAAAGTGTATTATATCTTGAATTTTCTGGGAACAGCCTCTGAAGACCTCTTTATTCTGCAAGAATTTTGCATAACTGGTAAACCATGAGATAGACAAAAGCTTACTAAACTATGAATGTACATCTCCTTAAAACACACACTTAATGTCATACATTTTTTCCATGGAGTTAACCATATTCAAGATAATCCTTGTTATTGGTTTCAGTTTTAAAATACTTATGCTTTTCTCATACAGGTATCTATCAGCTCCTGGCCATACAAAGGAACTTCAGTCACATAGCAACCAGATTTTAAAATATTGACTATCATTTTAGCCTAGTATGTTCCCTTATTTCCCTTCTACTTACAAGAAAGCAAATAAATAATTTCTGCTAATTTTTTCGATTAGCATGAAGTAAATATAAAAATCCTTTTAACAAAAAATTGATGTAGAGAAAGCATGTGAATGGAACACATCAGATTTTTAATCTTGTCTTACAAACAGTCATTGTCACATTGATGTTGCAGATGGGGATGTGATTTTTATAGTAAAAATAAACAAAAATACCCAAGTGTCTCCCTTAAGGTGTCTATTCAGCTAATGCTATAGTTTTAAGTTGTAATGGCTGAATCCACTCCGTGATCAGCTGCCTCTTATGCACACAAGACTGCACCAAAGTTAACTTGATGGTGTGGTTGGCTGCAATTATCCTTAAGTGATGGGGTGCCTCCAATAAGAAATAAAACCTGCACAATTTTTTATAAAATTGTGTATTATTTTATGTTATTTTAACAACATGGTGACAAATTTGTTGGTACGTCAGCTCTTTGATGCAGTAGCCTTTAAGGCCACATCCTCATATTTATATAACTTTTTGTAACCATTTAAAATTAGACACCATAAATGGCGATACATCACCTAAGTGAAGAAAGGTGTGGGCTGGAAAGAAAATGAAATGATCCCCCAGGCCTCGAATACTCTTAATATCATCGGGAAGAATGGAATGCAAGAGAGCGAATGGCTTCACTGCCAACTGCTCAACAGTAGATACCAACCAAGCACATTATACCACTTGCTTCATGCCAAGTCAAGATGCCATTCAGTCCATAGTCAGATAGCCAAGTGCAGGTAGTTTTTTGAGGTCTCATCCCTTAGCTGTGTGGCAAGGAGTCGTAATGCTATCACTATGTGAGGATAGATGGCAGTGCAATTACTATTACCATCTGTCTACTACTCTGGGGTCCTCTGTTCCATAACTCCGATGTCAGAAGTGTTACCATCTGCACAAAAACACTCACAAGTTCTACAAACCTGTATAAATTTATTGACAAACATCTCTCAGTGAGTATCTGGAACTGGATAATAAATAAATTGCCTACACACATTCACTTTTCCTGTTTTTCATAGAAATTATGCTGTTTAAGTGCATATTTTTTTGACAGGCATTTCCCTACACTAATAAGAGAAAAACATTCCTAAATAATTTACACACAACATGGATATTGTTGAAACACAAACCAAAAAGCAGTGACTGAGACAGTTCACATATGATAAATGTGAATACTGAGCGCTCTGCCATCTCGCACGTAAAAGAACCTCAAGTCTGATAGAGCAAAATTAAGCGGTCTTTCATGCCCAGTATAGAATTGGACGCTGAGAACCACAGCAGTTAAAGAGCATCCATAAATAAAACATCATTTACATTTCTTGCACAAAGTCTAAAAATTCAGAAACCTTTTATTTTATATTCAGAAAATAAAAATACTGGGTTGACAGACCATGATAGGCTACGGTATAGGCTGGTTGACAGGTCATAAGCTAAGGTATAGGCTGGTTGACAGACCATGATAGGCTAAGGTATAGGTTGGTTGACAGGTCGTGATAAGCTAAGGTATAGGCATGTTGACAGGTCGTGATAAGCTAATGTATAGGCAGGTTGACAGGTCATGATAGGCTAAGGTATAGGTTGGTTGACAGGACGTGATAAGCTAAGGTATAGGCTGGTTGACAGACCATGATAGGCTGATGTACAGGCTGGTTGACAGACCATGATAGGCTAAGGTATAGGCTGGTTGACAGACCATGATAGGCTAAGGTACAGGCTGGTTGACAGACCATGATAGGCTAAGGTACAGGCTGGTTGGCAGACCATGATAGGCTAAGGTATTGGCTGGTTGACAGACCATGATAGGCTAAGGTATAGGCTGGTTGACAGACCATGATAGGCTAAGGTATAGGCTGGTTGACAGACCATGATAGGCTAAGGTACAGGCTGGTTGACAGACCATGATAGGCTAAGGTACAGGCTGGTTGACAGACCATGATAGGCTAAGGTATAGGCTGGTAGGCAGGTCGTGATAGGCTAAGGTATTGGCTGGTTGGCAGGCCATGATAGGCTAAGGTATAGGCTGGTTGACAGACCATGATAGGCTAAGGTACAGGCTGGTTGACAGGTCGTGATAGGCTAAGGTACAGGCTGGTTGACAGGTCGTGATAGGCTAAGGTACAGGCTGGTTGACAGGTCGTGATAGGCTAAGGTACAGGCTGGTTGGCAGGCCATGATAGGCTAAGGTACAGGCTGGTTGACAGACCATGATAGGCTAAGGTATAGGCTGGTTGACAGGTCGTGATAGGCTAAGGTACAGGCTGGTTGACAGACCATGATAGGCTAAGGTACAGGCTGGTTGACAGGTCGTGATAGGCTAAGGTACAGGCTGGTTGACAGACCATGATAGGCTAAGGTACAGGCTGGTTGACAGACCATGATAGGCTAAGATATAGGCTGGTTGACAGGTCGTGATAGGCTAAGATATAGGCTGGTTGACAGACCATGATAGGCTAAGGTACAGGCTGGTTGACAGACCATGATAGGCTAAGGTACAGGCTGGTTGACAGACCATGATAGGCTAAGGTATAGGCTGGTTGACAGGCCATGATAGGCTAAGGTACAGGCTGGTTGACAGACCATGATAGGCTAAGGTATAGGCTGGTAGACAGGTCGTGATAGGCTAAGGTATTGGCTGGTTGGCAGGCCATGATAGGCTAAGGTATAGGCTGGTTGACAGACCATGATAGGCTAAGGTACAGGCTGGTTGACAGACCATGATAGGCTAAGGTATAGGCTGGTTGACAGGCCGTGATAGGCTAAGGCAAGGATCCCCAAGGGTGTGCAGGGCTATACACTCACTGTGGGCCGCACAGCTAGTCCAGCACATCTGCGTAGTGGAGGTGTCCTACTTACGATGGCTGGTACATCCGCGTTGGGAAGACAATCATCCACACTTGTGATGTTTCGAGCAGAATATGAAGAAAACTCTGTTTATGGAAGAAAATGATGCTGTAAAATGTTTAGTATGTTAAAAACTTCTAAACAAAATAACTATTATAATTTGCAAGGGCAATCCTCGCTATGTCATGCACACGATTATGATAAATACAAAGACACTGAACGCACGTGTGTTGTTGATCTGAAACGTAGAACGAACAAGGAAGATTTAAATACTTCTGCTAGTGTTAGAGTGAGTTGCAAAATAACATTACATATTGCCAGGAACTTGCCATTCTTCAGTGAAGGAGAGATGATAAAACAATATTTAATTGATGCAGTTGAAGAATTGAGCCCACGGTTATCAATCAGTCGGTTTATCCGCCTCCACGATAACATGTGTGTAGGACTTGCAGATGATATTCGGAGTCAGTTGTTTGGGATCACAACATTTTCTTGCAATAGAGTAGAGCAATGATATAACTGACACTGCACATCTTTTCATCTACATCAGAGTGTAGAAACCTTGGCCTTTGATGAATATATGACATACTGCGACAATTGCGCGAAGAATTTGAACGTAGATTCCAGGACATTATACCACTTGAGAAACAATTTGTCATTTGCAATACCATTTTCAGTGGATATCCTCGATAGTCCTGTTAAACTGCACTTGAAAGTAATAGATATGCAAAATGATATGGAGTTAAAAGATAAATATCAAAATAGAAAAAAGTATAAACCATTTCTACACCTCTGTAAGATGCGAAAGATTTCCTAAACTCACAATATGGCATATTCGGGACAACCTATGTTTGCGAATCACTGTTTTCCTCAGAAAACAATAATCCCACGTATTGAACAGCTGGTTAAAAACAGACAACTGCAACATCACAGCGATTGTGAGATGGCTAAGAAAGAGCAGTTTTCATAGAGATATTTATTTGTATTGTTTACTTCATTGAATTGCATAGTACCAACAAGAAGAAAGGTCTATATCATATTACATTATTTATTTAGTTTATCAGTTTTATACGAGTGTTTGTATTATATTAGATGTGAGTATTAAAGTGTATAAAATGCTGCTATCATTATTATGTAATGCCACTGCAGCACCTCCATTTCTTGCCTGCAACTGGACGGCCAGGGCTTGAGGGCTTTTCCTGCCGCCCGCCCAAGCGTGTGGACGGTTGGGGACGCCTGGGCTAAGGTATAGGCTGCTTGATAGGAAACTAAGAAATAGACAAAAGCTAACGTAGCAGGAAATGTAGAGCTCATTAAAACACAATTTGTTACATAACAACAATTTTAATGAAAGGGAACAGTGATACGTATCAGTAGAATATATCTGAGTTGGCTTTGTAACACTTATCACATGTAGTTTTTCCAAACCGGTTTTGAAGCCATGTGTTTCCAACTGTTGTATACATTTTTTTTTTTTTTTTTTTTTTGTGGAATTGATTGTTTTTGACATATTTCTTGTTTTTAATATCAGTTCTGTTTTCTCATATACAGGAATTTGTCAACTCCTGTCCATACAAACAAAGGAACTTCAGTCACATAGCAACCAGCTTTTGACTATCACTTTAACCTATGATACTCCCTTATTTCGCTTCTACTTACAAGGAAGCAAGTAAGACTATTTCTGCTATTTTTTTCTCAAATAGCACGAAGTAAATAGAAGCATAAGCTTTTTAATGATAATTTGGTGCAGAGATGTAGAGAAACTCATGTAAATGGAATACATCAGTTTTTTTTTCACTATATCTCCTAAACAATTTATTGGCACTTAATAGGTTTTTGGGTTACACTATTCAATTACTCTAGAATTATTCAGCACCAACTGAAACTACAAGGAGGAATGTTTGTTACACCTTGCTTGTGTAACATGAATGTAATGGCAGACAGCTCATATCAGCTGATACAGCGCTGTCTGTTAGGAATCACTATGGATGTCCCCAAGTTTAGGTAGTGAGTTTGTCACATATTGCCTCTTGCAGAGGACTAGCAAACGATGTGTAGAAGGGTGGACGTCAACAGTTTCGAGGTCACCTTAGTGAAACGGAAATTCTATTGCACCTTTTCAATAATTATATTTGGAATATTTACTTGCGTCTCATAAACTTACAGTTGCAGTATTTATGCTGATAGGTAACACAAATAATTGGGCGGTTATGGTAATGTAGAGAGCTTTAACTTCCACATTACAATAAATGTTTGTTCATATTCTTTACAGCAGTAATGAAAACTGCCCTACAGAATAAATTAAGAACATACAAAAACTAAAGAATGCACAAAATGTCCTAGTGAAAAACATTTTTGCACTGCCCTGTTTACGAAATCAGCAATGCATGCAGTCCAAGGTTCAATTCCCCATCTCGTCTTTGAGACAAGGGGCTTGCAGAACTAATAATGATGTCATGAATTTACCCACTGGCACTGAAGGCCAAATAAATCTGAAATCCAGTATTTTTATTTTCTGAATATAAAATAAATGTTTTCTGAATTTTTAGACGTTTGTACAAGAAATGTAAAATGTAAATGTCGTTTTATGTATGCTCTTTAACTGCTGTGATTCTCAGTGTCCCATTCTATACTGGGCGTGAAAGACCGCTTAATTTTGCTCTATCAGACTTGAGGTTCTTTTACGTGCTGTAAATCTATGACACGGGACCAGTGGCTTTACTTCCCTTCCAAAGGAAGCCATGCTAAGGATTTTTATGCCCAAAATAATCCATCGTCCTCTGCCAGGTTTGAACCCGTGACCTTGGGTATAGAAAGTTAGCATGGTAACCATTACACCATGGAGGGAAACTATTTGTACAAGAAAAACACCTAAATAATAATAATAAAAAGTGATGTGTTCCATCTACATGAATTTATTTATTCTGCAAATAAAGTATTCTAACAAATATTATTCTTTTTCTACATCATACCAATCGAGGTATGCATTAACAGATGTCTTATTACTTGCTTCTTTATAAGTAATTAGATTTTGACTAAAATTCTTTTTATATACCTATGTCTCTTAAGCATGTCTTATGTATAGGGCTCGAATTTTTAGGTGCTAAAATCTTGGGAAATATTTATTTTTTATGCACTAAAATGTTAAAAATATGTGCCAAAACAGATAAAATATTTTTTAAAGATCTGAATGGCTGATCTAATAGAAATATACATGGTACTCACCAATCATTTGCAGGAGGCATCACCAAATACTGTAGAGTTACAGGTTTCCTCAGATGTTCCATCCCGAAAGATTGTGATGAAGTGCCTTAAATTTCAAAAATGATCACTCCATGTCACAAGAAGTAAGTCCAGTGCAATTATAACATGGAATGTCACTCACATCAATAATTTTGTTATGTTTCCCATCCAACACATTTTAAATTTCACACATTATGTTAAATCCACAATGTGTTAATTATTTTCAAACACTTGCTTGCATTTTCTTTTTAAATTTTGTGCTGCAGGACCAGAAAGAACATTTCCACATCCTGAACTACTTGAACTGCTTAACAACTGTTGGACTTCAATGATATTAAGTTACAAATATCAGATTTTTCAGATGTTGAATTTGATTCCAGATTAGTGCAGTGAATTTAAGCTCCACAAATAAAGTTTCAACTTTTTTTTTTAGAGTATGCCTACACAAGCAAATTTAGGTTTACAAGATAGCGCTTCACTTAATGTTAAATCCACTATTATTTTTTAACTCTTCCTTGCATTTTCTCAGAATACACTGAAATTTAGAAGCCTGTGCTGAAGTACTTGGCAGTGAATAATAAATAAAACAGCTGTCTTATGTTGGTCTGCTGTTATACCTTTACCACATGACTGACAATACAGGATTTTACCATCACAACTGAAAATATCCTTGAATCTGCTGCGAAGTCAAAACTGTCGATATGTAACTTCCCAACACAACTAGGTTGTCTAAACTTTGCAGATTCACAAATGAGTAACTGACTACACAGTTTAACAAGTATCAGTGTATATACTAGCCGGGCTGTGTTTGTTTATGGCAGTGGAGCAATTCCTGTTCTTATCTTGCGAGCTCTTGTAACAAAGGAATGCGTTCCTCAAACTGAAGGGCTAGTACAGCTGACGTATCAGCTCTTCCAATAATTCACAACAAATTACATCATCTAGCATATCTAATTGAGCATTACACAAGTGGATAGTGACTTGTTACAAATAGTTCTGCTGCTGCTTTTGTGATTTTAGAAATTATGTGAAAATTACTTTTAAAAAGTTTCCTTTATGTGATTTTTGTGTAATTTATGTGAAAATACGAAAAGTATTTATTTACATAAAAAAAATCAGAAAATATGCATTTTTATGTGCAATAAAACTTAAAATGTCTGGTCTAGGGCACATACGCAAAACATTGAACTCAATTTCAAATTCATATTAGGATGCAAACAAAATTTGTATTTACCTAAAAATCTGAGCCCTATTTATGTAAATATGTTAAATTACAAAAATTGGGGTTGCAAGAAGCATTTGATATTGTCTTGTCTTGTATTCGGATAAATACGGTAAGTAATAAGACTGTTTCTGCTAATGTTTATCTTGATTAGCATCAAGTAGGTAAAAGAATAAACTTTTGTAATAAAGTTTATTTGCAGAACAGGTAGAGAAAGTCATTTGAATGGAACACATCAAAATGTTCGATATAGTTTGGTTTTTCCTGTTCGATAATTGAATTAACCTTTGTCGCCATGTTGCAGATGACTTTTGTAAATAATTCTTCACCCCTTCCTCTAGAATGCTGAGCTATATTTTATTGGTTCAACCTTTCCTTGTGTACCAATCATACTGAAGCACTCTTTCATAGTTTAGATTTCCCTGTTTGTTTTAAAGGCCAGTCACATAATGATCCAATAGTGGCAGTGAAAACCTTACAAACAGAAAACACTTATAACAATTTACGGAAATGCTCCACTTAGGCTTAACAACTTCTGAACTCTGAATTTTCCAAGAGAAAGTTAGATATAACAGTACAGCTAGAAAAATTGATAAAAAAAGCCAGTCATATGAACTATTCCAGCATTGTTAAACATATAATAGTATATTAATAAAATAATTAATAATTGTAACTAATCTTCACTTATCTTTTGAAATCCAAGGTCTATTGCATCCTCAGCTTTGTTTCTTTTTGCTCTTGTTGTTTATTTAAATTGTTATGGTTACTGCTGCTATGTGAATTGTGTACTAAGGTATTGCTAACTGCTGGAATCAAAACAAATTTGGTGAGAGTCAATTGGTGGTATATCAAAATTCATTGCATCATTTTTATACTTTACTATAAATATTTTCTCCCAAACCATTAAATCTATGGGTCCATTTAACTGTTTTAATAATTTAACATCTATAGACCCATAGATTTCAAAAGATAAGTGAAGATTAGTTACAATTATTAACTATTTTATTAATATTTGTGTACTTCACTGTTACTAGCTTCTTTTTACATTAATAATGTAATAGTAATTTATTATTATTTTTTTTTTTTTTTTTGCTTTGCTTCTGATGAACTAGCTTACCAATAACCAAACTTACAACTGTCAAGGTCCTCCAACCAAACTGTTAATAATTAGTGATTTTGTGATTTCTATTTGTAAATATAGACTTGATGTTGATGCAACAATTGTTTTCCCCCCTCCCTCCTGACTTCAATGCTGTCGGTATGCAAACCAAAATACTATTATTTCCTTCTATGTACTGAATAGATGACATATTTGTATTTCATAAAAGTATAGTATATAAGTAATCTTAATAAGGGCATAAGAAGATATCACATAATTTTGGAAAATTCCATTCAATTCCAGGAGACTCTCAGCCATTCCGGGAGATTTGGAATCCTAGCTCCACTTTTTATGCACTTGAGTGCATACCTGCTGCCTTTGTAGTGAAAAATAAACAGCACACTTTCAGTAATAACTTCTGATCTTAGGAGAGAAAATTTATTATTTAGAATAATATGAAAATTTCAAAATATTTTAAAGGTACAACAAATGCAACAATCCTAAAAAAAAAAAAAAGTACATGGCCAGACACAACCATAATGAAGTCCTGGGACGTTGATGACAATGATGTGCAGAGGAGTTCATTTTCAAGGACAGACTACACCATTTAAAGCCAATAATATAATATGAGAGAAATTATTATAAGTATACATATACTTGAACCTTCTGCCAGCATAAAACAGGACTGTACTTTGTAATGAATACAAAAAAAAACCATACCTACAAAATTGGCTAAAAATTTTGTTTTACATATTGCTACTTCCACTCGATTGCTTCAAATTGAAAAACATTTATTGCTTATTCATGGTCACTGCCTATAAGTTTATAATATTCATCGTTATCTATTTCTATTCTTAGTGGAGATTTTTGCATGGGTAGGTTGTTTTTTCTCATTGTTTTCTTTAAGTTTAGCTTTGTCCGTAGGTCTCCACCATCAAACTTAGTTGTGGCAGGCTCTTCCCCACTGGAGGAGCCCTCTCGCTCCCATTGGCTAGTCTTTTTAAGTCGATCCCAAACAGTTGAACTCGTAGCTGCACGTCCTCCCTTTCCTAACCTGCTACGGAGGTCACTACGGCTTCTCGATTCTCGTTCTTCAGAGTATCTACTGCTTCTCCAGCCTCTACTGCTACTGCTGCCACCTTTAGACCGATAAGAATCGCTTCTTCGTCTCCTCTCGGAAGATCTAGATTCTCTTCTTCTTCTTCTTTCTCTGCTGTGCTTTCTTCTGGACTGTTCCTGTACGCGAGCCCTGCGTCGCTCAATGCGAATTGCTTCCTCATCAGCGTACATGCGCATGCGGGGCACTTTGCTCTTCCTCGTCCATTCTGAGGACTCATTGCTGGTGTTGCTAGAGGAAGATTCAGAGGAATCGTCGTCATCTGATTCAGACGGCGTAGCAGCACGAGGAGCACCAGTCTTGATGCGATCAAACACGGATCTACTTTGTGGCTCTTCTGTCGCCGATTCTCTTTCTCTCTTTACAGGCAGCGGTGGTGGCGTAGGCGGCGGACTACCACGGTCATTTGGTTCTGTAAACACAAAAACATATTGTTGAAAACAGTCCTTTTATAATTAAATACTTAACATCTAAGAGTTATAAAGATCTATATGGCAATGTTGATAATAATTGAGTGCGAGGAAAGCAAAATGTGAAGAGAAAAAATATGGAATAAAAACAGGGACAAGTTACCGCCATAGATAATGTACTTACAACTTTTTGGAAACAATAAGAAAGAATTTCTGAAACAACTGACGAGGTTGTAATTTGTAAAAGAGATAAATAGATTAAGTTGGTAGGGTATAAAAATGAACAAATACCTTTAATATGCAGGATATTAATCAAAATCATTAGAGCTAGTTTTTAGAAAATAAAAATGTTCAAAAGTTTTTCCATGTAAAGGGTAGTTGGTGAATTGGGGGCTTTTCTTCAAAATCTTTGTGGTGCATTCTTGGAAGATACCAAACCTAAATACAAAGTTTTTTTTTTTTGGTGGAAGTTTGTAAACAAGTGTTGTTATATTCATTTATTTGATGAGTCGAATAATTACACTAAACAACACTTACTTGGGATTTCTGCCAGAACATGTTTCAAAGGACTAGATTCCTTTATTTTCATTGATGTCCAGTTGAAAATGAAGGAAACTAGTCCTTCGAAACATGTTTCGGCAAAAATCCCAAGTAAGTGTTGTTTAGTGTTATTAATTGACTCGTCAAATAAACAAAGTTTGGTATTCAAGTCTTTTCATTTTTGATCCTTGCTGTCCACAAACACATGGACCTTTTTCTAAAAATGTTTTTTGGGACACAGAGGACCCCAAAACGTATATAATACAATAGAGGACCCCAAAACATAATACAATATAAGTTTAACTTCAAGCAAGCAATTCAACATAAAAAATCTGATGTATGCTATTCACATGACTTTCTCTACAACTCTGCAACAAATTATTGTTAAAAAGCTTATTGTTCTATTTGCTTAATGCTAATCGAAAAAAAAATTAGCAGAAATAGTCTTATTACTTGCTTCCTTGTAAGTAGAAGCGAAATAAGGGAGTACCATAGTTTAAAGTGATAGTCAAAAGCTGGTTGCTAAAGTTCCTTTGTTTGTCTGTAAAGGAGTTGACAAAGTCCTGTGTGAAAAAAGTACAAGTTTTTTAAGCTGAAACCAAAAACAAGGAATATCTCAAAAATGATCAACTCCATGAAAAAAATGCATATAACATAAATTGTGTGTTTTAAAGTGCTCTATATTTTTTGTATGGTAAATTTTTTTCCATCTCTTACGGTTTAGCAGTTATGCAAAATTCATCCAGAATAAAGTAGTCTTCAGAGGCTGTTCTCAGAAAATTCAAGATATACATTTTATTTGTCAGGTAAATATCTTTAATATATGATATTTTAATCAAAATTGTTAGAGCCATTTTTGAGAAAATCAAAATTTTCAAAAAAAAATTCCATCTTAAGGACAGTTTGGGGTGGGGGGATTTTGCTCAAAATCTTCGAATCGCATCCCTGGAAGATACTAAACTTAAATATCAAGTTTGGTATTTTACCGACTTTTCGTTTTTAAGTTATTGTGTTCACAGACACACAGACTGTTTTGTGAAAATGTTTTTTTTTTTTTTTTTGCACTAAGACCATTTAATTGAAATTTGCTACCGAGATTTCACCAGAAATATATGTTTTGGGTGGCGTGCAATAACTTCTCTATACACTATGTACATAGTACATGTCGAGAAAGTAAAAATGCACTGAAAACAGACATTAAAGACCCCATACCTACAAACTAGAGAGATCAAGCATCTACAGAGTTGACTGCAAATTATGTGATACAATACTTTCAATTAAATGGTCTTAGTGCAAATAAAATGTAAGCTGAGCTAGATTCTACTTTGGGGGAGACTGCTCCCAATGAAATATTGAGTGCAGTCATACGAGCTGCAGTGGTTACCAGTCCGGAAATAGTAAAGATGACCTTCGCCTGAAAGTATGCGAGCTAGCATTTCAAAAAGTTGTGTACATCGCATACTGACTGAAAGTGTGCAAGGTGGGTATCGTGTTTGCTCACAATAGAACAAAAACAGTATTGTGAGATGTTTTACTCGAGTGTTTGGCAATGTTTCGCTGCAATAAAGCTGAGTTTTAACATTGGATGAAACCTGTCCATCACTTCACACCTTGAGACAAAGGATCGATCAAAACAGTGGATTGGAAGGGGAGAATTGGCTCCAAAGAAGGTGAAGATAGTTCCATCTGCAAGCAAGGTCATGGCCAGTTTTCTGGGGTGCACGCGTGATAATTTTCATTGATTATCTCAAAAAAGGAAAAGTAATCAATGGCAAATATTATGCGAACTTATTACAGTGTTTGAGTGATGAAATCGAGCAAAACCGGCCACATTTAGCGAAAAAGGAAGTTTTGTTTCATCAAGACAATGCACCAGTTCACACGTCCATTATCGCCATGGCCAAAATCAATGAGTTAAAGTTCAAATTGCTTCCTCATGCACCATATTTGCCAGGTTTAGCCCCCTCTGATTATTTTCTGATTCCAAACTTGAAGAAATGGCTTGATGGTAGAAGATTTGCCAACAATGAAGAGGTGTAGTCTGCAGTTGATGGCTATTTTGCAGACCTCGTATGTTCTCACTATAAACAGGGTATCGAAGCTACAAAACATCGCTGGGAAAAATGTATCGAGCTGAAAGGAGACTATGTAGAGAAATAAGGATGTTTTGTGTCCTCTTTGTTAGTTGGGATACTTCTGGGACAGCCCTCATATATAGCGAGATTGTACACATATAAACATGGTTGGGTCGGGATTATGACAAGCTGTAGCTCTGCTATTATTTCTATCATGTTTACACACCTGGTCTTGTATGGCCATGTTTTCTGTCAAGTTTGCTCCACGATTTGGCAAGGTTGCCCCAAGGGTTCTTTCCATCTTCTGGAGCACTTTCCTTAAAGTCTCTTGCGTCACCTTGGTCGTCATCAAAAACTTTAGAGTTAAAGTTATGTTGCCGATATCTTCGCTTTCTAGAGTTGGTGATTAAACCTTTAATTCCTGTAAACAAAAACAGCAGGCTCATTATTTTGTATTGATTCTTTCCTGAGAAATGCTGTATGTAGCATTATTACCCCCTTGTGGGTACTTTGTGTAAGGTTGGCTATTCTGCCTTTGCGACCTTGCCAGAGTAACTAGTAAACAACAACAGCTGATTACAAATTTCTCTATCATGTGTAAAGATGAATATAAACAGTGTATAGTAAATGAATGTCGATGAATAAAGAAACTAATTCGTTATTATTGATTTAATTGAAAATAACAGTGATGCTGTAATGTAGCATACATTACATATTTACGACAATATAGAGCAAAATAGCTCGTTACAATGAGAGAAAGGTATAACAAAGTGATTTTCACTGGTTTAGAATTTTAATGGCTCAATTCCATCCAAGTCTCCATCGGAACATCATCATCGCCGTCGTCCACATTCACTGATGATTTCATCTAACTCCTGTGCTTTTTGTATTATTTTGTGCACATGATTCACTTTCTTCTTCCAGAAGTTGAGTCCACCCTCACCTCTATAATTGCGAAAGTCTTGATATGTTCCCTCACAAACTGAGCATGTGGTTGGAAATAGCTGCATCTACAGCCATTTCCATTGTCCGACCGACTGGAACGCTGCTTTGTGATCAGTTCAGAAAGTCAGGCACATAAAGCTTTTCATCTATTTTTTTGCAGGCGTATCAATTGTCAAGTACAACGATTCAGCAGCAGGGTATAAACAAGACTACAGTTTTTCCTGATATATGGTGGACTTTGAGACAGTGATGTGTTTTAACAATTAAAATTTAGTTGAGTCGATTTTGTAACACTACATCACTTACTTTTTAATTTCGGAAAACATGTTTCAGAAGCCATGTGCTTCCATTGTCAATTCCTTTGGTGGAATTGACAATGGAAGCACATGGCTTCTGAAACATGTTTTCCGAAATTAAAAAGTAAGTGATGTAGTGTTACAAAATCGACTCAACTAAATTTTAAAAGACTACAGTTCATAAACATCCATATGCTTTCTCTCTGCATGCTTTTAAAAACGGTGATGGTTATATTCACATGACTTCCGCTACAAATTCTTTAACAAACTATTCTTACAAAAGATTATTCTTCTATCTACTTTATGCTAATCAAGATAAACATTACCAGAAATGGTCTTATTACTTGCTTCCTTAGTATCTTCCACAGATGCGACAAAGATTTTCAAAAAAATCCCCCACCCCAAATTACTCTTTGCATGGAACATTTTTGAAATTTTGTTTTTCTCAAAAATGGCTCTAACAATTTTGATTAAAATACTACATATTAAAGATATTATATCACAAATAATATGTATATCTTGAATTTTCTGGGAATGGCTTCTGAAGACCTGTTCATTCTGGATGAATTTTGTATAACTGGTACAGCAAAGAGATAAACAAAAACTTATTATAGAAAATGTAGATCTGTCAAAATACAATCATCCTCTGTGTTGCTATAGTTACCATGGTAACTTCATATAACCAAGGTTGCAGGCTGAAACCCGGCGGAGTACGATGGATTTTTTCAGGTGCCCTGTAGATTTAGCCTGATAAAGCAATCTTTCATGCCCAGTATAGAATAGAATGCTGAGAACCACAGGAGTTAGACCATCCATAAATAAAACTGCATTTCTATTTTTGTCAAAATACACAATATACCTCTTTTACATTTTTATTGTGAAATGAAATGGTGTTTTATTTATGGACGCTCTTTAACTGCAGTGGTTCTCAGCGTCCCATTCTATACTGGGCATGAAAGACCGCTTAATCACGCTTGAGGTTCTTTTATGTGCCATAAATCTACAACATGGGACCAACGGCTTTACTTTGCTTCTGAAGGAAGCCATGCTAAGGATTTTTACGCCCGAAAAAATCTATCGTCCTCAACTGGGTTTGAACCCATAAGCTTGGGTAAATGAAGTTAGGTAACCATTACACCACGGAGGGCGACATTTTTGATGTGGAGGTAACTGTTCCTGAGATATTCCTCATTACTGGCTTCAATTTTAAAAATATTTAAACTTTTTTCAAACACATCACCGTTTTTCTTTTGTTCTACTCCTGGCCAAGTAAAGAAGCCATTTTCAATGACAATCGCATAACGACAGCTTTTAAAACATTTGACTATCACTTTAGCATAGCACATTCCTTTAGCTGCCTTCTACTTATAAGCACATTGTTAATGCAACAATAGTTTTGTTTGCAGAACTGGTAGAGGAAGTCATGTGAGTGGAACACATCAGATTTTTTCTATTTTCAAACCTAATGACAACCCAGATAACATGTAAATTAGGGTGTCCATAATATTTTGTCTAAAACAGGGACATTTATGAAAATCCAGAAATAGAATGAAAAACCAATTATATTTACAAAATAAATGTAAACACAAGTTATTTACTCGGACCAACATTTAAATACATGTCGTCATTCTGCAGAGGTTTTATTGGCAGTTGGCGTTTGTACACTCCAATGGTGTTTTTTTGCCTTAACATGATTCACATCAGAGCATTCACCATGTGTAATATTCAACTTCAACTTGCACAATGTGCAGTTAACAGCTTCACCACTCACTCTTTATATTACTGTTGAATGAAAATTTTCGTTTTGGCAGTTTTTACACAAACACTTAAATACCACCTGGTGACTGAGCGTGTACTTGAAAGAGCGGTTGATCACACACGTTTTGCAAATATGAATTAACCAATGTACCATTCTGGTAGAGTATAATGTGGCAACGCTCCATGCTGCTTATAGAGACACTTGCAAGTAGTTGGACTTTTGCCACATGAGCTGTATTTTTTTTCTTTTTTGTGCTAAAGAGGTTGAAGCTGTCTCAGGTCTTCTGAGAGTGGAGCGGTAAGTGGTTTTTGATGGCGTGATTCACCGTTAATTCTTTATAGTAAGGGCTAAACTCATCTCCTTTGTGTTATGTGGACATGATTTGCTTGGTGAAATGAATATTTAAATTCATTCGGGTTTTTGTGAAAAGGTTAACTGTCATGATTTCTCATTTAGTTACTTCGTTGCCAGTTACGTGAAATAATGCTACATTCGACGTTGTATAGTGCATGCCACTGATTATCATCTTTGTTAGAAGTTAAATTATGAGGAACTCTGTAGTATTGTTTTGAGTTGAATAGGAATATAACTATATTACGCACATTATGTTATTATGTATTGTTATTGTTAAAGCTTCCATAGTTTATTAATGAAATAAATTATTGTTATAAAAGTTATACTGGATCCCATTTTGTTCATTATATTTAGCAGAGCAACACATATATAGTTTGGGTCTGCTGTTACAGTGTTCATCCTTTATTGGCCTGTTCTCCATTTTTCATAAATGTGAGTTGTCGAGTGAAATTGTCCGAAGTATTTTAAATTAACAGAGTAATACCAGTGCTGCCAACATATGAGAGTTAAAGATTATAGTGCAAGTGCTCAAACTTTTAAGAACTATGTTCACAGGCATTTATAAGTGATATTTTCTAGTGTTGATATTTGTAATTGAACACTAAACAAAGTTTAAACTTGAAAGAAAGCAAAAATCTCTACCGGAAAATACATATAAAACGGATGCACCATTATTGCAAAAAACGAAACATATTTTTTAGGGACACTGAGCCATTTAGTAAGAATGGCAACTAATGTAAATGTTATTTATAAATGAATAAAATTGAATTTGACTAGATTACATGGCACCTGGACACAAGTAAGCAGCAGTGCCCAGATAAAACCAGCATCACACACCTCCATAGTTGGGGTTTCCATATTTCTTATAATACTCGCTCATCTTCTCTGCTTGCGGTTGTTTCTTGTCACTTCTGGTAGCAAATCTTAGCAGAATACACTTGGCTTCTGGAAAAGGGGCACCAACTCTCCACTTTCCTGGTGGTATTGGAATTGGTATATCACTGACGTCCACAGCATCGCTGTCCACCAGCATCTGCAAGGAAGGCCACAATTTCTAATAACTCGTAGAGCTGCAGCTAAGGTAACACGAGTGCAGAAAGCTTTAACTTCTTCTAAACTATCAGTAAGACACTACTTTTATAATAAAGAGCATTCCAAGTGTTGCTTCTCTCCGCTGGCTTTCACAATATCAATTTGTCAAGCTTATGAATGATTTATTTCCACAATTTGTACACTGAGTGGACACAGTTATTTCTGATGTAAGAGCGTAAAGTTATGGTTTTTGGTTTGAGCGGGAATATTGTGAAATGAGAATCAAAAAGAAACTTTACGCTCGCATATCATAACGTTTTTTCTATGAGAATTTTCTGATATTAAAAGAAAAGCAAGGAAAGATGAGGTTAAGTTTGAGCCATTGACCAAGGGTTATAGTTGGTTATTTATTTGGTGGGCGCGATGTTATAGCAGGCCGATATTATTGTTGTTCTGATACTATCCTTAGAGCGAAACAATATTTGTCACTTATTGAACATAACATTATATCAACGTGTTTATGTATACACACTAATATCGCTGCAACAAAATTACTTTACACTTGCATTTTACATAGGAATCATACATGAATATGCGGCGTGATAAATTATACTCATTTTTTGACATTACAACAGAACTATCAGAATTTACTTGCGCTACCAACAGTTGCACGTGCACTGCCAGGACCAGCATGAGCTGTAGAATTTAACTGTTCAAATTGTCACTTTCTATCATTTTAAATTCCAGGGTAAAAATGATTCCAAATATTGTTCCAAGTATGTTTTTAACCTTTTTGCTGCTAACATATTTTTATGTGAGAAGAGTTAAGGGGACACTATGGCGAAAAATTGCTAAAAATCCGAAATTTGGTTTTCACGAATAACATTCCACCATAATTTTATGTATTTCAAGATGTACAAAACAGGTCTCGCACTGGGTGCTTCTTACCTGCCCTATTATCATCCAGGCTTGCAATACCACTGATTATTTACCTGGGTCCACCCCATCCTAAACCACAGGCCAAATAGAGCATATTTTTGGCCGTGAAATAGAGACTGTTTGGCGGCAGAGAGCAGCTTGACTCGGACCAAATGACTTGCTTTATATGTTCCTGGGAATTAGGGTAAACAGTCAGCAACATGGGTTCAAACCCAGCGGAGGACGATGGATTTTTTCGGGTGTAAAAATCCTTAGCATGGCTTCCTTCGGAAGGGAAGTAAAGCCATTGGTCCCGTGTCGTAGATTTACAGTGCGTAAAAAACCTCAAGCCTGATAAAAGAGGCTTCTGAGCAAAATTAAGCGGCCTTTCACGCCCAATTTAGAATGGGACACTGAGAACCAATGTAGTTAAAGAGCGTCTATAAATAACACATCAGCGATAGTTGACAAATATAAGTGATTTAAAAATTGCTGCAGGAGAATATGAAATTCTAAGACATAATCACTCAAACCTATGGTCGAGTTAACTCGACCGCAGCACCGCTGTGATGTTTCTGCCCAATTGAGTTATCTCTTATGCCATAGCACTGAAAAGGTAAAAGCTCCACGTAGAATGTTAATCAATCTTTTTACTTTCAGAACATTTTCATCACCTATTTTAACTTAAGCTTTTATTGCAAGCAATTTATTACATTTTAACAGCCCCCTTACCTCTCCATGATTCTTGTCGGAGGATTCCTTGTTACTTTCTGTTACAACGGCATCAGGTTCCGTTTCCACAGCCATTACACTATCTTCCTTCTCATTTTCCTTGTCACTTTCCTTCTCCTTGAGGAAGGGGTCTGCATTTGCATGGAACTCCTTGAGGCCTTTGATTTCCTTGGAGAGACCAAGTAGCGCTCTGGCAGCGGAAACATTGTCCAGCCACACAATGTTGCCTGAAAGTTACATCATAGCATTACGATATCTTGGGAGAGGAGTGCATCAAGTCTCAAAAAATACATTTATCTTGCTCTAAAAAAAATGGAAATGTTGCTCTATTTAAGAACGCTCTTTAACTGCTGTGGTTCTCAACACCCATTCTGTATGCTTAATTTTGCTCAGAGGCCTCTCTATCAGGCTTGAGGTTCTTTTACGTGCTGTAAATCTACGACACAGGACCAATGGCTTTACTTCCCTTCTGAAGGAAGCCATGCTAAGGATTTTTACACCCAAAAAAATCCATCGTTCTCCGCTGTGTTTTAACCCGCATCCTTGGGTATATGAAGTTAGCATGGTAACCATTACACCACGGAGGGCGACTTATACTTACTCTACACATACTATGTACATAGTGTATAGTGAACCCAAAAATTTGATACCGAGAATTCACCAAAAATACAAATTTTAGGGTGCCATGTATCCATAAAAAGCATTTTTAGAAAAGGGTCCATGTATGGGTGTGGGTGGGTGTGTGTGTGTGTGCGTGTGAACACAATAACCCAAAAAGGAAAAGTTGGTAAAATGCCAAACTTGCTATTTAAGTTCAGTATATTCCAAGGATGTGGCAAAGATTTTCAAGAAAATTCCTCACCACAAACTACCCTTTACATTGAAAAAATTTTCAAAAAAATTTGATTTTTGCAAAAATGGCTCTAACAATTTTGATTAAAATACTGTATCAAAGATATTTATATGACAAATAAAATGTATATCTTGAATGTTCTGGGAATAGCCCCTAAGGACTTTTTTATTCTGAATGAATTTTGCTAAATTTTGCATAACTGGTAAACCGTAAGAGATACACAAAAACTTACTTCACTAAAAATGTAGATGTCATTAAAACACAATTTACGTCACATACATATTTTTCATGGAGTTGATCATTTTTGAGATATTCTTTGATATTGCTTTCTGTTTTAAAATACTTAAACATTTCCCATACATGAACTTGTCAACTCCTGGATATGCAAAGAAATGGATTTCAATCCCATAGCAACCACATTTTAAAACATTTGACTGTCGGTTTATCCTAGTATCCTTTTACTTATAAGGAAGCAAGTAATAAGACAATTTCTGTTTATCTCAATTAGCGTGAAGTAGATAGAAGAGTAAGCTTTTTAACAATAATTGATAATAGAAATGTGAATGGAGCACTTCTGATTTTTATTTTTTCCTTCTCTACTGTGTAGTAAGTAAGTAAAGTATGGTATATAACTATTCATTGTCAAGATTTACCAAAACACACACACACACACACATATATATATATATACCAAACCAGTTCAGCATCTTTCAAGGGCTAGATTTTCATCAAAATCCCCCCGTCCCAAATTACCCTTTAGGAAAAATGTTTGAAAATTTTAATTTTCTCAAACATGTGTATCTTGAAATTTCTGGGAATAGTGAAGGAAGAAGTAAATCTTGTTAAAGCATTTCATTTATGTGAAACAGGAGTTGGATAGGTACACAATCCACCTGGTAGCAGTAATCATAACAATGTAAATAAACAACATCAAAAAGAAATGGAATGGATCCTTTAATTGCAAAACTAGTCATATTTCAAATAGAGAATTGTTATATTAAAATCTTGGCATCAAAATTTTGGCTGCATAGTACATGTAAAAATAGCAATTCTAATTAAGGTATAAGAAAAATTTAAGAGTGTATGTACAGCATTATGGCTAATAAAGACATATCATTCATACCAACCTCAATTTTAACATATGCAAAACTACAACTCAATTAACTTCTAAAACCATTTCAATATTGTGCAACGAAACAGCAAATTTGTTTAGTAACTATTTTACAATAAGCAGTTACTAACCATAAGACTTATTTGCTTATGTTGCTGTTAGTGTGTTTGCTGCAAAATGCAACCTTTGAAAAAAAAG
The DNA here is from genome assembly GCA_030762935.1 of Hymenopus coronatus. Lineage (NCBI taxonomy): Eukaryota > Metazoa > Arthropoda > Insecta > Mantodea > Hymenopodidae > Hymenopus > Hymenopus coronatus. The sequence goes on from CM060892.1 coordinate 5,142,782, forward strand.
TTAGAAATGTGTAGTGTTATGTTGTGGTTGGTACTATTGTATTTTTGTTTATCACAGCAATAGAAACATGGGGTAAGCCTAGTTGCTCAAAATACAACAATCTGAAATAACTATTACAATTGTGCAATAGTTAAGTTGTGTAGTGTCCGGGTCCCATCCCTTCCAACCACATCAGTTCATCCCCCAGCATCTATTTCTCATGATCACGGACTTAAACCTGCTGCAGGGCAGTGCATTTTTTTTTTCAGGCGTAAAAATCCTTTCCGTAGTAAAGCTGGTGCAAACAACCTCAAGACTGATAAAGAGGCATCTGAGCAAAATGAAGTGATCTTTGTTACCCAATATACAATGGGAGGGACACTGAGAACCATATAAATAAAACTCAATCACATGTTAATAGCCCTTATGTAAAATTAGAAGTCATTCCAGGCAATGGTTGACTGTAGGCAGTTGTTTGAAACAGTGGAAGTGCGCATTGCTTTGAAAATGGAGAAAGTTGAGTATTATCATGCTGTGTACATTTTACATATGGGGGCTAGAGAAAGTAAAAACAACAAAAGGGAAATTTGCAGACAAAATTGGCAACCTACTCTGGTTTAAACAGCCTCTTGCTAATTTGCCCATTTAGTAGCAATTGCAAGAAATAATTACTATCAAATTATTTGCTTATGATACCAGGAATGTGAGAACATGGGGCCTGTTCCTCGGACTCGGAATGCAATACATGTAGTCCACAGTGGAAGTCATAATCTTTGAGATAATCTCTGATACTTGTCACCCTAAAAATGATTCCAAGCCTTTCCCAAACATATGTGTGTGTTTACATACCTGCATCCTATATATGACTGTCTCACATATATTCAGTTTTAGATAAAAAAAATTATAACAAAATTAAGTTTTGACCTTGCCAAGATGTTTACTGCAATAATACCAATTTATCAATAATAACTTCTGACAGGCCAAAAAATGTTATTGTATTAAATATTCCTTCAACTAGAGATCTCTCCCCTTTCATTGCCCCTTGTTCTTTACTTCAAAAAGTTGGAAAAACAATTAATTTGACAGATGTTATGTATGATATATATGGTAGTTAGTAGATCACAAGATGGCAGATGGACACAAATTGCGCTTCATTTCAGCCCTGTGTAGGGGTATTGACTCCATTAACTGGAAGATTCCCTTGGTGTGGGCAGACTGCCATTTCTGTTACCAAACTTCACAGTTTCCTAGTGCTTTTGACTTTCTGATGTTGGTACTGTTTAGCTAAGTTTTGCAGCTAATGCACTACAGATTAAATGCAGTTACATTGAGTAATATATTTATACTTACATGAATAATCATTGATCCATTCAATGGATGCTGGCCCGTAGTCTTTAAAATACTTAAATATATCTTGGGTACTCATGTTTTCTGTGCCCCTCATGTGTAGAGCATTTAGTCTATTCTGCTTCTCAGTGCCTTCTTCGTGTGGCACTCCCAAACTGGAAAAAATAAGGGCAACATAAAATCTCTTTAATATTTGTACAGATCAAGAGCTAATAAAACAAGAAAGAGTGATAGATACCTTTGATACAAAGCTTTAAGCTGCACTTCTGTGACAGGCTTTAAATCAGAAGGCTCCAAACCAAACCTTTTAGCTCTTTCATCAAGCTTACTCTGGTCTTCATTTGTAAATATACCATCTCCTGTTACAAACTCTCCACCTTTATTTTTATAACGCCTGCCCCATTCCTAAAACAAATTAAAAGAATTATGGTATTAAAGCTAAAGCTTTTGTGGTGAAGCATGCTGAGAGATTTAGACAAAATTGCCAATAGTATTATACCACTGCCATTAATCGGAGGCGTTCCAAGGAATTAGGTAACAGAGGCAAGTCCACATGCAAAATAAGGTGAATTAACTATACCCCAATTGATACATCAGCAGCAGTTCCACCAAAGGTACTCCTTGAAACAGCATTCTTGGCAACATCCGTCTCTTTAGAATCACTTATTTCACCCTCTTCCGGGTCCTCCCCTTTCGAAGCTTTATCGTCACCGTTGTTTTCTCCGTCATCTGTTTCCATAGCGTCATCCAGGTCATTTTCTATTTCGATTTTCAGATTTGGCAGTTCACTGCCACTTTGCGGAATAGCCATTTTGGATGTTTTTCTGTCGATAAGCTGATGTAAACAATGCTCCCAACATAGGCATAAAATTATAAGAGCATCTATATAATAAGAATTTGAAAGGGGAATTGCTGTGGAGGAACTGGGCTATATTAGATTTCATACATTATAAGTGCGTATAATATGATAAAATGTCATTTAAACGCAAATACCATTTAACATCTTTTATTGGTAGCATTTACCGAACAATTGACTACATCGAAGACTTAAAACCTGAACGTCAACACTCAATAGAAGACACAAGAACAAATACGGGAATGGCGGCATCAACTGACAATTTAAGCGTAGGTGTAATTTTCGAATAATATTTTCGTTTAATATGCAGAAGTAACCTTAATTTGTATACGCTAATTCATTGCGAAGTATCTAGTATATTAATACTTGCGTTTTAATGGTTGGTATAAGAATTGATGGAACATAACCTACTCGTTAGTGATAAACCGTTCTTGCATTTCTTTCAGGTTCGTTTTAATAATGCCCTTAATCTCCCTCTGCAGTATCGCTGCAGTGAGCTGGCTCAGATTATCGATGAGTTTAGCAACAAGGAGCTGCAGTTAATTTTTCCCATTTTGATCGAGAATATGTTTGGAATCACCAATCAGGTTGGATGGGGCCTGCAGAGTGTAAACTCCAACAGTTATCCTTATGATTATGACACATTATATCGGTTTCTCCATCCACAAGGCACTGTGTTCAAACTGTGCTATAAACTTCTGAACGACCACTATCTCAAGTATGACTTTTCAATTATGTTTGTACCGGTAAGTATACATTGTGTTAGCCTAGAGCCCGTTAGAGATACTTTGAGAAATTGTGATTTAGATTTAAGATTATAATTTTTCAGGCAAGAGATGTGAGTTGATAAACGTAAGTATTCCGTTTATTGTGCATTATTCATTTTGTTTATTTTTCTCAAATTGCTCTTAAGCAGCCAACCTAGGGCAGTACATGGGGAGTTATTGGTGGCTGGTAGTAACAAAGGCTTAGGTGCAGAATGCCACTAAATGCATATATAAGATTATTAAATTATTTGGTAACCCCTCTTGCAGTCTCTCCCTACTGCGTGAGAGATCCGAGAGTCGCCGGCAAAGGCGCACTGGACTCCTTACCTTAAATAAATGTTGAAAATATTGAGCATCTGCTCCCAAACAGGCAGTATAACAAGATAAAGAACAGCAGAAATGTACAGAAATTTAGTAATAACATCACAAGGATTCCTGCTGCTAAGCTTAGACGAGTGAGTATGTGAACTCAAGGTCAACATTTACATAATTTATCTTAAGATAGATATTTTAGTGCACTTTTGCTGGCACCACTCTCGGATCTCTTGCACAGTAGAGAGAGGCTGCGACAGGGGTTCCCTTATAATTTAACAACCCTATTTTTGTGGCTAAATGGAAACCAGATCTAAGCCTAAATTATTTATTTACATAGAATGTATCAATGAGCATATTGTTCTAGGTAGGGACTACCCTTTAGTGAGGAAGTAAGCAAAATACAAAGAATAAAATAAACATGTTTAAGTTTTTTAGACTATTTTGTGTGGATGTGTGATTAACGTTAATGCAATATTTGAACAAATAGCATAAAGATGTTCTGTTAGGAATTACAATATTGCTCAACTAAGTATTTGAAGAGTTTGTTTTTAAATTGTGATAGGTTAAGTGGGAAACTGCTCTATGTTTTGGTAATATACAGCTGAACGTGATTTATGCGTGAATCAAGGGAATGAGGGAAGATTACTTGTAACTCAGAATTACTTACAACTGAGATTTTGATAATCCATTATATATATTAAAACGAAAAAAGGCAATACAGTGGGCCTACATGTGTGAAATTTTACAAACAACAAAGATATATACGAAGAAAACATTATTTTGAACTTGGTCCTGCTTTAAAGAAATGAGTTAATTTAGCTTGTTTCACTTTTCTTGCACTAAGAGCATAAACCTCATTTTGCAAACTTATTGATGAATTTAGAGCTTTTTCACTAGCACTTTTAGCACTTAACACTTCACTCACCTTAGGCATTTCAAGATTTGAGTCGTCACCCACATTACTGTGAAGCTGGTCAGCAACAATGTCCTCATCCTGTAGTTCACCACACACAGCTAGAATGTCATCAAAATGCACAAAGGTATCGACATTTGCACCCTTGGGTTTTGGTTTTGTGTGGATTAAGCTCCACCTCTCGTATGAATTTCTCTTTCTGATCTCCAAGGCTGATTAAAAGCAACTGACAACTGAAAGACAAACCGCTATTTAACAATAAACACCAGATACCAAACATTTTTTATCTTTACTTCTCATTTGTTGTTACATTGTCGCACTCTACCAGCAAACACATTATTGTCTTTTGTTTCTGAGGCCGAAAGCCACCCGCTCAGCTCGCGTTTTTGTCAACAGAGATAAGGAAAATACACTCGAGTTTCTTTTAAGGTAGTGTTTGCCATATGTTCATGATAATTACGTAAAACTCAGTTGTATTTCACTGGAATTTAATACGTATAAATAAGGTTCTATTAACAAGTTTCTAAATTACATTTTGCCAGGACGTATGAAAAATTACGTATAACCGCAAATTACTTACAAGTGGGTTACGTATAAAACAGGTTCACCTGTACTTTTTATTTCATATTTGGTAGAGTTAAATATTGTTTTTATGGCTGTTATCTAAGTCTAAACACATCCTAATTATTGTTTTAGTCTCATTTTAAACTAATAGCAGCTTTGATATACATTATATTTGTTTTGGCAATGAGTTATGTTGTTTGGAATCTGTGTATAATACTGAATAGAGCCATATTTTGTGTTTTAGGTGTTATTAATTGCATATGATTTTATTGTCTTGTGTAATGATTGTAGATATCAATATTGATTCTAATCTGGTTTAATTTACTGATATTGATATTATAACTTAACTTTTTTTTTTTTTTTTTTTTTTTTTTTTTTTTTTTTTTTTTTTTTTTTTTTTTTTTTTTTTTTCAGAACAAAACTCGGAGAATGATAGAAGATGGGATGGTCCCGCCATTTTATCGTGACAAAGTGAAACTTGATACGCAAACAAGAACAGTCATTGCATTAATTTTGAGTATCCTTTTGATTATTTGTTTGGTCCCATCATGAAAGAGAGAGAGAGAGTGTGTTTGTGTGGGCTTGGGTGCAGGTGCGTGTGTGCGTGTAGCATAGTCAAAAATAAAAAGCCTGTTAAATATCAAACTTAATATTTAAGTTCAGTACCCAAACTGCTATCCTTTCAGTGGAACATTTTTTGAAAATGTTTATTTTTTCAAAAATGGCAATGACAATTGTGATTAAAATACTGTATATTAAAGCTATTTACATCACAAATAAAATATATCTGGAATCTTCTGGGAATAACTTCTGAAGACCTGTTCATTCTGAATGAATTTGTCATAACTGGTAAACCATAAGAGATAGACAAATATTTACTGCACAAAAAAAGTAAATCTCATTAAAACACACAATCTATGTCATACACATTTTTTTCATAGAGTTGACTGTTTTTGAGATATTCCTTCTTATTGGTTTCAGTATTAGAATACTTTTCTCATACAGGAACTTGTCAACTCCTGGCCACACAAAGAAACAGATTTCAATCCCATAGCAACCACATTTTAAAATATTTGACTGTAGCTTTAGTCTAGTGTATTTCCCTTCTACTTATAAAGGAACTAAGTAATAAGACCATTTCTGCTAATGTTTTAGTATGAAATGGAAAAATAAGCTTATTAACAATAATTTGTTACAGAGATGTAGAGAAAGTCATGTGAGTGGAGCACATCAGATGTTTTTCTTTGTTTTCTTTTTACTTTTTCTACACGTACTATGTACTTAGTGTATAGAGAAGGTATTGTATTCCACCCAAAAATTTGATACTGGGATTTCACCAGAAATACACGTTTTGGGTCCCCTTGAATCCAAAAATAGCATTTTTGGGAAAAGGTCCATGTGTGTGTCTGTGGGCAACATAGCTGAAAAATGAAAGGACTGTTAAATACCAAACTTGGTGTTTAAGATTTTTAAGAAAATCCCCCCACCCCCACCTACCCTTTACATGGAACTTTTTTTCGAAAATTTTGATTTTCTCAAAAATGGCTCACAATTTTGATTAAAATATTGTGTATTAAAGATATTTACCTGACGAATAATATGTATATCTTGAATTTTCTGGGAATAACCTCTGAAGGCTACTTTATTCTGGATGAATTTTACAGAATTTTGCATAACTGCTAAACTGTAAGAGATGGACAAAAACTTACCACACAAAAACTGTAGAGCACGTTAAAACACACAATTTATGTTATATAAATTTTTTTCGTGGAGTTGACCGTTTTTTTAAATATTCCTTGTTATTTGTTTCAGCTTTAAAAAAACTTTTGTCATACAGGAATTTTTCAACTCCTGTCCATACAAACAAAGGAACTTCAGTCAGATAGGAACCAGCTTTTGACTATCACTTTAACCTATGCTACTCCCTTATTTCCCTTCTACTTACAAGGAAGCAAGTAATAAGACTATTTCTGCTAATTTTTTCTCGATTAGAATGAAGTAAATAGAAGCATTAACTTTTTAACAGTAATTTGTTGCAGAGATGAAGAGAAAGTCATGTGAATGGAACACATCAGATTTTTTAATTCTATTTAAGACATATAATGTATTTGTTGTGCATAGTATTGTTGCATTAGGTATGTATAGAGGGACGTGAATATATATTTATTTTAACTATGATTGTATGACTATATGTATAGCAGTGAGATACTGCTTTTGGACAAGAATAAATTATATTGAAAGACCATTTCTGTTATTACTGATATATGGTGGACTTTGTGACAGTGATATGTTTTAACAATTGAAAATTAGTTGAGTCGATTTTGTAACACTACATCACTTACTTTTTATTTCGGAAAACATGTTTCAGAAGCCATGTGCTTCCATTGTCAATTCCTTTGGTCGACTGCCGGCATTGCTTGCTGTGGTGGTTGTCTCTGTCCCTGGTGGTGGTTTGACAAACCTCTGTATCAGTAGGAGAAAGAATGTGATGGACAACTACCATTCCTCGACCTTAAAATCATCAAAACTGAAAATCACCTAACATTTGGCATTTACAGAAAACCTACCCACACCAACAGTTATATAAAACAAAAGAGTTACAATACCATTCCCTATCAGCGTGCCTTACTCAACGCATTGGTAAATGTACCAATGGGCAAAAAAGAATACCACTGTGAACTTGCTAAAATATTAGACATAGCTACAGAAAATGGATTCTGGGCAGAACTGGTATACAAAAAAGTTAACAAGGCCAAAAATAGGAAGAGAATTAAATAAGTACGTACACTCACTCAAAACCAGAAAGAAAACAAGACCTACAAGAAGTTTATATACCACCCTACAACTTTCTACAAATTCCAGAGGATCTTCAAAGGACACAACATCATTCTAGCCCCAAAAAACAATTGCTCCATAAAAAACATTTTAAATTCTAAATTAGCAGATGATATTCCACAAGAAAACAAACCAGGAATATATCAGTTCAGCTGCAATGACTGAAAAAATCTACATCGGCCAAACAAAAAGAAATATAAAAACAAAAGCAAAAGAACACCATTGAAATATTAAACTTAAACCAGAAGACAAATCCGCAGTAGCTTGGCATTTTTGGAAAGAGAAACACACCATAAATAGAAGTCCGAAAATACTCAAAAAGATCACAAGGAGGACAGAATTAATAGTTTAGGAAAACATATACTTGGAAAAACTAGAACCGTGTTTTCAATTTTGAAATCCTGTCAGGCGATTTACTGATACAGAGGTTCATCAAACCATCACCAGGGACAGAGACATCCACCACAGCAAGCAATGCCAGCAGTCGACCAAAGGAATTGATACTGGAAGCACATGGCTTCTGAAACATGTTTTCCGAAATAAAAAGTAAGTGATGTAGTGTTACAAAATCGACTCAACTAATTTTCAATTGTTAAAACACATCACTGTCACAAAGTCCACCATATATCAGTAATAAATGTGAATATATATTTATTTTAACTATGATTGTATGACTGTGTGTGTGTGTGTAGCAGCGAGATACTGCTTTTGGACAAGTATAAAATATATTGAAAGACCATTTCTGTTAACGTTTGTCTCCATTAGTGAGATATAGATAGAAGAATAGTCTGTTTGCAGAACAAGATATGTGAAAGTGATTTCTGTTTTTGTCCAGCATGCAATATTTGTGAATCTGTTGACCATTTTGGCCTTAACAATGTATCAGATCCGTTTGAGTATTACATGTTCAACTTTGCATACTTTCTGGTGAACCCCTGGCTCCAGCGCCCACACGATGTTGTCCAGAGTGACACACTTTATCTTCATCTGGTGGAGGAATACTTGTCACATTTCTTGCCATGTGATGGGTCCCCGGTCATGCCCCTCACTGGTTACGTTGTGCATCCCAAGACGACTCTACCACCGCAAACCACGCACAAGTAAGTTGGTCAACTCTGTAATTACTATATAGCTTACCCCTATTACATATACACACAGCACGTCTTCCTTTCTGGTAAAACAACCTGTATGCATAAATTTGAATTGCAAATGACAGCAGTATGTCAATGACATCTTTGCCATAGTACCAAAAAGGCACATTGATGATACCTTAAAAGTTTTGAACATCCAAGAAAAAAGTATAAAATTCACAGTAGAAATAGAAAAAGGTACCATTTGTAGATCTGAAAATAGTCAAATATGAATATAGTATAAACTTTGGTATTTACAGGAAACCTACTCAGACAGACAATTATATAAAAGCCAATAGTTATAATCCAACTGCACATAAGCAATAGACTGGTTAACATGCCACTTCTAACAAATGAATACAAGGCAGAATAGTCAAAATTGCAAATACAAATGGTTTCACAAGATCCCTTGTAGATAAAAAATAAAAATAGCCAAAAAGAAACAACCACTCTCTCAGCAATAGAATTCAAGAAATTCACATACCACCCATGGGAATTTGAAAATTTAAAAAAATGTTAAAAAAAAAAAAACAACATTCAGCTAGCACCAGTAAAAGTCACAGCATAAAAAATGAGTTAAGCTCAAATCTCAAGGACGTCATCCCAGCAAAGAAAAAAATCAGGCATATACAAAATGGAATGCAAGGATTGTAATCAGATTTATATTGCAAAAAGAAAAAGAAATCTAGAAACAAGAGTACTTCAGAAATATAAATCACAAACAATTGTAAAAATGAGCAGTTGCCACCACCCACTTTTGAACAAAACACCACAATATAAATTGAGAACCAAAACAAGAGCTGGCCACATGGGAACACATCTTCATTGTAAAGAATAGAAACAGGGTTTTCAATTTCACAGAAGGATGTGTTTATCAAGTCCATTGAACCACCACCAGAGGTGACAACATCGCCAGCTTCACCGCAAGGAATTAGTCAGTGTCCGGTTGAAAATGAAGGAAACTAGTCCTTCAAAACATGCTCTGGTAAAAATCCCAAGTAAGTGCTGTTAAGTGTAATTAATCAACTCATCGAAAACATTGTGGTTATTATACACAAGGTTCACTATCTGTCTAATTGTTAACTCCCTTATATTTAAATATACCAATTTTCTTGATAGACATCCTTCCAATTATGAATTTAACATTTAAGAATTCTTCTTTTATATTTTTCTGTAGTCTTTCCTAATAATTCATCCAATTTTCTAATCTCAACTGTATTGTCAGATTTTCTAATTCTCATTTTAATTATTTCTGTTGCTAACTGCAACCACCTAGCTGGTACCCATTGGTCCCTCCATAATTTCATATCTTCATAATCTAAAATAAAATGTAGGTAATGAGGCGGATTGCCCCACTTTATGAGGTAGTTCCGGGATGGTGCTGCCTGGCTTCTGGATTCCCTCGTTACTGTTTAGCACCAGACTAGCTGTTATCAAGTTGAGTTTGGCTCTTACTGTTTAAAGCTGTATAATCTCAGGCTGGAGAGAGATTGTGTATAAATACAGCAACACTCACTTTGATCAATTATAGTTTTACTACTGTTTCAGTAAAATGAGGTTGCCAAGACTGGTTATTGCTAATGATATCTCTAGGCCACGTCCCCGTAATGGAACGCAGAATAAACTAATGCAAGTTTGAATACTGCACACGCGGCTGCTTAGTGCCGACTTCTTTAAACACTTCTAGTCGCGTCACTGTCCTAAATCAGACTGAACCCCACTACTTGGTTACAAGACTGCGTGACGTAGGAGTAGCCCATTGGTCACAGCCACGCCTGACCTCTTGCCGATTGGCTGAGCGAACGGCCTAAGGGACCTGTGTGCTAATTCACACTCCTATGTCTCGCTTCACTAAAATACTAAATAGCATGGCTTCGCTGAAATTTAACCACATGAAAATTTACAATATGGGAGCCTTTGAACATTTACAATACATGAAATAAAATTGAATATTTTCCATAATACTTAGTTACAATGTTATCATTTCCTGTTGTCAAATTAAATGCACAATTTACTATCTAAGAATCTGACAATGATATTAAAATGAGTAATATATGCAATAATAAAAATATTAACTAATATTATTAGCAAATAATTAATATTGAGGAAATTTCATAGATGTGGAATTTCAGCCCCAGTAATATTCCATTCCCCCACATAATGGGCACTTCTGTGGGTCCATTTCCGCTTTCATTCCCCTTAATTTCCGTATTCCAGTTCTATACCATGCCCAATTTATTACACACTTCAATATATTTTTCTTTTTCCTACATAATACCAAGGATCTCTTATCCCTAATACTGCTATAAATATCTTGTATACTGATATCCTCTATTCTCTTTGCATCACCCTCGCTCCAGAGAGTCTCTCTCACTTCCTCTATAATCTTTTGTAATTATCTGGCGTTGATGCTTTCTTGTGCATAATCATATATTGTTTTACTATACTTTGATCTTCCAATAATGTAACCCAATGCCAAAATTGATCAATTATTAGATCTTTACTTGCTGTTCTACCTAGTTCCAACAGTGCATCTGGTAAACCCATAATTAACCAACAGAAGCTTCTATGTACGAGAGCAATTCAAATATAAATAGTAATTTTCTTAAAAATATTTATTGATTAAATCTATACACAAGTTACTTCATCAGCATTTCTCAACATAGCTTCCTTCACACTCTACACATTTTTGTAGCTTGAACATTCCTTCCTCAAAAAAAGTTTGAGGGCGTGTCGCCAACCAATTGTGCACATGCTCCTCGACGTCCTAGTTGTTTTCGAAATGTTTCCCTCCAAGCGATTCTTTCATGGGTGCAAACAAAAAATAATCTGGGGGGCACAAGTGTGGACTATAGGGAGGGTGTTCTCCCAGTGCATGTCTGCCATTGTCAAATTGGCGTAGTGTTATCTTGGAGAAGGATGACATCTCTGGTGGGCACACAACGTCTTTTGCAGCTTTTACAGACCTTAACAATTGGCAATAGTAAACTGCAGTCACTACGTTGATCATGAAGAAAATCAACCAGCAAAACTCGAAAAAACACAATCACGAGGACTTTTCCGGCTGAGTGGTATTGTTTGGCGTCGAGCATTACCTTCATTTTCCACAAATTGTCTGGTCCAAGTAAACACTCGATTCTACGACAGTGTAGTGTCCCCAAACTGTGCCCTTAAACGAGTTAAAATCTTTGAAGGTTTAACCCTTTCCTTGGTTAAAAACTTGATAATAAGAGACGAAGGGACGTGTTGCTCACTCATGGCTGTACTGATACCAGAACCTAACAAAGCTAGTTCCCCCTCCTAACACACCCACCTTCAACCCCCCACTCTGAACTGCTTCCTCCGTGATATGCAACAATTACCGTTTATATTTGAATCACCCTCGTATTAAGTCCATTCCTTGCCACCCTTTATCATAACCCCATATAACATTCTGTCTTGTAAACTTTCTCTGTCCTCTTGATTTGCATCCCTGACATTAAAACAAGTGTAGAATGGCCTGCCTGGATAGTGTGGGGTAGATTGTCTGCCTCACATTCAAGAGCTGGAGAAAAGTGAATCTCGCTTAGGGTGAATTACCTGCATGTAGAATGTAATAGTGTATAGAGAAGGTATTATACTCCACCCAAAAATTCACTGTCGAGATTTCAACTGAAATATAAGTTTTGGGGTCCCCTGAGTCTGAAAAAATGCATTTTTAGAAAAAAGTCCATGTGTCTGTGGACATCATAGCTCGAAAACCAAAAGACTGTTAATAACCAAACTTGGTATTTAAGTTTAGTATCTTCCAAAGATGCAACACAATGATTTTTAAGTAAATCCCCTTACCTCCAACCTCCCTTTACATGGAACTTTTTTCGAAAATTTTGATTTTCTCAAAAATGACTTTAACAATTTTGATTAAAATATTGTATATTAAAGATATTTACCTGATAAATAAAATGTATATCTTGAATTTCCTCTGAAGACATCTATTCTGGATGAATATTATGGAATTTTGCTAAGTGCTAAACCGTAGAGATGGACAAATACTTACCACACAAAAACGTAGAGCTTGTTAAAACACATAATTTATGTTGAATATCCTTTTTACGTGGAGTTGATCATTTTTGAGATATTCCTTGTTATTATTTTCAGCTTTCAAAAACTTATACTGATAAGGGAATTTGTCAACTCCTGTCCATACAAACAAAGGAACTTCAGTCACATAGCAACCAGCTTTTGACTATCACTTTAACCTATGGTACTCCCTTATTTCGCTTCTACTTACAAGGAAGCAAGTAATAAGACTATTTCTTCTAATTTTTTTCTTGATTAGCATGAAGTAAATAGAAGCATAAGATTTTTAACAATAATTTGTTGCAGTGATGTAGAGAAAGGCATGTGAATGGAATGCATCAGATTTTTTTTTTTTTGTGGTTTTCTCTTATTTATGCCAAGAAGACGAATGTTTAGTAACTCTAAGCTCCAAGGACCAAGAGATCATTTGAGCATCATTTCACCAATTTCATTCATTGTCCAATGTGACCAACTAGGTTAAGAGTAGAGTGTTGCAGCTCAAGTTTATATTGTTTTTCATCTTTGGGGTATAAAACTATGCTCAAGAAAAGATTTGCATTAATTAAAATTTGCTAACAGTCATATTTTGTGCACATGTTTTAAATGTAAAAAGGCTTAAAGAGTGAAACATGTTTGGAAAGGTATTATGTGATGTAAACACATTTTTGCAGACCAGCCAAGTCGCCCACTCTGTTCCGAGAGTCTGTTGTTCTGAAGCAAGGAACATCGCATCACACGTCCCCCACGCTGCCACAGCAGAGCAACCTTGCAGAAATCTGGAGGAGCGAGACGATGATCCAGGTGTTTGTCGACTTCTGGCTCAGCCATGGTGAAGCAGAGTTCAATGTTTCAGGGATTGGGACTCCTCCCCGGGTAAGCATTGCCATGCAGGGAAGAAATTCTGTGTACCTCGTGTACATACAAAGGAATATGTAAGAAGCTAAAGGCTAGGGAAAGAGACAAAACATAAGAGAAAGGAAAGGGAGAGGGCAGAATAAAGTGAAGAAAACAGGAAGCATAGGTAGAGAGGAAGTTTCACAGTGAGAGAGGTAGGTACAGATAGAAGGAAGAGAGTTTGAAACGAAGATAGACAGGGAGAGATGAGGAAGGAGGATGATGATGATGTTAATGATTTCCTTTAATTCCTATATGGAACAACTAACTCTATTCTAGAGGCAGTCAAAATCTGTGCCAGTCTCATAAACCATGCCACTTCTCGAGAGTCTCGTGTATCGAGATCTACGGCTCACGAGCGAGGCGACTCAAGTATCTCGTAACTACAGACAAAGTGGGTTCACATATGATCCGTAGTATAAACTGGTTATATAATAACTAGGGCCTGGATGTTCAGGTTTTAACCCTTATGAATAAGTTAGAAAGCTTCAAGCCGTTGGATGTTAGTGTGTGAATCTTATTCAACCTAAATGGGACATTAAGACTTAAAATTGGCTAAACCTAAATTTTATGTTATTCTATTTTTTTTAACTTCGGTTGAAAATGCATCAATTTTTTCTTCAATTTATTTGAATTACAATTTTTATTTAACAATTCGTTTAGTTTTGTTTTTAGTGTACATGTGGAGTTAACCAGGGAAAAAATTTATCACAATTTTTATCTTGGTATAGAAATTGCGTGTATGAGATATATGCCAGCAACTTCTTGCGATGTTGAAAGATCTTTTTCTGCCTATAGGGATATATTAAAAAACAACAGAAAATTTGCAAATGTGGCTGGTCGTGTACAGCAAAACTACTGAAATGTGAAGTTTGTTTTAAATATACATTCTGTCAAGAAAGTACTGGGAATTGATCATTTAAAAATCCTGTTTAAAAGGGGATTCAAAATTATTGTTGTCGCTAAGTTGGTACAGCTTTTCTCTATACCCACACGGAGTTTGATCATCATCTGTCATCTAGTTTGTTTACAGTACATATTTTGTTAGTTCATCTCAAAAGTGATTTGCGATTTTATGATGGATACAAATATTGAACAAAGAATCTGTCTCAAATTTTGCATTGCAAGTGGTATTTCTTGTGCCGAATCGCTGAAAGTGTTACAGAGGGCTTATGGTGAATCAACTTTATCAAAAACACGTGCATATGAGTGGTACAGTGCATTCAAAAGTGGTCGAGATGTGGAAGATTTGACTCGCTCTGATTGGCCATCAATTGTTTCAACTGAACTGAACATTGCTAAAGTGAAGAAAATGGTGTCTGAAAATGGTCATTTAGGTCTGAGAGAGATTGCCACTGAGCTTTCTGTGCACGAATGGCACGAATGGGCATGACTCGCTTTGCAGCTCGGTTAGTTCCGAAAGACCTGAATTTTCTATAAAAACTCAATCACGTAAGGATTGCTGAAGACATGCTAGAACAAGCCAGCTCTGACCCCACATTCATGAAACACATTGTAACTGGTGATGAGACGTGGGTTTACGAGTTTGACACTCAAACCAGTCAACAAGCTTCCGATTGGCGCCTTCCAACTGAACCAAAACCTAAAATGGCCCGTCAAACTCAATCAAAGCTGAAGGTCATGTTGACAGGTTTTTTTTTGGTTATTATTGTGGTGTCGTGCACTCAGAGTTCTTGCCAGTAGGTCAGATGGTAAATAAGGATTATTATCTGAGCGTTATGTGGCGATTGAGAGAACAAATACGGCGAAAAAGGCCAGATTTGTGGAACGACATCTCATGGATTCTGCGCTTCGATAACGCACCAACTCACAAGGCTATTATTGTGAACGAATTTCTGGCCAAAAACTCAACAAATTTCATCAAACAACCACAGTATTCACCTGATCTGGCTCCTGGTGATTTCTTTCTCTTTCCAAAACTCAAGTTACCACTTTGAGGCACCCGTTTTCAGTTGATAGAAGACATAAAGGAAAATTTGTGGCGACAATTGACATCAATTCCTAAAAGTGCCTACAAAAAATTTTTTGATGATTGGATTATTCGTTGGCATAAATGTATAATTTCAGAAGGGACCTACTTTGAAGGCGATAAAATAAAATTGGATGAATAATTAATTTTTTGTGTTTTATTGGCAAATTCCCGGAACTTTCTTGACACAGTAGTATTAAAAATGCATGCTAAACTTTTAGTTAAAGTGTGACTGATTATGCGAGTTTCCGCGCATTACATAGCAGTGTTACTATTAGCGAGATTGGCGTAAACTCGTTGGTCAACCTCTGTCATGTCAGCGGCATCTACTGGCTGCGAGGGGCAGGCTGCGGCAGCGAGACTGAAGTTGACTTGACCGGCTCTACTCTATTCCTTGACAAGACTTGTATCTGCTTCCATGATCTATTCATTTCTCTTTCAATCCCTGTGCATTCCATTCCAACACTGTCTAGCTATATTTCCATGATTCTTTCTCAATCCATGTCCATTTATGCTTCTTTATTTCTCTATCAATTGACAACTGTTTTGTTATTTCCCTTAATGTGGTGTTCCTAATGATTTTGGCCACCAGATTCTCAGTATGTGTCTTAGACATCAATTAATAAAAGTTTGCAATTTTTTATTGTGTCTTTTTCCAGATTTCACATCTGTACAACAATACAGATAATACATTTGATTTAAAAATTCTAATTTTAGTATTTCTGTGAATATTCAATGAATTCCATAATGTTCTTAGTCGTGAGAAAACATTTTTGCTTTGTTTATTTTGTTATCTATATCTTGGTCTGTACCTCCATTTTGGGATACAATACATCTCAAATATCTAAAATATTAGCTTCTTTCTATTTTGTGGTTATCTATGTACAATTTATCTGTATTTTTTTAATTTATTCTCTATTATTTTGTTTTTGTGGTGTTTATTTTCATACCAATATCCTGAGCCTCAACTTTTATATTCTGTAGTTTCACTTCAATATCTTTAAAACTTCGTGCAATTATACATATATCATCAGCATAATCTACATCTTCTAATTTGTGATATAATCCCCATTGTGTACCTCTTTTTCTATTCATAGCTTTATCCAAAACCATCAAGAATAGGATTAGTGATAATACTTATCTTGTTTGACACCACTATTAACCGAGAAAGGGGCTGTGCCATGGCCGAGTAGTTAGACCATTCACCTCTCACCTAGACGGCCCAGGTTCGATTCCAAGCGACCACATGTGAGATTTGTGGTGGACAAAGCGGTGCAGGGGGGGTTTTCTCTGGTTTCTCCAGTTTCCCCCGCCATCTCATTCCACCGGGGCCCCATCTTCATGTATCATCAGTGTCATCGCCTGCAGTAAAAGCGGTTGTTAAACACTACAAAAAAAAAAAAACCAAGAAAGGTTCTGATAGGGAGAGGTAGAGAAGAAGTGGAAAGGTGGGGGGAGCTTGAGATGGAGAGGGGGGAGAAGTGGAGAGGAAGATAAGGAGGGTGATAGAGATAAGTCAGTTGTAACACATCATTTTTGGACTCAAAACTATAATTTTCACAATGAACCCAAGTTATTAAAATCAATGCAGCATGAGACAAATGGTCTCGTCTCAAAATTGATGTACCCAGAAAAGAGACCTCTACAGACCGCTACCACGAGTAAATGTGTGCTGAAGATGGTGCCAATGGCCATGTCTGAAGTAAGTTACTTACTTCAACTAGTGAAGTTTGAGTGTGATGCTCTGAATTGATAGTTACTTCACTATGTGTTCCCATTACTGTATTGAAGCCTCATATACTCTGAAATGTGTTTTACATCATAACTGCATTGATTCATGGATGAAAATTAATTGGGGATTGATTAGGACCAGTTGAAAAATTGAATGGCACAGCCGAGATTTGAAGACGGTTCTCCTGCTCTCCGTGCAGTGGCTCTAGCCACTGAGCTACTGTGACAACTTGCCAGTATGGCATCAATCTTCCAACTGATTATTTGTGTGTTTTACCTGGTTCAACCAACCCGTGTGTCTGCCTTAATGGCGACTTACCATCGTAACTATGTTCACGCTAGTTTTATTCAGTTGGAAAATTGAATGTCATACCAGCAAGTTGTCAGAGCAACTGCCCGGAGAGCGGGAGAACCGTGTACAAGTCCCGGCTGTGGCATTGAGTTTTTCAACTGTTCTAACCTTTCAATATATATAAAAGAAAGGAGCAGTACCATTTAATAATTGGGGACTGTTGACTGCCAAGCAACGAAAGGTAAAGTAACAGTTTAAAATACAATGAAAACCAAATTGTGTAACAGAGAGAATAACCGAAGTTAGGCAACTATAGAATAATTTGAAGGTTTTTGTTTGATGGTGCCCATCACTACGTTAACCTATATTAACTTTTAAGAAATTAGTAATTTACTTATGCACTTTTATTTCACTATTAATTGTTCACAAATATGATTTGAATTTTGTATTACTGTTAGGCCATAAGACATTTACGTTAAAATAAGAGTTGAAGCTTTCCAGACAACGTATTAGCTCTAAATGTTCTCAGGCTTCTAGCCAGGTGAGACATAGATTGATTCCAATGTGTCTAAGGTGTGTTTCATCTTCGTCTTAAGGGTAAATCATAACTTGATTCATGTATTTATAGTGTCAGTGTGAAGATAGCACCTGATTGCTTCACATGATAATATTTTACTGAGAAGCAACTGATATTTTATATGACATGGACCTCATAGAAAACTATACATGGCAGTTATACTCCTAATGTTTTTAACTTGAGCATGGACCTGGCAGTAAAATGTTGGGTGGTGGTGTTAAGACTCTTATCATTGGTGCCCATACTGTACTCAGTTGTAGGCGTGAATTGCGATTAAGAATATTCACTTCAGATGCAATGACTTCTTTTACTCCTATAATGACCTCTTCTTCAGATGTCAGCCAGGTAAGTGTTGGATAATTTCCAAGCTTTCAACGACATACTGATGGCCGCACCATGGCCGAGTGGTTAGACCACTCGCCTCTCACCTAGACGGCCGGGGTTCGATCCCAAGTGACCGCATGTGAGATTTGTGGTGGACAAAGCGGCGCTGGGGCAGGTTTTCTCCGGGTACTCCAGTTTCCCCCACCATCACATTCCACCGGTGCTCCATTATCATTCATGTATCATCAGAGTCACCACTTGTGGTGCCATGAGTAGTTAAAGCAGGCGTTAAACACTATAAAAAAAAAACGCATTCTGTCACCATCCTGGGAACTGGAGGCAAGTTGCTCTGACGGTGATATTTAAACCTGGAGGAGAAGGCTGAAGGAACACCTCGGTGCTGGCCAGTGGGGGTTAAGGAGGATGGGGCCATGTTTTGCTTATTTGCAGACCTTTGTCTTTGTTAAAATTATTTTTGTTTGCTTTTATGTATATTGCTTCTTTTATCAGTCTGTCATGATATCTGGTAGATTTTTCTATTATTTTGTTGGATGATAAATTGATGTTATGGCTAGTATGTTAAGCCTCTGCAGCCCAACCTTATGCAGCATTGGTGTTCTTTGATGTGCTCTTCCACAGCCCACCCCATCTTTCCAATGTAAATTTTTCCACATTTGCACATGATTTTGTAAATATTGGCAGTGTGGAGGTCCAGATTATCTTTGATTTTGGCAGGGGCTTAAAAACTGTTCTGATGTTGCGTTTAGACAGTGTTCTTGTTATTTTATGGCACACTGCACCCACGAACAGAATAATGGCCGTAGCTAAGCTTTCATTTTTGTCTGCATTAGTGTGGAGTTTTCTGAAAGCTTTGTTGATAACTTGGTTGGTATACTGTCTCTGTGTAAAGACTTTACATAGGTGCTGGGTTTCTTCTGGAAGGTGATGTTTATCACAGACTGTTTTGCTCAGTGTATAAATGTAGAAAGTACTCTTGTGTTTCTGTGCGGGGTGTGGCAGCTTGAATTGTTATGGTACAGGTTGGTGTGTGGGTTTTCTGTGCAGGGTGTGGCAGCTTGAATTGTTATGGTACAGGTTGGTGTGTGTGGGTTTTCTGTGCAGGGTGTGGCAGCTTGAATTGTTATGGTACAGGTTGGTGTGTGTGGGTTTTCTGTGTGGGGTGTGGCAGCTTGAAATGTTATGGTACAGGTTGGTGTGTGGGTTTTCTGTGCAGGGTGTGGCAGCTTGAATTGTTATGGTACAGGTTGGTGTGTGGGTTTTCTGTGCGGGGTGTGGCAGCTTGAAATGTTATGGTACAGGTTGGTGTGTGGGTTTTCTGTGCAGGGTGTGGCAGCTTGAATTGTTATGGTATAGGTTGGTGTGTGGGTTTTCTGTGCAGGGTGTGGCAGCTTGAATTGTTATGGTATAGGTTGGTGTGTGTGGGTTTTCTGTGCGGGGTGTGGCAGCTTGAATTGTTATGGTACAGGTTGGTGTGTGGGTTTTCTGTGCAGGGTGTGGCAGCTTGAATTGTTATGGTACAGGTTGGTGTGTGGGTTTTCTGTGCAGGGTGTGGCAGCTTGAATTGTTATGGTACAGGTTGGTGTGTGTGGGTTTTCTGTGCGGGGTGTGGCAGCTTGAAATGTTATGGTATAGGTTGGTGTGTGTGGGTTTTCTGTACAGGGTGTGGCAGCTTGAAATGTTATGGTATAGGTTGGTTTGTGTGAGTTTTCTGTGCGGGGTGTGGCAGCTTGAAATGTTATGGTATAGGTTGGTGTGTGTGGGTTTTCTGTGCGGGGTGTGGCAGCTTGAATTGTTATGGTACAGGTTGGTGTGTGTGGGTTTTCTGTGCGGGGTGTGGCAGCTTGAATTGTTATGGTACAGGTTGGTGTGTGTGGGTTTTCTGTGCAGGGTGTGGCAGCTTGAATTGTTATGGTACAGGTTGGTGTGTGTGGGTTTTCTGTGTGGGGTGTGGCAGCTTGAATTGTTATGGTACAGGTTGGTGTGTGTGAGTTTCCTGTGCGGGGTGTGGCAGCTTGAATTGTTGTGGTACAGGTTGGTGTGTGTGGGTTTTCTGTGCGGGGTGTGGCAGCTTGAAATGTTATGGTATAGGTTGGTATGTGTGGGTTTTCTGTGCGGGGTGTGGCAGCTTGAATTGTTATGGTACAGGTTGGTATGTGTGGGTTTTCTGTGCAGGGTGTGGCAGCTTGAATTGTTGTGGTACAGGTTGGTGTGTGTGGGTTTTCTGTGCGGGGTGTGGCAGCTTGAAATGTTATGGTATAGGTTGGTGTGTGTGGGTTTTCTGTGTGGGGTGTGGCAGCTTGAATTGTTATGGTACAGGTTGGTGTGTGTGGGTTTTCTGTGCGGGGTGTGGCAGCTTGAATTGTTATGGTACAGGTTGGTGTGTGTGGGTTTTCTGTGCGGGGTGTGGCAGCTTGAATTGTTATGGTATAGGTTGGTGTCTGTGGGTTTTCTGTGGGGGTTGTAGCAGCTTGAATTGTTATGATACAGGTTGGTGTGTGTGGATTTTCTGTGCAGGGTGTGGCAGCTTGAATTGTTATGGTACAGGTTGGTGTGTGTGGGTTTTCTGTGCGGGGTGTGGCAGCTTGAAATGTTATGATACAGGTTGGTGTGTGTGGATTTTCTGTGCAGGGTGTGGCAGCTTGAATTGTTATGGTACAGGTTGGTATGTGTGGGTTTTCTGTGCGGGGTGTGGCAGCTTGAATTGTTATGGTATAGGTTGGTGTGTGTGGATTTTCTGTGGGGGTTGTAGCAGCTTGAATTGTTATGATACAGGTTGGTGTGTGTGGATTTTCTGTGCGGGGTGTGGCAGCTTGAATTGTTATGGTACAGGTTGGTGTCTGTGGGTTTTCTGTGGGGGTTGTAGCAGCTTGAATTGTTATGGTACAGGTTGGTGTCTGTGGGTTTTCTGTGGAGGTTGTAGCAGCTTGAATTGTTATGGTACAGGTTGGTATGTGTGGGTTTTCTGTGCAGGGTGTGGCAGCTTGAATTGTTATGGTACAGGTTGGTGTGTGTGGGTTTTCTGTGCGGGGTGTGGCAGCTTGAATTGTTATGGTACAGGTTGGTGTGTGTGGGTTTTCTGTGCAGGGTGTGGCAGCTTGAATTGAAATGGTACAGGTTGGTGTGTGTGGGTTTTCTGTGCGGGGTGTGGCAGCTTGAATTGTTATGGTACAGGTTGGTGTGTGTGGGTTTTCTGTGCAGGGTGTGGCAGCTTGAATTGTTATGGTACAGGTTGGTGTGTGTGGGTTTTCTGTGCAGGGTGTGGCAGCTTGAATTGTTATGGTACAGGTTGGTGTGTGTGGGTTTTCTGTGTGGGGTGTGGCAGCTTGAATTGTTATGGTACAGGATGGTATGTGTGGGTTTTCTGTGCGGGGTGTGGCAGCTTGAATTGTTATGGTACAGGTTGGTGTGTGTGGGTTTTCTGTGCGGGGTGTGGCAGCTTGAATTGTTATGGTACAGGTTGGTGTGTGTGGGTTTTCTGTGCGGGGTGTGGCAGCTTGAATTGTTATGGTACAGGTTGGTGTGTGTGGGTTTTCTGTGGGGGTTGTAGCAGCTTGAATTGTTATGGTACAGGTTGGTGTGTGTGGGTTTTCTGTGCAGGGTGTGGCAGCTTGAATTGTTATGGTACAGGTTGGTGTGTGTGGGTTTTCTGTGCAGGGTGTGGCAGCTTGAATTGTTATGGTACAGGTTGGTGTGTGTGGGTTTTCTGTGCGGGGTGTGGCAGCTTGAATTGTTATGGTACAGGTTGGTGTGTGTGGGTTTTCTGTGCAGGGTGTGGCAGCTTGAATTGTTATGGTACAGGTTGGTGTGTGTGGGTTTTCTGTGCAGGGTGTGGCAGCTTGAATTGTTATGGTACAGGTTGGTGTGTGTGGGTTTTCTGTGTGGGGTGTGGCAGCTTGAATTGTTATGGTACAGGATGGTATGTGGGTTTTCTGTGCGGGGTGTGGCAGCTTGAATTGTTATGGTACAGGTTGGTGTGTGTGGGTTTTCTGTGCGGGGTGTGGCAGCTTGAATTGTTATGGTACAGGTTGGTGTGTGTGGGTTTTCTGTGCGGGGTGTGGCAGCTTGAATTGTTATGGTACAGGTTGGTGTGTGTGGGTTTTCTGTGGGGGTTGTAGCAGCTTGAATTGTTATGGTACAGGTTGGTGTGTGTGGGTTTTCTGTGCGGGGTGTGGCAGCTTAAATTGTTATGGTACAGGTTGGTATGTGTGGGTTTTCTGTGCGGGGTGTGGCAGCTTGAATTGTTATGGTATAGGTTGGTGTGTGTGGGTTTTCTGTGCAGGGTGTGGCAGCTTGAATTGTTATGGTACAGGTTGGTGTGTGTGGGTTTTCTGTGCGGGGTGTGGCAGCTTGAATTGTTATGGTACAGGTTGGTATGTGTGGGTTTTCTGTGCGGGGTGTGGCAGCTTGAATTGTTATGGTACAGGTTAGTGTGTGTGGGTTTTCTGTGCAGGGTGTAGCAGCTTGAATTGTTATGGTACAGGTTGGAATGTGTGGGTTTTCTGTGCGGGGTGTGGCAGCTTGAATTGTTATGGTACAGGTTGGTGTGTGTTAGTTTTCTGTGCAGGGTGTGGTAGCTTGAATTGTTATGGTACAGGTTGGTGTGTGTTAGTTTTCTGTGCAGGGTGTGGCAGCTTGAAATGTTATGGTATAGGTTGGTGTGTGTGGGTTTTCTGTGCAGGGTGTGGCAGCTTGAATTATTATGGTATAGGTTGGTGTGTGTTAGTTTTCTGTGCAGGGTGTGGCAGCTTGAATTGTTATGGTACAGGTTGGTGTGTGTTAGTTTTCTGTGCAGGGTGGGGTAGCTTGAATTGTTATGGTACAGGTTGGTGTGTGTGGGTTTTCTGTGCAGGGTGTGGCAGCTTGAATTGTTATGGTACAGGTTGGTATGTGTGGGTTTTCGGTGCGGGGTGTGGCAGCTTGAATTGTTATGGTACAGGTTGGTGTGTGTGGGTTTTCTGTGCGGGGTGTGGCAGCTTGAATTGTTATGGTACAGGTTGGTATGTGTGGGTTTCCTGTGCGGGGTGTGGCAGCTTGAATTGTTGTGGTACAGGTTGGTGTGTGTGGGTTTCCTGTGCAGGGTGTGGCAGCTTGAATTGTAATGGTATAGGTTGGTATGTGTGGGTTTTCTGTACAGGGTGTGGCAGCTTGAATTGTTATGGTATAGGTTGGTATGTGTGGGTTTTCTGTACAGGGTGTGGCAGCTTGAATTGTTATGGTACAGGTTGGTGTGTATGGGTTTTCTGTGCAGGGTGTGGCAGCTTGAATTGTTGTGGTACAGGTTGGTGTGTGTGGGTTTTCTGTGCGGGGTGTGGCAGCTTGAATTGTTATGGTACAGGTTGGGGTGTGTGGGTTTTCTGTGCGGGGTGTGGCAGCTTGAATTGTTATGGTACAGGTTGGTGTGTGTGGGTTTTCTGTGCGGGGTGTGGCAGCTTGAATTGTTATGGTACAGGTTGGTGTGTGTGGGTTTTCTGTGGGGGTTGTAGCAGCTTGAATTGTTATGGTACAGGTTGGTATGTGTGGGTTTTCGGTGCGGGGTGTGGCAGCTTGAATTGTTATGGTACAGGTTGGTGTGTGTGGGTTTTCTGTGCGGGGTGTGGCAGCTTGAATTGTTATGGTACAGGTTGGTATGTGTGGGTTTCCTGTGCGGGGTGTGGCAGCTTGAATTGTTGTGGTACAGGTTGGTGTGTGTGGGTTTCCTGTGCAGGGTGTGGCAGCTTGAATTGTAATGGTATAGGTTGGTATGTGTGGGTTTTCTGTACAGGGTGTGGCAGCTTGAATTGTTATGGTATAGGTTGGTATGTGTGGGTTTTCTGTACAGGGTGTGGCAGCTTGAATTGTTATGGTATAGGTTGGTATGTGTGGGTTTTCTGTACAGGGTGTGGCAGCTTGAATTGTTATGGTACAGGTTGGTGTGTGTGGGTTTTCTGTGCGGGGTGTGGCAGCTTGAATTGTTATGGTACAGGTTGGTGTGTGTGGGTTTTCTGTGCGGGGTGTGGCAGCTTGAATTGTTATGGTACAGGTTGGTGTGTGTGGGTTTTCTGTACAGGGTGTGGCAGCTTGAATTGTTATGGTACAGGTTGGTGTGTGTGGGTTTTCTGTGCGGGGTGTGGCAGCTTGAATTGTTATGGTACAGGTTGGTGTGTGTGGGTTTTCTGTGCGGGGTGTGGCAGCTTGAATTGTTATGGTACAGGTTGGTGTGTGTGGGTTTTCTGTGCGGGGTGTGGCAGCTTGAAATGTTATGGTACAGGTTGGTGTGTGGGTTTTCTGTGCGGGGTGTGGCAGCTTGAATTGTTATGGTACAGGTTGGTGTGTGTGGGTTTTCTGTGCGGGGTGTGGCAGCTTGAAATGTTATGGTATAGGTTGGTGTGTGTGGGTTTTCTGTACACTTTGTTTCCTAGGTGGCCATTTTCCTTTTTGTAGAAGAAAAAATGAAATATTGTTTTATTTATGGTCGCTCTTTAACTGCTGTGGTTCTCAGCATCCCATTCTATACTGGGCATGAGAGACTGCTTAAATTAACCTTAGTTTAGTTAGAGGCCTCTTTATCAGTCTTAAGGTTCTTTTATGTGCCATAAATTTATGACAGGGACAAACAGGTTTACTTCTCTTCCGAAGGAAGCTATGCTAAGAATTTTTATGCCTGAAAAAATCCATCATCCTCCGCCGGGTTTGAACCCGCGACCTTCCTATGAAGTTAGCATGGTAATCATTACACCATGGAGGGTGACATTTTTGTGGATGAGCAAGTTGGGAAATGGTAAAGAGCACGTGAGGCAATCCTTCAGTCTTCCCCTCCAGGTATAAATACCACTGTATAGCAACTTGCTTAATAATGACAACAGAGTACATAGTTGAAAACATGGAAATTATCCAACACTTACCTGCCTCATCCCGACAAGAAGTCATTGATAAGATTAAAAGAAGTGTTGCCATCGCATTGAAGTAAATACTCTTAATGTGATTGACATTTAACACTGAGAAGAGCACCCAACACTTTACTGCTAGGTCCATGCTCAAGTTAAAAACATTAGGAGTATAGTTTTCTATGAGGTCCATGTCATATAAAATATCAGTTTACCCTGAATAGAAGCCCAAGAACATTTGTAGCCTTAATTAAGAGTAAAAACATAATTACACTCAAACTTCACTCTTGAAATAAAGTAACTTATTTCAGACATGTTTCAGTGGCTGTTGTCACCATCTTCAATGGATATACACTGATGAAGTCAAGGTCTCTCTTCTGGGTAGCTGAATTTTGAGATTAGACCGTTTGTTTTTGGTCTATCAAAATTTATGACTTTATTTTTTTAAAATAAGGAATTTAGATTTTCCCAAACTGTTAATCCAATTGGATTCTGCACTTTTAGTGATTTTGATAAGCCCCCATGGATGAAGCTGATAGCAGGGCATAGTCCAGGGGTCTGTGAAGCTAAACCATGGCAGAGTCGTGGTATCTATATCCACCTGAATTAACAAATATAGTGGAGTTTCATTTCAGTATAATATTTTATAGGTTGGCAACAATGATGTCACTTTGCTGTATATAAGTGAGGTCACAAAGAAGGGTGGGTAGCATGAACAACATCTTCTACTGATATATGGGGACAGTGTAACAGTGATGTGTTCACTCTTTCTTTTATTATTGGAAAACATGTTTCAGAAGCCATGTCAGTTCCTTTAGTTGAATGCCAGCATTGCTTGCTGTGGTGGTTTGATGAACCTCTGTATCAGTAGGTCGCCTGGAGGGATTTCAAAATTGAAAATATGGTTCTTGTTTTTCAAAATGTACAGGTTCTCCCAAACTTTTAATTGTGTCTTACTTGTGGCACTTTTGAGTATTTTCAGGCTTCTATTTATGGTGGGTTGCTCTTTCCAAAAATGCCAAGCTACTGTGGATTTGTCTTCTTGTTTAACCCTTTTAGTGCGAGCCCGAGTAGCAAAATACCATCTGAAAAGTGCCAAGCCATTTTGGAGCAGAATGCAGGGTTTAAATTATTAGTAATAGAAAGCTGAATCTTCTTTTCATTTTTAGTAAACCCTTTTGACTACTATATAATCTTCATCATTTTTAAAAAACTGAAAATAAAAGACAATTTTGAAAATAAAATTAAAAATCCCAAAATAATCAATAATTAGGCGTACAAAACCTCACTACACAGAAAGTTCAGGCTAATTAATGAAGGTATGGGTATTTCTTTACTAAAACAGCATCCTGTTTTGGTCTGGTGTTCTATTTTTTAAAATATAAAAA
Source organism: Hymenopus coronatus (assembly GCA_030762935.1). NCBI lineage: Eukaryota > Metazoa > Arthropoda > Insecta > Mantodea > Hymenopodidae > Hymenopus > Hymenopus coronatus. The sequence goes on from CM060892.1 coordinate 5,169,627, forward strand.
GTGAATTCACCTAACCTGAAACTAAAAAAAAAGGTCACCAAAAACACATAAGCATGATAGACTAATAATGAAAATGGCCTGAAGCAATAGGTTACAAATGTAACATAGATTACTTACAATTTATCACTTGTGTTGTTGCATAGCTGAATGATTGAGTCACATTGTATTTGTCATGTGGTTACACCTCTATAAATCCATTTTGTAAACTACACCAATTATTTGCAAGCATATAAGGACGTTATCAGATACATTTTCAACTCTAAAGCTAGAATATATATCTTCCTCTCTTATGTCGATGTCACAAACTCTTTCATCAAAATCACTCGCTTTCTTCTAATACATCGCGAACTGAAGCTCTTATTTTCTCTTCGGTTCGTAGACAACGCCATGTTTCAAGCAACATAACTAAACACCGGCTAGAGAAATTAAATTTGGAACCAATTTAACACTTTGGAGTGAAGATAAGGTCTGAAAACGCCCTATGGCTATGATGTGGAAAATACCCAGACTTTCCCACCAGAAAAAGTTAAAATGTACGAAAACGGCATCACGATTAGATCCTGATTGGCACTAAAAGGGTTAAGTTTAATATTTCTGTGGTGTTTTTTACTCTTGTTTTTATGACCACTCTACAAGATCATATTCCACAAGAAAACAAACCACGAATATATCAGTTTAGCTGCAATGACTGTGAAAAAAATCTACATCGGCCAAATAAAAAGGAACATAAACAAGATGAAAAGAACACCACAAAATTATTAAACTTAAACAAGAAGATATATGCGCGGTAGCTTGGCATTTATTGGAAAGTACACACCATAAATAGAAGTCCGAAAATACTCAAAAATATCACAAGGAGGACAGAATTAATAGTTTGGGAAATCATATATATTTGGAAAAACAAGAACCCGTTTTCAATTTTGAAATCCGAACAGGCAAACTACTGATGCAAAGGTTCATCAAACCACCACCAGGGACAGAGACAAGCATCACAGGAAGCAATGCTTGCAGTCGACCAAAGGAATTGACAATGTTTCTGAAACATGTTTTCCAATAATAAAAGTAAGCAATGTAGTGTTACTTGGGTAATTAATGTCAATCTTCTACTTCACTTATTCCTTACTCCTTCAGGATTACACGGAATATAACAATTATCAGAAGCTGTAAGCATTGTGAAAGTGAAACAACTGTTACAGGCTATAATGATTTTAGTTACTGTGAAGCTAGCAATTAGTTTTAGTTTAATTGGAGTCGAGTATACACACAAAACTTGCTTATGCAGAACTAGTTTCGCATGCTTTCAACTGTCAGATTCAACCTGAGGACCCTTTCCTCTGTTATTGGATTAAGAACTTCATTAGCGGGTTCTCTTCAAAAGGACAGTCAAAATTCATGAGGTGAGTTTCATGTTTCTTCATGTATATTTTCTTCCATGTGTTGAGTTCTCTGTCTGTTGTACATTTTTCAAAAGATGCATGTTTTGTTTAAGTTCATGTCGGTCATTCTAAAAATGAGCCAATACTGCAGATATTTCAGTTTCCCTATTTTTAATATTTCTAATATGTTCTTTAAGATGGATACCTATGTTTCTTTTTGTTCTGCCAATGTATACTTTGTTACACTCAATGCAGTTATTCTATAGATGCCTGGTTTTTTGTCAGTCGGGACTTTTTGAGTTGTTTGAATACCAAATTAAACAAATAAATAAGATTACAGAAATATCCACCCTCAAACAAATTAAAGATAGCAAGAACTTCAGAAGATTCAAAATAAGTAAATGTAGTTTTATTTATGGATGCTCATTAACTGCTGTGGTTCTCAACGTCCCATTCTAAATTGGGCATGAAAGACCACTTAATTTTGCTCAGAGGCCTCTCTATCACGCTTGAGGTTCTTTTACGTGCCGTAAATCTACGACACGGGACCAATGGCTTTACTTCCCTTCTGAAGGAAGCCATGCTAAGGATTTTTACACCCAAAAAACTCCATCGTCCTCCGCCAGATTTGAACCTGCGACCTTGGGTATATGAAGTTAGCATGGTAACCATTACACCACGGAGGGCGACCAGAAGATTCACTTACCACCCTTGGGCAACTAAGAAATTTAAAAAAAATACTTAAAGAACATAATATAATGCTGGCACCTTACAACGAGTTCAGTGTGAAGAATTTGATTCCATCCCACCAAACAGAAAAGGTTCCAATTGACAAAAAACCAGATATCTGTAGAATTAATTGCAATAAAATATACGTTGGCAGAACAAAAATAAACATAGGTACCCATCTTAAAGGACATATTAGAAATATTAAAAATAGGGAAACTCATTTTTGGAATGACCATCCTTTTGAAGAGAACCCGCTAATGAAGTTCATCAATCCAACACCAGACGGAAGGTTCCTCAGGTTGAATCAGGCAGTCAAAAGCAGTAGACAATGCATGTGAAACTAATAAGTTTTTGTGAAGCACATGTGTGTATGCTCGACTCCAATTAAACTAAAACTAACTGATACAGGATTGGGTGTAATGTATGTTTTTACTCTTAATTAGTTCGTTACTTCACTTGTGCATTCCCATTAATGTTTTATTTGAGACATTTATATGTTGATCAGTTGTATGTTTACCTTGAAAATGTTAAATGTACAATGTTAGTGTTTATGTTGGTTGCCTGATGTTGTTTTCAGCTGTATGCTCGAGCACTGAACCAGACGCAGCAAGCAAACACTTCTGTCATGCACCTCATGTATCCTGTAAGTTATGATTTTGTTGCCGAGCATTCTAACATTACAGGTATTAGGTTGGCTAACCTGGGTGTAGTGCTGTTGGTATCTCTTATGTAGTTTCTTTACAGCTGGTGACAGACACCACATTCTTTCTCTCTTTCAGCGGAACTTGCAGTACTTGCTTTTCCTTAATTATGCTTCAGTTTGCTTTTATGCTTAGATTTGTGTAGTAAATGCTTTAGCTTAAGCGGGGCATTCAAAAAGCTTTGCAACTGACATCTTAAAATCCAAACTAAGGTACAGTTCAAAAACTTATCCTCACAATGCTATTTATCTAAATGCAAGAAGAAGTGATAACTTTATTATGAGGATGATTCAAATATAAACAGTAATTGTTGCATATCACGGAGGAAGCAGCTCAGGTCGGGGGAACTAGCTTTGTTAGGTTCTGGCATCAGTACAGCCATGACTGAGCAACAAGACTCTTCGTCTCTTATTATCAAGTTTTTAACCAAGGAAAGGGTTAAACCTTCGGAGATTTTAACTCGTTTAAGGGCACAGTTTTGGGACACTACACTGTTGCAGAATCGAGTGTTTACTTGGGCCAGATAATTTAAGGGTGGCCAAGAATTTGTGGAAAATGAAGATCATGCTCGATGCCCAAGGTCAAGTCTCAAACATGTACGACTACACAGGAGTTTTGCTGGTTGAGTTTCTTCATGATCGATGTACAGTGCCAATTGTTAAGGTCTGTAAAAGCTGCCTACCGAACCAAGACGTATGCCCATCAGAGATGTCATCCTTCTCCAGGACAATTTGACAATGGGGGACATGCCCTGGAAAACCATTGAACACCCTCCCTATAGTCCAGACTTATCCCCCCAGACTATTTTTGTTTGCATCCATGAAAGAATCGCTTGGAGGGAAACATTTAAAAAACAACGAGGGCATCAAGAAGTATGTGCACAATTGGTTGGCGACACGCCCTCAAACTTTTCTTGAAGAAGGAATGTTCAAGCTACAAAAATGTGTAGAGTGTGAAGGACGCTATGTTGAGAAATGCTGATGAAGTAACTTGTGTATATATTTAATCAAATATTTTTAACAAAATTACTGTTTATATTTGAATCAGCCTTGTACTTTCTCTACACGTATTATATACAGCTGTGGACATAAAAAATTGGCCATCCCCTGGTTCCATGTGTCAATGGAAAAGACTTGTGTATCTTCCTAAAAGCTGCATTCACAATACACATGATAGAACTGTACAATGGTCTGTAACCAATAGTGCAATGCTGAATACAGATCACAAAACAATATTCTGAGAGCTTTTCACTCATAAGTTCGAGGGTTCAACTCTCGTGGTGCTCGTAACTTTTTGATTGGATATGTACAACATAATATTACATTAATACAAATTTGGCATTTGAAGTTATTGGTCAATGCACAGAAAAACATAATTCTACTAACACTCATGTTAAATAACTAAAAACATCTGATGTGTTCCATTCACATGACTTTCTTTACATATGTGTAACAAATTATTGTTAAAAAGCTTAAGCTTCTATTTACTTAATTTTAATTGAGAAAAATTAGCAGAAATAGCCTTATTACTTGCTTCCTTGTAAGTACAAGCGAAATAAGAGGGTAACATAGAATAAAACAGTAGTCAAAAGCAGATTAGTATGTGACTGAAGTTCTTTTGTTTGTATGGACAGGAGTAGACAAATTCCTGTATGAGAAAAGTATAAGTTTTTCAAAGCTGAAACTAAAAACAAGGAATATCTCAAAGACGATTAACTCCATGAAAAAAATGCATGTAACATAAATTGTGTGTTTTAAAGTGCTTTACATTTTTTGTGTGGCAAATTTTTGCCCATCTCTTACGCTTTAGCAGTTATGCAAAATGCCATAAAATCATCCAGAATAAAGTGGTCTTCAGAGGCTATTCCCAGAAAATTCAAGGTATACATTTTATTTATCAGGTAAATATTTTTAATATACAATATTTTAATCAAAATCATTAGAGCCATTTTTGCCAAAATCAAAATTTTCGTAAAAAGTTTCATGTAAAAGGAACTTGGTGGGGGGATTTTCTTGAAAATCTTTGTGTGGCATCCTTGGAAGATACCAAACTTAAATACCAAGTTTGATATTTGACAGTCTTTTCGTTTTTGAGCTATGCTGTCCACATACAGACCTTTTTCTGAAAATGCTTTTTTTTTTGGATTCAGGGGATCCTAAAACATTATTTCTGGTGAAATCTCAGCATGGAGTGGAATACAATTCCTTCTTTATCCACTGTGTACATTGTACATATGGGGCTAGAGAAAATAAAAATGTTTGTTACATGCAAGAAGCAAACACAGCACTCACAGAAGGTGGCAGGTTTAATAATGCCATACAATACAAACTGTATCATGTTTTGTGTTATTGACGTTAGGTTAGTAATGTTAACATTTGGAGTTTGTGACAAGTGTATCGCTGAAGCTGTACACAACACACTGTGACGTGTAGCGCTGAAACACATTTGGCATTCCAGACATGACTCTCTTTTTTTTGTCCCTGGGTGTATATAGTGTATAGAAAAGTATTGTAATGCACCCAAAAATTTGATAGTGAGATTTCACCAGAAATACACATTTTGGGTCCCCCTGAATCCAAAAAAAAAGCATTTCTGGGAAAAGGTCAGGGTGTGTCTGTCTGTCTGTCTGTGGTTGGCATAGCTCAAAAACGAAAAGACGGTTAAATACCTAACTTGGTATTTAGGTTTGGTATCTTCCAAGGATGTGACATGAAGATTTTCAAGAAAATCCTCCCCACCCCTAACTATCCTTTACATAGAAACATTTTTGAAAATTATGTTTTTCTTAAAAATGGCTCTAACAATTTTGATTAAAATACAATATATTAATGCTATTTCCATCACAAATAAAATGTATATCTTGAATATTCTGGGAATAGCTTCTGAAGACCTGTTTATTCTGGATGAATTTTGCATATCTAGTAAACCCTAAAAGATAGACAAAAACTTACTACACAAAAAATGTAGATCTCATTAAAATACAGAATTTATGTCATATACATTTTTTTCATGGAGGTTGCCGTTTTCAAGATATTCCTTGTTATTAGTTTCAATTGTAAAGTACTTATATTTTTCCCATACAGGAAGATTCCGTTTTTCTTTTGTTCTACTCCTGGTCAAGCAAAGAAGTGATTTGCAAAGACAGTTGCATAATGAGAGCTTTTAAAACATTTGACTATCACTTTAGTGCATTGCTTTAGTTGCCTTCTTTTTATAAGGAACCAAGTAATAAGAACATTGTGCTAATGTTTATCTCGATTAGCATTGTGTAGAAAGAAAAATAATCTTTTGTAAGAAGTTTGTTTGTAGAGCAGCTAGAGAAAGTCATGTGAGTGTAACACATCAGATTTTTTCTGTAGTGTATCTCTTATGGTTTACCAGTTATACAAAATTCATTCAGAACAAGAAGGTGTTTAGAGGCTCTTCCCAGGAAATACAGAATATTCATTTTATTTGTCATGTAAATATCTTTAATGTATGGTATTTTAATGAAAATTCTTAGAGGCATTCTTCAGCAAATCAAAATGTTTGATAATTTTTCCATGTAAATGTTAGTTTGCAATGGTGGGATTTTCCTCAAAAACTTTGTATTTCATCCTTGAAGATGCTAAACCTAAATACCAAGTTTGGTATTTAACAGACTTTATGTTTTTGAGCTATGCTGCCCACAGACACACACACGGACATTTTTGGGTGTATGTAGTATGTGTAGAGAAAGTAAAAAGCAAACCATTGAATGATATTGCACTTTTTCCATTTTAGTGAAAATACATTGAAGACTAACTTAAATGCCTGCCAAATGCTAACTAACCAATGAATTAATTGTGGCAATATATAACAACTGTACCCCGCTGCTGAATCCTCGCGCTTGACAGTTCGGGCCATGAGTAACTGGTAAACAATAACAGCTGATTACAAATGTCTCTATCGTGTGTAAACAGTGTACATAGTAAATGAATGCCGATGAACAATGAGAGTAATTGATGTTACCTGAAAATAACAGTGATACTGTAACATATGTTGCATACATTAGGTATTTACGACAATATAGAACAGCTCAAAGCACGTGTTAGGAGTTCACAAACTGAGCACCTGGTTGGAAATAGCCTGATATTGCAACAGTGCAGCATCTAGATCCGTTTCCGTTGTCTGACCGACCACACGGAATGCTTCTTTGTGATTGGTTGGGTAAAGCTTTTCATATGTTTTCTGTGGATGTAGCAACTTAACTCCTAACTGTCAAGTGCAAGGATTCAGCAGCTGGGGTGTAACAGTATACGATGGTAACACCATCTACTTTGAAACAAGGGTACCTATTAAACTGCTCTGTTGAACAATGATAACAATTTGGAAGATGCTTTGCCCTTTTATCTAGGCACTGAAGCTGCAACAGTAGGTATCTGCTAGCACTTCTTGTGCAGGGTTTGATTTGCATGAGTTGTATTCACTTGTTTACAGGATCATCTGCCAACACTGGAGCACATTCGTGTGGTCAGGAACATGTTGAAGCATCTGCACTACTTCTCAAACAGCGCTACGGGAGATATGTCTGCGATGGACGACTTAAAGCAGTAGGTGACATGTACAATTCTCAATAACAAACTTAAATCATTGTTAACTTGATTATAAATGGTAGTTGGGCTTGTAGGCTGTGGTCCAAATGATTTAATTGTTGACGTTTCGCTGTTGTTGGACTCCGGAGTTGGGAATAAAAGCTGTGTTCCCTGAAGTTGCTGTATGCAGTATTGCTATATTGAATAATATGTAGTTAGAATATTTCTGAGTTGGGTTTGCAACACTTAAGTATCACTTACAAATAGTTTTTCCAGACTGGTTTCAAAGCCATGTGGGCTTCATTGTTGATGGTTTCCAACTGAATTTCCACAGGGTGTTCTATGTTGAGGTGTGGCGGTCCCTGGTGGCTGAGTGGCGAACCTCAACAGTATATTTTGTGGCGGCAATTCAAAGTTGAATACGTGACATTGGTTTTTAATGATATGGATTTTCTCCCAGACGTCAAGCTCTGCTGCAGGTTTTATAAGGTGTATGTTATTTCATGGTTAGTAGACCAAAAGTGGTGTGCAACGGCTGATGTGTCACTATGTTTCTATCTTACTGTTCTCAAGTCTTGTTTCAAGGTGTCTTTTTGTTTTACCAATGTAAATTTGTTGTAATCTGTGCAATTTTTTCTGTAGATTCCTGATTTTTTGTGTTCTGGGATTTAGTCCTTTTGGTTGTTGCAGAGCATTTTTTGTAGGCTGAACTTATGCCGGGGGGCAAGTGTGATTTTACATTTTTTTTAATATTTTTTTAAACTTGTGGTGTAGTTTAGGGTGATAAATAAACTTTTTGAAGCAAGTTTTATCTATTGCTGGACTCAATTTTGTGGTTTCTGTGATTAATTTCCATTGTTTGCATTTTTTTATCTATTAATTTTTGGTTGAAGCTATTGTTTCTTGCATTAACGTCCTTTAACATCCATGGTTAGTCATATCGGACAATGAATGAAATTGGTGAAATGATGCTCAAATGATCTCGGGGTCCATGGAGCTTAAAGTTATTCAACATTTGTCTTCTCAGGATAAGGGAAAACCCCGAAAAAAACCTTATCTGGGTAACTTACCTTAAGTGAGATTTTAACTCACGACCTTTTGAATGTGAGACAGACACACTACCCAGGCGGGTGTGTTTGTATTGTTCATGTTTTGATGGTGTGAAGTCTATGGGTGAGGCTATTGAACACTGCATGTTTGTGGATTGTGGCTATAATTCTTTATATAGCTGTGGAGTGTATAGCTTTGTGATAGATACCAAAGGACGGTTGGTTGCTTTCTCTGATTATTTTCACATCTAGAAATGTGATACTTAAGTGTTACAAATCCAACTCGGTTTAAATATTCTATTCATACGTATCACTGTTCCAAAACACACTTTCATTAAAATTGTTCCTAAGTAGGTAGATATTTCATCAAAACCCATGTGTATGTTGCTATTATTAACTGTAAGATTATTATTGTAAGTAAATTTTGTACACACACCCTTGTTACACAATATATTACGTCCCTGAATTGTGAGTCAATTGGTTATGAATTATTATTCAGTGTATAACAACTTCCAGTCGGCGAGCTGGTTGAGATTCTTTCTTCTTTAGTATTAGTCACAGTAATGCGTATCTAGTATTATTACTTCTCAGGTCGCGGCCTCAAGGCAGATAATTCATTCCAGGTAATATAGTATTTATAAATAATACAACACTGGTAAGATGTTTTTGTATATTACTTTATACAATAATTGTTAAAACTGCAGGATTGCACAGATAAATGAAGATTACATGGTACAGCATGCGTTTCCATAGGACGCCGAGAAATGATGCGCACACAAAGGACTGACCAATAACGAATGCACCCAGTTGAGCATCTATTCAGCTCTTATATAGGCTCAAAGCTTATTCTACATGTTTCTCCTTATTAAACGTTCTTTAAGCAAGTATATAATACAGACTTCCTTTTATTTATAAAAAAATTACTTTTGGTACATATAATATTTATTTCATAAGCTATTTGCATTTAATGAAAATTTAAATACGGGTATACAATGCTTGGGGATGCGTTATACTAGAAAGAACAACTTCCTTTTTCATGCCCATAGCAATGCAATTATCATTGTTGAATTTTTTTAAATAATTATTTTTGATCACAAATGAAATAAATACTTAAAATATACATTACATTCAATATTGTGATATTCATAGAACACTTACAGCCTTGTTACTTTCAGTAATTAATTTTTTCTTTACCACATGATCAATAAATCAATATGGCATCAATTTCCTTCCATTAACATAAAATGAACACTTGATATGAAAATGCTTGGCTTCCATATATTAACGTCTCGCCCCATACACTCTCTATAAACACCTATATGAGCAATAAATATTTTGCCCCTTGAAATTTGTTATAGTGCTGGTGAAAATGAGTTTGTTTTTGCAGTGTGATTCTGCCGTCAAGCCAGTCCAGGATCTATGCATTCCTGCGTTACACAATCCATCACTGGCCACTTGATAGCTCGTTTAGGGTTATTCTAGAAACATGGCTGAGTTACATACAACCCTGGCGCTACACTGATTGGCGTGTGAAGAACCAGCGCTCCAGCGCCGGCAGCAGGGAACCAGAAAACAGGAATGTGGACAGGCGGTGGATAAACTTCATTGCTGGAAATCTGCTAGCCTATACTGTCATATTCCGTCAGCTGCTGCCAAGATTTTCACGTCTTGACCTTGTCATTCCAAAGAATTCTTACATGCTGTTCCGTGTTACCAGGGTAAGTGAAATGCTATACAGCCTGAGATCCTATTTTACTTCATCCATTTTTACTTTCTCTACACATATGTAGTGTATAGAGAAGATATTGTATTGTACTCAAAAATTCAATACCAAGATTTCACTGGAAATACATGTTTTGGGACTCCCTGAATCCAAAAAAGCATTTATAGAAAAATGTCCATGTATCTGTCTGTCTGTCTGTCTGTCTGTCTGTCTGTAGGCAATATAGCTCAAAAACGAAAAGTCTGTTAAATAAGAAACTTGATAATTAAAATTTAGTTGAGTCGACTCAACTAAATTTTAATTGTTAAAACACATCACTGTCTCAAAGTCCACCATATATCAGGATAAGAAACTTGATATTTAAGTTCAATATCTTCCAAGGATGTGACACAAAGATTTTCAAAAAAATCCCTATACCACAAACTACTCGTACATGGAAAAATTTTCAAAAGTTTTGATTTTGTCAAAAATGGCTCTAACAATTTTGATTAAAATCTCTTATATGTTGAATTCTCTGGGAATAGCCTCTGAAGGCCACTTTATTCTGGATGAAATTTGCTGATAGACAAAAACTTACTACACAAAAAATGTGGATCTTGGTAAAACACACAATTTATGTCATATCCATTTTTTTCATGGAGTTGACCATTTTTCAGATATCCTTTGTAATGGTTTCAGTTTTAAAATACTTAAAACTTTTCATATACAGGAATTTTGTCAACTTCTGGGAATGCTAAGAGATAGATTTCCTTCACATGATAACCAGCTTTTAAAACATTTGACTATCACTTTATGCTAGTGTATTCCCTTTTTTCCCTTCTACTCACAAGGAAGCAAGTAATAAGACAATTCCTGTTAATGTTTTTCTCGATTATCTTGAAGTAGATAGAAGAATAAGCTTATTAACAATAATTTGTTACAGAGATGTAGAGAGAGTCATGTTAATGGAACACATCAGTTTTTTTCAGTCATTACAGCTGAATTGATGTATTCTTGGCTTGTTTTCCTGTGGGATGTCATCTTTTAATTTAATATGTTTTCTTTTATAGAGAAACTATAACTTTTGAGGGCCAAAATGATGTATCATTTAATCCTTTTAGTGCCAATAATTATCCAAAAATTGAGTGAAAATTGTCAATTACGTGATGCCGTTTTCATACATTTTAACTCTTTCCAGCAGGAAATGTGTTATTTCTATGTAATAGCCATAGAGAAAGGTTTTCTGGAGTGTTTCGTTGCAAAGTGCTAAATTAGCTTCAAATTTAATTTCCCTTGCCAGTGTTTGTTTATTCTGGTTGAAACCTGGCGTTGTCTAGCCGAAGGTTATGAATCAAAGAGGAATTAAGAATCGAGTGATTTTGAATTTTCAGACCTCAATGAAAGAGTTTCTGACATTGATGTAAGAGAGGAATATATATATTCTAGCTTCTGCAATGATGAAAATGTATCTGATAACAACTGACATCGTATGATACAAATAATCAGTGTACTTATCAAAATGGCTTTACAGAGATGTAGCCAGATGACAAAGCCATTCAGCTGCACAACACAGTAATCTATGTTATATTTGCTTTATGCTATTTTCATCAACTTTTTTCAGTTTCAGGTTAGATGAATTCATTTTTTGTATTTTAAAAAATAAATCAGCAGACCAAAACAGAATGCTGTTTTAGCAAAGAAATTTCATTTAATTAGCCTGAAATTTCTGTGGTAAGGTTTTGTGCACCAAATTATTGATTATTTTGGAATTTTGTTTTCAAAATTTTCTTTTGTTTTTATTTTTTTAAAAATATTGAAGAGGCTTCCCATACATATAATGCATATTATACAGTAAACAAAAGGGTTTCCTAAAAATTAAAAAAATATTCAGTTCTCTATGTCATTTGTTACCCATTTTATTACTAATAATTTAAAACACTGCATTCTTCTCTAAAATTGCTTGTCACTTTTCAGACAGCATTTTGTTATTTGGGCTGGCACATGCTCGGGAAGCTCCTATGCCACCCAACTTGGCTTTCTACAAATTCCAGAGTATCTGTAAACAACACATTATTTTGGCTCCAAAAAACAGTTTATTTTTGAGAAACATTACTGCAGCAGCAAATATGTGAGTTTTGAAAGAGAATTGGTACTTGTTTTGCAGGTGTTTTCTCAGCCAAATCTGAACATGATGCTGCAGGAAGTGGAGGGCAGCATGGAAGAAGTGTCTACAGCTGTCAGTCCATCGACTTACGCCCACAAATGGTACAACATTGTCAGACAGCAGATCACGGAGTTGGAAGGTCCAGGATACCAGTACAAGGCGATGTTTAGTGAAGATTTCTGTAAACAGGTACAGATGTCAATGAGACAAAATACGAGGGTGGTTTGCAAAGTAACCTCCGTTTTATCATGGTGCCATCTAATCATTGAACTCATCTTTTAAGACCGGAAAATAAATGACAAATATATAATGAAAGAAAGAAGTAAGAAACTTAATTGAAATAATTATAAACGTGAACTTGTAAGGACTTAATATATGTAGGGAAAGAAATGGGTTGGAATAGGAAAATGTATATTCTGATATTTTGTTGCGTCTTTATGAAGGTCAGGTGCGAGCACAAAAGCTAACAGAATTTTGATGCATGGATATTCAAAAGTGTATCCTGCCGTAAGGAATGGGCTTATTGCATTCCAAGAGAGATCAAAATTACAAGTGTGTCCCATTAGGTGAGAAGGTAAGTAGCATGGGGAAGCCGTAAGATTTGGGCAGACCAATGAAACCAGAATATTTGACATATTGGGGAAATAATGTATATTTGGTAGGGGTTGTGATTCTGGAAAAGCAACTAAAATTTTAGAAGTGAGGTGCTTTTGGCAAATGAAAAATAGCAGAGAGGACCCTCTGGAAGGCATGTGGGACTTAGAAACTGGAAGGCATGTGGGACTTAGAAAATGTTAATACACCGGGGAGTAGAGTTAATAGCGAAGTACACGACACCCAGAATCATTTACAAACGTGTCGCTCTGTTCTGTGTTGGACTGCAGGGAATCATTCGGAATGAAGAAATTAATGATATGCCAAATCACGAAGAACCGAGTTTAATTATTTTTTTTGTCAAAACTGAGGCCACCTTTAACGCCATTTCAGGTTTCTGGAAATGGACCACTATGAGATAGAGAAATTGGCGCCAACATCTGCAAGGGGACTTGTCAGATGACAGGTACGAGTCCCCCAATCTGACAGGGCAGGCGCATCATGATGCTGTTTTCGTAGGTCTTTAACTCTTTCCAGCGGGAAAGTCTCTATACTTTGCACATTATAGCCATAGAGGAAGGTTTTCTGGCCTTATCTTTACACCCCAAATTTAATTTCTCTAGCCAGTGGTTGAAGCATGGTGTCGTCTAGCCAAAGGTTACGAACCGAAGAGGAAATAAGACCTACTGTTCACGATGTATTAGAAGAAAGCGAGTGATTTTGAATTTTCAGACCTTGATGAAGAGAGCAAGATATATATTCTAGCTTTAGCGATGAAAATGCATCTGATAACACTAGACCTCGTACATATGCAAATAATGGTGTACTTATGAAAAAGGATTTACGGAGGTAACCAGTCAACACAATGTAAATGAACCATTCAGCTATGCAACAACACAAGCCCTAAATTGTACAGTAATCTATGTTACATTTGTATTCTATTGCTTTATGTCATTTTCATTGTTAGTTACACTACGCTTATGTATGTGTGTATTTTTTTCAGTTTTCAGCCTTCAGGTTACGTGAAGTCTTTTTTTTAAAGAACACCAGACCAAAACAGGATGCTGTTTTTAGTAAAGAAATATCTATACTTTCATTTCGTTGGCCTGAACTTTCTGTTTAGTAAGGTTTTGTATGCCTAATTATTGATTATTTTGAGATTTTTTATTTTATTTTCAAAATTGTCTTTTGTTTTTAATTTGTTTAAAATGTTGAAGAGAATGCATATTATACAAAAGGGTTTATTAAAAATATAAAACATTTAGTTGTCTATATCATTTGGTACTCATTTTATTACTAATAATTTAAAAGCCTGGCAGTTTGCAATTTGGGTTGGCACTAAAAGGGAAGTTGTGTGAACATGATAATTCAAAAATGAAAAGCTTGTATCTTCCGGGGATGTGACATGAGATTTTGAGAAAAATACCCCCACCCCAAACTATCCTTTATATGGAGCATTTTTTAAAAAATGGCTTGAACAATTTGATTAAAATACTGTATATTAAAGATATGTTACAAATAAAATGTATATCTTGAATATCCTCTGAAAATCTCTTTATTCTGAATGAATTTTGCCTAACTGGTAAACCATAAGAGGTAGACAAAAGCTTAGAACACAAAAAAATGTAGATCACGTTAAAACACACACAATATGTCATATACATTTTTTTCATGGAATTGACCATTTCTGAGATATTCTTTGTTATTTGTTTCAGATTGAAAATACTTAAAACTTTTCTCATGTGGCAAGCAGCTTTTAAAAGTTTTTATATTTGTTTTATCCTACTGTATTCCCTTATTACCCTTCTACTCACAAGTAATAAGACAATTTTTGCTAATTAGCATGAAGTAGATAGAAGAATAAGCTTTTTAACAATAATTTGTTACAGATGTAGAGAAAGTCATGTGAATGGAACACATCAGGGTTTTTTAAGAGTGTTTCTTCAGTTAATTTGCCTTTGTTAACTGGATGATGTCATCTCTGGCGAGAATTTCAAAATTCAAGAGATTTGCTTCATGTTTATAAATAAAGATATTCTCCCATGTGTTTAGTTCCTAAGGTTGTTCATCAATTTGATTTGTGGTTCTAAATTATAATTCTCTGTCCAAAAATGTTGGATAATGGCAGCCTTATCTATGTATTTGAATTTGATGTTCCTTTTCTCTAACATCTTGGCAATTCATTTAGTAATAGCCGGATAATTTTGTTTCTGGTGTGCTGCTAGGGATGATTTAGTAGATTTCTGATACCATGTTTATTTTGTGGTATCAAGTTAATGTTGTGATCTCTAAATAATTTCCAGAAGTATCTTGGATGGCAGGTAATGGTGTGTGCAGTTTTCATGGCAGCACATCTCTTGAGTGCAACCTAACACTAGTCTTAAAAAATCTGATGTATTCAATTCACATGAGTTTCTCTACATCTCTGTAAGAAATTATTGTTAAAAAGCTACTTCAGGGTAATTAGCAGAAACAGTCTTATTACTTAGTTCCTTGTAAGTAGAAGGGAATACACTAGGATAAAGTGATAATCAAATGTTTTAAAATGTGGTTGCTATGGGATTGAAATCCATGTCTTTGCATATCCAGAAGTTGAAAAGTTCCCACATGAGAAATGTATAAGTATTTTAAAACTGAAACTGATAACAAGCACTATCTCAAAAACGGTCAACTCTACAAAAAAAAAAGTATATGACATAAGTTGTGTGTTTTAAGGAGATCTACATTCTTTGTGTGATTGATGTTTGGAGAAATTTAGTAACAGTGATGGTCAAATTATATGTGGTATTAATTTGTTGAGTTGGTTTTTTAACACTACGTCACTTACATTTCTATTATGAGGGGCTAGTTTTGGAAGCCTATGCTTCCATTCTCAACATCATGGGTCCAACTCTTTGAAAATGGAAGTATAGGCTTTCGAAACTAGTCCCTCATAATAAAAATGTAAGTGACGTAGTGTTAAAAAACCAACTCAATCACTTAATATCACATATAAGTTTTTGTCTATTTTTAACGGTTTGGCAAACTGTAAGAGAAAGACAAAAAGTTACAACACACAAAATGTAGATCTAGTTAAATCACACAATTTGTTATATATATTGTTGCTTTATTTATTTATTTAATTTTTGAGTTAAATGTTTTCGATATATTCCTTGTTATTCGTTTCAATTTTAATATACTTAAATTTTTGTCAAACAGATGTCATCAATTTCTTCAAGTGTTATGTTAAAGCAAAACTCGATTTTCTCAATTTTGAGTTGCAGTTAATACAATGACTAATTCAGACCACTGTCCACAATGTACATTGTTTGACATTTTTTATACAATTCTTTGAATAATCAAAGTTATCAACTATGAAGCTGCAGCAAAAATGTTGCATGGAAATTAAGCAGACTTATCAAAGTGATTTATTTAGGCCAAAATATTCCTGAAATAGAAAAGGTGAGGAAAGTGTGTGTTGTGCTGCAGGTGTTCCAGTTTACACTGTATGTGCAGCACTCAAATGTTGCTGCCCAGAACTTGGTGCAGAGCTTGGAGTTGCAGGAGAAGAGGAGGAACTCAGGTTTCCTCAATGCCATTAAAACCTTGCTGATGTCTGTTCCCATGGAACCAGAAGAGTACTCTATGGAGGAGAGGATGCGCGTACCCATGTACCTCAACACATCACTCAACCATCTCTGTGACATATTCCAGGTATTTGCACGCAAAAATACAGTCTGTGTCAAATACTGTATTTATCTCAATACAAGACAATGTTTTTACTTTTTTATTTTGGAAGTTGTTGACAGTGTTGTTAAGATTGAATTAAAAGTAAACATTGAGTTGATTAATGATACCAAACAACACTCACATTTAAATTTTCCGGAACAAGTTTTGAGGCGGGATCTGGAGACGTACCTTTGGTGCTGGGCTGCATATCGACGACGAAGTCGATTCTCATTGCTCCTCAGCTATTTGCGGACTCAGCACTGAGCAATTGGGACCTATTTGTTTAGCTCAAGGTATTGAACAGCGGTGTTCTCAAAGGAGCGGTATGGGAATTTGTCTCAAAATAAATTTCGGCTCTTTCATTTAATCAAAGGTTTATTTCCCTTTCACAAGCGATTCTATCTCTGTAATTTCTCTCGAACTAGAGCATAATGCGCACAGAGGAAACTTGGAACTTATGCGGCAATACTTGTTATTGTTACGTGCAGAATTACTATGGACACTTTAACTATCTACACTAGTTCTGCGCGGTGTTAACTCACAAATCACAATTGTGACATTTAGACTTGCTAGACACTTAACTTTTTAGTGCGGATATCTTATTACAAGGGTTGCAGGTTCCGCGTGATGATGCATTTCACAGTGCCTCGAATCACAATATAAACTTTGCAGACACTTTACTATTTTGCGCGAATATTTGTTCTGGGCGTCGCAGGTTCCACGGGAAGTTACATTTCTTAGTGCCTGAAAATTAGGGTGAACACTCTACATTTATAGTAAATTCTACCCATGCGCAAAACTCTACACGTGCAATCTCATTGGCCCATTTTGGCGCCGAAAATAGCTTGGAGTGAGCTTCTAACATGACATAATTATTTCCCATTGGTCAATATCTTTTGCATGATTCTTGACCTCAATTTCTCATGGTTCCCCTCTTTATATATCACTTCCACTTTCTCTTTCCGAGTTGTGACTACACAATTGCATCTTTCCCCTCTTGTAATACACAAAAGCAACTATTCGTAAACAACTGAGATCGTCACTTCAAAACTCTCTGGGTTTAAAGTTAGGAATGCTTTCCAGGAACAGTCTCTCTGAGCTTTCAATATACATTAAGACAGTAAATACATGATATTATACTTAGCAATTAACTTAAACAATCTAATAAATTAAAATATGGCTAATGTGCTCATTCAGCTGGATGACAATCCATCTCAGTTTCCTCCATTGTCAACCGGACATCGACTAATTGCTGGTGGTGATGCTGATCGATCTATTGCTTGCTGTATGAACTTGTACAATGAGTCGCCCTGGGGGATATCGAAGTTGATAATCCTATTTTTGTTTTTCCAAACTAGTTATGTGTTTCAATATTTTTGGCTCTGGGTTTATGTCATGGTTTTCTGTCAAAAAATGTGTAGCAACTGCTGATTTCTCTAGATGTTTCTGAAGAGCTTCCAGGTTCCTCTTGGTTTTCCCAATCTAAACTTTGTTGCTTTCTATTTGATAAATTCCGGATTTTTTATTTGATGGGATGCTGTCTTTAGTGATGGACCCAAGTACATTTTTTATGGTGTATTTATTAACAGGTGCCAATTATATGTTGTATTCTTTAAAAATCTTTTTGAATTTGTAAAATATATGTGAAATGTGAATTTTGTGAAACATTTTTTCTCTTCTTTTGTATGGAGCATGGTTGTTTAACATAACTCCATGGCACGACAGCTCACGGGGAGCCTTGGCCTACCGTCCGGCTGCTGCATCCCCCATCTCGGTCCACTACAGACGTCATGGATGGGGTGCAGTATTGGAGGGTGAGACGTGGTCAGCGCCTCGAGCCCCTCCCGGCCGGTTAATGCGGTCCTCACGACCTGGAGCCGCTACTTCTCCATCAAGTAGCTTCTCAATTGGCCCCCCAGGGACCTCACGAGGCTGAGTGCACCCCGGTCCAGGTCTCCCAGCGGGGGAAAAATCCCCACGCCGGTACTGGGGATCGAACCCAGGTCTCCCGCTTGGTAGGCAGCTGCGCTACCACCGCGCTAAGGAGACGACCAGCATGGTTGTTTCCTTTAACAATTTTTACTTTCTTTACACATACTATGTACATAGTGTATAGAGAAGGTATTGCACTCCACCAAAAAATTTGATACCGAGATTTCACTGGAAATATATGCTTTCGGGTCCCCTCTATCCAAAAAATGTATTTTCAGAAAAAGGTCCGTGTGCCCATGAACACAATAAGTCATAAACAAAAAGTTGGTAAAATACCAAACTTGGTATTTAAGTTCAATGTCTTCCAGAGATGTGACACAAAGATTTTGAGAAAAATCACCCCCCCCCCCAAACTACCCTTTACATGGAACTTTTATCGAAATTTTTTATTTTCTTAAAAATGGCTCTTAACGATTTTGATTAAAATTTTGTATATTAAAGATATTTACCTGACAAATAAAATGTATATTTTGAATTTTCTGGGAATAGCCTCTGAAGGCTACTTTATTCTGGATGAATTTTATGGAATTTTGCATAACTGTTAAACCGTAAGAGATGGACAAGGACTTACCACACAAAAAATGTAGAGCATGTTAAAACACACGATTTATGTTATATGCATTTTTTTCGTGGAGTTTATCGTTTTTTTTTTAGATATTCCTGGTTTTTGGTTTCAGCTTAAAAAACTTTTCTCATACAGGAGTTTTGTCAATACAAACAAAGGAACTTCAGTCACATAGCAACCAGCTTTTGACTATCACTTTAACCTATGGTACTCCCTTATTCCATTTCTACTTACAAGGAAGCAAGTAATAAGACTGTTTCTTCTAATTTTTTTCTTGACTAGCATGAAGTAAATAGAAGCATAACAATGATTTGTTGCAGAAAAGTAGAGAATGTCATGTGAATGGAATACATCAGATTTTTTTTTTTTTTATTTTTTGCTGCATTTACTTTTTTTGTCTAAGTCATTTATTTCAGCAATCAACTATTTTTTTTATATTCTGTTTCATATTCATGTTCTGAGAGTAGCATGTTCACTAGCCTATGTGTTAAACTGCCTGTTTATGAGACCTTGGGTTGAAGCCATTTGCTTTTATGCAATTGTCCATTTGTGATGGTTTTCTGTATATTCCAACATTTATTCTGGGTGCATTTTTAATGATTTTAATATCCAGAAATGGAAGTTGTCCATCCTTTTCGTTTTCTAGTGTGAACGTTATGTTTTTTTCTTGCAAATTTAACAGACAATGCTTTTTTCCAAAATATTACTCTTCACAACTGGGGGTCATCTTGCGTTTGCAATATTTTTTCCAAATACCATATGAAGTAAGGTAAATTTGCAACTTCTCAGGTACGGCAGTGGATGAGCCTGGGGGAAATGGTATAGATTACCGCTAAGGTGTGATGTGTGCAGCAGATTTTGTGCATTCCATTTCCTGCCAAAAATTTGCTGTTAAGGAGCCTATGAGCATTCTCATTGGAAAAAAGATTATTTTGTGAGACTAAAATAAAATTATTAGGCCTTAAAAAAAGTTGAAATATCCTATCTTCTTGCCAGTGTTAAAGTTTGACCCATTATCAGCAACTCTATAAGATAATGAGCTAACATTTTTAACATATGTTTAGCAATATCTTTACTATTGATTGATGAAGAATAAAATATTTCTGTTGAAGGAAAGGTTCTTTTATAAGGCTCTTAAAATTTTTATTGAAAAATTGTGATTTTTAAATTTTAAAAAAATAACTAACCCATATATACAGGATGTTTCAAAAATACTTTTACAAAGTTTGGGGACAGGTTCCTTAAATGACACAACAAAACATTTTCATATAAACACATGTCAAAACCATTTGTTCTCGATTTAATGAGGTACAAAATTCTGTTTGTCAAAACATTTTACAGTGACACATTATTCCATTTTTGATGTCAGCTTGTTCCACACAAACACCACTTATAGCAATGATCCTCTGTGCAGGCCATGGAACTGGCCCCTCTACCATGCATCTCGAACAGTGAGACTAAAATGTGTTAAGAGCATCATGTTTCCTCTTATTTGCAGAAGCACATTTTGTAATAAGTTGTGAATGTAGACAGCACTTGTAAGGGAATGTATTACACATCTGATAAATGACAAGCCCTACTCTGCAGTGTAAAACTTTCAGCTCTTAGTGTCAGGGAGTAGCATAGGCTAAAGTGATAGTCAAAAACAAGTTCCTGGACAGGAGTTGACAAATTCCTGTATGAGAAAAGTAAGGTTTTCTAAGCTGAAACCAATAACAAGGAATATCTCAAAAACGATCAACTCCACGAAAAAATGTAATTGTGTGTTTTAATGTGCTCTACATTTTTTGTGGGGTAAGTTTTTGTCCATCTCTTACGATTTATCAGTTATACAAAATTCCGTCAAATTCATCCAGAATAAAGTAGTCTTCGGAAGCTATTCCTAGAAAATTCAAGATATACATACTATTTGTCAGGTAAATATCTTTAATATAGAATATTTTAATCAAAATCATTAAGAGCCATTTTTGAGAAAATGAACATTTTCGAAAAAAAATTTCATGTAAAGAGTAGTTTAAGATGGGGGAATTTTTCTCAAAATGTTTGTGTCACATCCCTAGAAGATACTAAACTTAAATACCAAGTTTGGTATTTTACCAACTTTTCGTTTTTGAGTTATTGTGTTCACACACACGTGCACGCACACGCTCACTCACTTTCCTGAAAATCCTTTTTTTTTTTTTTGGGTACAATACAATACCTTCTCTATACACTATGTATATAGTACGTGTAGAGAAAGTAAAAATAAAAAAACAAAAAAAAACAGGGCTAAATCATCTTAAGTGTCCAAATTAGTTTATTCAAGATAAATGGCAAACCTTTAAATTTCATTTCAAACTTCTCCTTTTACGTTCTCTACATTGTACATAGGTATACAAAAGGTATTGTATTACACCCAAAAATTTGATACTGAGATTTCACCAGAATTATATATTTTAGGGTCCTCTGTGTCCAAAAAAAGCATTTTCAGAAAAAGGTCCCTGTGTCTGTGAACACAATAACTCAAAAACGAAAAGTCGGTAAAATACCAAACTTGGTATTTAAGTTTAGTATCTTCCGGGGATGCGAATCAATTATAATGGCTCTAACGATTTTGATTAAAATATTGTATATTAAAGACAATTACCTGATAAATAAAATGTATATCTTGAATTTTCTGGGAATAGTCTCTGAAGACTACTTTATTCTGTATGAATTTTACGGAATTTTGCATAACTGTTAAACTGTGAGAGATGGACAAAAACTGACCACACAAAAAGTGTAGAGCACTTTTAAACACACAATTTATGTTATGTACATTTTTTTTGTGGAGTTGATCATTTTTGAGATATTCCTTGTTATTGGTTTCAGCTTTAAAAAATGTATACTTTTCTCATATAGGAAATTGTCAACTCCTGTCCATACAAACAAAGGAACTTCAGTCACATAGCAACCAGCTTTTGACTGTCACTTTAACCTAAGGTACTCCCTTATTTCGCTTCTACTTACAAGGAAGAAAGTAACAAGACTATCTCTGCTAATTTTTTCTTGATTAGCATAAAATAAACAGAAGCATAAGTTTTCTAGCAATAATTTATTGCAGAGATGTAGAGAAAGTCATGTGAATGGAACACATCAGATTTTTATATGTTTTTTACTTTCTCTAGCCCCATATGTACAGTGTACATAGGGATAGAGAAGGTATTGTAATGCACCCAAAAATTTGATACCGAGATTTCACCGGAAATATATGTTTTGGGGTCCCCTGAGTCCGAAAAAAGCATTTTTAAAAAAGGTCTGTGTTTGTCTGTGGATAGTATAGCCCCAAAACAAAAAGACCATTAAATATCAAACTTGGTATTTAGGTTTAGTATCTTCCAAGGATTGTGACACAAAGATTTTCAAAAAAATCTCCTCACTACAAACTACCCGTTTACATGGAAAAAATTTTGAAAATTTTGATTTTCTTAAAAATGGCTCTAACGGTTTTGATTAAAATCTTGTATATTAAAACTATTTATGTCCGAAATAAAATGTATATTTAGAATTTTTTTGGAATAGCCTCTGAAGGCCTCTTTATTCTGGATGAATTTTGCTTAACTGCTAAACCGTAAGAGATAGAAAAAAATGTACCTCATGACAAAACACACAATTTTTGTCCTTTACATTTTTGTTGTGGAGGTAACTGTTTTCAAGATATTCCTTGTTACTTGTGAAGTACTTAAATTTTTGTTACACAGGAAGTGTCTGTTTTTCTTTTGTTCTACTCCTGGCCAAGCAAAGAAGTGATTTGCAATGACAATTGCATAACGATAGCGTTTAAAACATTTGACAATCACTTTAGCATAGCGCATTCCCTTATTCCCTTCTACTTATAAGGAACTAAGTAATAACATACTGCTAACATTTTAGCATTGCGTACAAAGAAGAATAATCTTTTGTAGGAGTTTTGTAGAGCAGCTAGAGAAAGTCATGTGAGTGTAACACATCAGATTTTTAAACGTGTCTTATGTAGATGATATGCTAAATTATTTCAAAATTAAGTTCTGAAAAATGGGGGTTATGTTGTTTTCAGATAAATATGGTACATTTCCAGTTATCCAACCTTTGATTATGTGATGTTCCATATTATCATACACCGTGTGTGGTAGATAACATTTTAACTTATGCACAATGCACATAGAAAGAGAAGGTATTGCATTCCACCCAAAACTTTGCTACCGAGATTTTTACCAGAAACACATGTTTTGAGATCCTCTGAATCAAAAAAAAATTTTAGTAAAAGTGTGTGTCTGTGAACAGCATAATTTAACCTCTTAAGGGGAGGCATCTGTGAACATTGCTAAAATCCACAGATTTAAAATTTTGCAAGTATTTGTGCCAAAATGTTTCTAGTAAATGTACGTACCAAATTTCATGTTTGTAATTAAGATAGTTTTTCTCAAAAAAAAAATTATTGTGTTTTTTCTGCAAATGTTATCCTATATAAGAAATGCTCCTTGCAAAACAATATTTGTTATACATAAACTAAACTCTGGCTGTATGTTCCTTAGGACTATGTATACAAAACTTGGCATTTTTTAAGCTATGCAAAATATTTTTGGAGAAAAAAAATATTGAATGCATAGATGATCCGTTTTTTCCAAATTTTTAATAATTTTCAACATTCAATAACAATTAATGCATTCCATCTAGAACACAAAAAATGCCAAGTTTTATGCATCAACTACCTAAGAGTATGTGTGGAAAGTTTCAAGGCAAGTCGTTAACAATTGCATTGCAAGGAGCATTTTGTACAATGGAAAATGTTGAAAAACAGAAAGCGCAGAAAAATGACTTTAAAGTTTTAAATGAATAAGAACATATAATTAATGCTTCAAAACTCCCCTGCACCATATGAAGGTCCTTCAGCTAACTGTTTAGCTTCCTCTTCTTTAAACTTTGCTACTCTTAATTCTTTTTTTCCTGTTTTGAATGTGCTTAATGTACTTAGAGCACTTTGCTTAATCTTCGTCTATCCCTAAGACTACTAATTCTTTTGCTGACAGGACTTATTTTACTAGCTGACACCCTCACAACCCATATTGAATTCACAGTTACTCCAATTTGCAATTTCTTTCTAAAAACAAAAACTTCCTTTGGACATCTATTCCATATCAAACTATGTAAACTCTCATTTGCATTTTGAGTTTTTCCTTTTGTGCACCTCTCTAATACATTAGCACTGGCTAATCTCTGATATACTCGCTACATAGGGTGACAGAAATGTTCTCCTGTTCCCTTCATGTCACTTTTAGCAACAGCGCGATTATAAAAGCACAGAGATGATTCACCTTCAGGACACTTAAAGTGCTGTGGGTTCTCATCAGTTGACTTACAGTGATAGACAGTTGCAAATATTGCAGATTTCATCTGATGTACATCTGCAACATTTTTCTTAATTGCACTGCTGTAATAATTTTGAAGTTTTATAATAGTCTGATTTTTTTGCACCGAGAACTTTACCTTTCAATTTTGATTCTTTCACTGCACGTCTAAGGCCTGTTCCCAAATGCTTAGCAATGTGGTTGAGACATTCATCTTTAGTAATTTGAACACACTGATAATGGTTGTAGAGTCACCATCAGAAACGCAATGGATCTTTGCTGCTGCTTGCATAGATCCAGATGATCCTGAGTAATTTGCCTCACATGTGACTCTTAACCCACGCTTTATATTCACCTTTTATTATGCATGTGCCACAGTACTTAGATTTAATTTCAAAATCTGTCACTAAACCTGTAAGAACATCTATCACAATTCCATACATAGAAGTGTGTGCTCGCTTTTGATAGGTTTGTCGTATAACACAGAAATGTCAATGATATCATGCTTACATAGATCTGGATGAGCACAACGGACAGCTTTATGTGCCATACTTAGCACCTCACTTTCTATACTTGTATCTAAGAGATGGGAATTGTAAGTAGAGGAACTCATACATTCCACTACTTTGCTATTCACATCAAAAGGGGGTCTAGAAGAGTCACTGGCAACTCGGACTAGTGTATGTATCTACATACTGTTTACTGCAAGAAGTGCATTGTACAGTTACTTTACTGGCAAAAGCTTGTGTGTCACTAAATTTTGATTGCAAACCCTGAAATCCACAATCTATACATGTTAAACTATTAAATAGTTTACTCCAAACCTGACTGTGCACAACTACATAATCTGGATTTGATAGTTCCACATTCATTTCATTTTCATTGTCCTTGGAGAACTTCTGAAATTTTTTGGCACTTGAACCTGCTTCTTGAAAATCTACTGTTGGCCTAACTTTGCTGGTTTCTACCTCACATTTGCTAGATTGCCATCTCATTATTGCATTCTTTCTTGGTGCAAGAGATTTCTTTGCTTGTTGTTTCTTATTTGACCTAACCATTTTGTAATATGTTTATAGCAATTAAAGTGCAACTTTGACAGCTGTGGACTATCTACCTCAGTGGGGAGAGAAATTAGCTTCTTGTAGACTGTAAACAAAGACTTTCGCTTGCAACAAGAAGGCTTATTTTAATATTCCCTGCCTTATTTATAAGCTTATTCTAAATGGTACTCATCTACTTGTAGATGCTATAATGATGACTTCTCTGTTCTTAAAAGTGTATATTTTGAACAAAATTCACCAAACACATGATCATATATTCACAGCAGAGCACACACAGAACGCTGTAATTCCCAGCATGAAAGTTTGCAGAAAATGCCAGAAGATGTCTCAGCCAACCTGTGCCAGCTCTCAATACTTCAAAATTGTACACAATTTTATTGAATGTATGTGATGAATGTATTTCGGGAGCCATGCCCACCTGCACAAGGGTATTTAAATCATGCTGTAACAGCCTTTTGAATGGTGCTGCGGCGTAAACAATGTTAGATACTGAAAGTACAAAGTATAACCATAATTTTAAGGCAAAAAACGAAAAATCGGATTTTTCATAATTTTTGCTGAAATTTCACTGATGCCTCCCCTTAACATAAAAGCACAAGTGTACTCGTTTTTTTCAAATTTGATGACATAGTAAAATGCTGAGTATACTCGGGCTTATCATTTCTGACCGGCAAACATTTTAAATACTCATTCTAACTCATGTTTTGGCACTTCTTTGATATTTTCATAGATATCGCTGTGGTCTGTTGCTTTGAAAAGACCTTTGCTGACCAAAAGAACCGATATGGCACTGTGCGTCCAACAAGGAAAGAAATGCTGCCTTCTTTACGGACCAAGAAACTAAAGAAATGGGAGGTTGCAGCAGTGAAATGGAAAGATAAGAGAGATGTCTGTATGCTATCGACTATGCAGACATAGAAAGTAAGAAACAAAGAAATTATCAAACCAGCAGCTTTATTTACTTATAATGACACAATGGAAGTAGACTAGCACATCGCAAATAATCCATTGCCACGCAAGAAGTACTACAAGAAGATGTTTTTCATCTTTTGGAATTGGCAGAATGGAATGCCTTTATCCTGTATAAGAAACATGGAGCAAAGCACAGTGCCCTTGACTGTCACAGCAGCTCAGAGGGAGCAAAAGCAACCCCAACTCAGCAATTCCTCCGACCGAGAAGAAGAAGCAGAATCCAACAAGAACTTGTAGGATGTGTGTGATCCAAATGAAAGAAGGCGCTGAGGGAATCTAGATGCATGTATTGATCCTTGCTTCCACACAGCCACAAACATATAAATGTGTTGCTCTTCATTTTTAGTGCTTCACTTTTGTAAATGTAACTTCAAGAAGAAAAAGGGGATAAGCACATCACGAGTATCTCGTGGCGATATTCAGCGAAGAAAATTTCCATTGTTAAGCAACTTCAAGGTTACTGTCATTATTGTACTGTACTGAATATTTCATTTTGACAATAAAAAAATAGGCAAAAAAAGAACCATCATATTGTATATAAATACATATGTTAAGAGGTTAAGAACCAAAAAGTCGGTTAAATACTAAACTTGGTGTTTAAATTCAGTTCTTGCAGGGATGCGACATGAAGATTTTCAGGAAAATCCCCCATACCGAATGATCCTTTACATAGAAAAATAGCTCTAACAATTTTTCTTGAGATATTTGTATGACAAAAAAAATGTACATCTTCAGTTTTCTGTGGAATAGCCTCTGAAGACCTTTATTCTGCATGACTTTTTTTTATAACTCTAAAATGTAACAGATATACAAAAACTTACTAATCAAAAAGAATAGATCTTGTTAAAACACACAATTTATGTATTATATATATATATTTTTTGTTTTTGTTTTGAGTTAACAGTTACAGAGATATTCATGTTATTAATTTCATTTTTAAACTACCTAAACTTTTCTTAAAATTGGAGGTCGTCATTCATTTGATATCTCTTTCGTTTTACTTCTTCCATGTAAAGAGAACTGAATTTCAGTTATGTTATACTGGGACAGCTTTTAAAAGATTTGACTATGCTTTATCCTAATATTTCTGTTCTACTTACAAGAAAGCTATTAAATATATAATTTCTGGCAATTAGCATTATGTAGAATAATAGAATAATTTTTTTGAGGTGGAAAACACTAAACTTAAATACCAAGTTTGAAAATGAGTCGGAATAGTGACACTCAGCTCATTTAAAATGAAATTTTCAAGACATATGTTTCAAGGCATTTGCCTTCTTCTTCAGTTGAGGTCCAACTAATGGCTGGAATTTATGCTCTGGTGAAGACATCTGGTGTTCTCAGCAGAAGTTCATAAACATGTGGTGGTATTTCAAAATTCATCAGTTGGTCTTTGTGTTGTGTAATGAGAATATTCTCCCGGGTTGTTTACAGGTTTTAGCAACTTTACGTCATTTTCTGTTTTGAGATGTGAGTTCCAAAAATGGTGTGCTACTGTTTTTGTTTGATGTGTCTGAAATGTTTCTTTTTGTTTGACCAATGTAACATAATTTGCAGTCAATTCTGTAAATGCCTGATCTCTGGGGTCTTTAATGTCTGTTTTCTGTGCATTTTTTATGTTGCATTGGTTACTTGAAACTAAAGTTTGTCGTATTATTTTTGTTTGTGGCCACCACGTTGGGGTGCCAATATGTCGTACTTTATTTTGGTAGCGTCAATGCTCGGGTGCCAATATGTCATGGTATTGTTGGGGTGTCAGTATGACGCTGTCAGGTGAGTCTACCTGGAGTTGGTCGCGGCTTAATGCTAGTGAATTTCTCTACTTTAAGTGTACATACCTTGCAGATTCCCTTGGTTGCGCTGGCTAAGCTTCTACTAGTAGATCATGAGTCTCTTACTCAGGGGGGAAAGAATGACAAGGGTATGTAACACTGTTGGTAGACTCAAATAACAGAGAAAGTTCACTTAAATCACTGTAGACTTTCTTTATTGGTGAATTATTGTTCATTTGAGGCACCAACACTACAAGCGACTCCTGACATAACTGTTTGCCAACTTGATAAAGCCGTATTCATTACCTGCTGATTCCACTTTTACGGAGTTATTATAACTTTACATTAATCACTGTGGTCTGGAGTTTCTCAGTTCATATAACATTCACGATAATGATTGCCCGTCAGATTAATTTGTAAAACACTGATTTTCTGCAATATATGGTGCGCGATTTGCCACAGGGTGTGTCCTACTTTATGAGCCTTGTGTGTTATGCGTTGTCCTTCTGAACCCTGTTAGCTACATTGTGAATCTTACTAACGCTGTTAGCTACATTTTGAATCTTGCTAGCCCTGTTAGCTACATTGTGAATCTTACTAACGCTGTTAGCTACATTGTGAACCTTACTAGCCTTTTAGCTACATTGTGAACCTTACTAGCCTGTTAGCTACATTGTGAACCTTACTAGCCTGTTAGCTACATTGTGAATCTTACTAACGCTGTTAGCTACATTGTGAATCTTACTAACGCTGTTAGCTACATTGTGAATCTTACTAACGCTGTTAGCTACATTGTGAACCTTACTAACGCTGTTAGCTACATTGTGAACCTTACTAGCCTGTTAGCTACATTGTGAATCTTACTAACGCTGTTAGCTACATTGTGAATCTTACTAACGCTGTTAGCTACATTGTGAATCTTACTAACGCTGTTAGCTACATTGTGAATCTTACTAACGCTGTTAGCTACATTGTGAACCTTACTAACGCTGTTAGCTACATTGTGAATCTTACTAACGCTGTTAGCTACATTGTGAATCTTACTAACGCTGTTAGCTACATTGTGAATCTTACTAACGCTGTTAGCTACATTGTGAATCTTACTAACGCTGTTAGCTACATTGTGAATCTTACTAACGCTGTTAGCTACATTGTGAATCTTGCTAGCCCTGTTAGCTACATTGTGAATCTTACTAACGCTGTTAGCTACATTGTGAACCTTACTAGCCTGTTAGCTACATTGTGAATCTTACTAACGCTGTTAGCTACATTGTGAATCTTACTAGCCTGTTAGCTACATTGTGAATCTTACTAACGCTGTTAGCTACATTGTGAATCTTACTAACGCTGTTAGCTACATTGTGAATCTTGCTAGCCCTGTTAGCTACATTGTGAATCTTACTAACGCTGTTAGCTACATTGTGAACCTTACTAGCCTGTTAGCTACATTGTGAATCTTACTAGCCTGTTAGCTACATTGTGAATCTTACTAGCCTGTTAGCTACATTGTGAATCTTACTAACGCTGTTAGCTACATTGTGAACCTTACTAGCCTGTTAGCTACATTGTGAACCTTACTAGCCTGTTAGCTACATTGTGAATCTTACTAACGCTGTTAGCTACATTGTGAATCTTACTAACGCTGTTAGCTACATTGTGAATCTTACTAACGCTGTTAGCTACATTGTGAATCTTGCTAGCCCTGTTAGCTACATTGTGAATCTTACTAACGCTGTTAGCTACATTGTGAATCTTACTAACGCTGTTAGCTACATTGTGAATCTTACTAACGCTGTTAGCTACATTGCGAATCTTACTAACGCTGTTAGCTACATTGTGAATCTTACTAACGCTGTTAGCTGCATTGTGAATCTTACTAACTCTGTTAGCTACATTGTATATGTTACTAGCCTGTTAGCTACATTGTGTATCTTACTAGCCCTGTTAGCTACATTGTGTATCTTGCTAGCCCTGTTAGCTACATTGTGAATCTTACTAGCCTGTTAGCTACATTGTGAATCTTACTAGCTCTGTTAGCTACATTGTGAACCTTACTAACTCTGTTAGCTACATTGTATATGTTACTAGCCTGTTAGTTACATTGTGTATCTTGCTAGCCCTGTTAGCTACATTGTGAATCTTACTAGCCTGTTAGCTACATTGTGAATCTTACTAACGCTGTTAGCTACATTGTGAATCTTACTAACTCTGTTAGCTACATTGTATATGTTACTAGCCTGTTAGCTACATTGTGTATCTTACTAGCCTGTTAGCTACATTGTGAACCTTACTAACTCTGTTAGCTACATTGTGAATCTTACTAGCCTGTTAGCTACAATTTGAATCTTACTATTCTATTTTCTACATTGTGTATCTTACTAACCTGATTTCTTGTCCGCACATCACTTATATACAAAAAGGTCCGTGTTTTGCCCTCCTTTTTGATTGGATGAAAAAGAGCGCATAAAAAGGTGTCATCACGTGACTATCAGGGATTTTTTTTTATTTTACACCCACGTGACCTTGTTCTACAATGTGAAATTCCCTTTCTCCAGTTTCAAAGGGAGAGTACCTAGTTTCCTCTTAAGGGATGTTAGTTATTTCCCTAATGCATTAAAATGTGTGTTATTTTTAACAAAGCCCATAGCCTTGACAAATACAAAAGGGGTGTTCTACCCTCCACGGTACTGCGTTCCACTGAGCATATATTTCTTGTGTTAAATATTATAAACTAATGATTAAACTAATAATGTGTGTGTCGTACTAAAATACTGTCGCAAGTTATATTGTATTTTTTTTTTTACTTTTTATCTGCTGTTGTTATTTAATTTCCTTTTAGTTGTACCTTTTTGTAAATATGCTTTTTTTGGACTCAGGGGAACTTAAAACATATAGAATTGAATATAATATCTTCTCTATTGCATACATTGTACTTATGAGAAAAAGAAAAAATTTCATTTAAACATTGAAATGGAGTAATAAACATATGTGAGAAAAATCCTTGTTAATTACTTGCCGTACAAGATGGCTTTTACAGTGTAATACTGGTCTAACTCCATGGTTTTATTTGCAGCCTTTGTACTGAGGGTTCATGTTCAATTTTAAGTCAGCTCCAGCTATTGTAAAGTATCCCCATACATTACTTGGTGGAACAAGGTTTCCCCGAAGGTCATCAACTCTTGGGGAAGTATTGTAAACCGACCACTATTTTTCTTGTTTGTTGTTGCAGATAGAGCACTCCAGGCTGCCAGATGTGACGTACACGAGTGGAAACATCAGCTTACAGAACTCCTTCTCTCAGAATGGCTTCCATGAGGTGAGACAAAAACATACCCTAAGAGAGTATGAACATTTTAAACTTACGGATATGTGTGACTGAAATTTCATGAAAGATCACAAAAAAATCAACTTTTTTTGTTTTAATTCCATAAAATAATTTAAAGATTCCGGAATACAGAAAAGGTATAATTGGCCACCAGGCCCATTTTTAAGTGCCGTAAGTAAAAGTATTATGAGTAAAATTGTATTAGACATGGCAAAAAAGCTACAGTGCAACAAGATCTCATTTGCAAAATAAAAAACGTATTTGTGAAAAGAAAAGCAGCAATACAAGAAGACAAGAACAAAAAAGACAGCAGCAGTAGAGAAGAGGAAAGGGAAAGCTGAGGGTCCAACCTACCAACTTGGTGGATTTTAATGTGAGCCACGCATTCAAATCTTTCCTGGTTTTCTCGCTATTGATATTTTCAGCATTTTCCTTCCTGTAAAATGTTCCTTGTGAACCATTTTTTCTGTTACAAAAATAAAATTTGCTGTTCACAAAAAGTACAATGAATAAGAATTGCCTTAGGTTTTACTGTCTGATGTATTTAAGCATATGTTTTCAATTTTCAAACACAGAAATTATATTTTTATGACCCCCCCCCCCCCAAAACGCAGATTCATAAATTTAAAATTTGTTGGAGCCTAAAACAAAGAAGAGACAGCAACACCCAGGTCAATTTCAAAAAGTAGATGAATTGTGAAGGTAGGGTTAAAATATTAGACCAAAACTTTTATTTTTTTGTCGCAAGGGACTCTTTTGTGACATGATAAAAACAAATAAATTTGACCGTAACTTCTAAAACATTAGAGCAAAGTGTATGAAATTTGTACTGTAACTTATTTAGATTATATTTCACATGTTCAAATTTCAAAAAGCTGACATTATTAGTTTGGAATGTTAAACTTTCAGTTATACATCTTAAAGAAATCACTCTATAACAAAGTCTTGTTTTATTAAAACATTAAAGCTGAACAAGGATGACAAATTTAAAATACAGTGTGTCCATAAGAATACTGTCATACTTTGAACTGGTATTTCGGACGCAAAAATCCTTAGCATGTCTTCCCGTGTAATGTTTATGGAGAACCGCATACGCTGAAAGAAGAGGGTTCCTGGGTAAAATTCTGCCATTATTTTGTCCTACAGTGCCATCTGTGGGCAACGAGCAGATCCCTTATCTTCATGGCACATAGCAGAGAACTCACAACCCAGAAACATTGTAACAATGCCCTGTGCTTCACCTAGGAGCTACAGGAAACCAATAAAATGTGCAGTAGAGCAGAAGAGATGGTTTACCAGTCATGCAAAAGTCATCCAGAGACTACTCCCAGAAAATTCAAGATATACATTTTATTTAGCATATATCTTTAATCAAAATTGTTAGAGCCATTTTTAGGAATAACAAAATTGTTGAAAAAATTTCCATGTAAAAGGTAGTTTGTGTTTGTGTCACATCCTTGGAAGTTATCAGACTTAAATACCAAGTTTGGAAATCTTGGTATGAAATTTTTGGGTGGAATACAATACCTTCTCTATTCACATTGTACATACGGGGTTAGAGAAAGTAAAAATGGACTTTTTTAGCATTCTGCTCTAAAATTGTTTGGCAGTTTTCAGACAGTATTTTGTTATTTGGGCTGGCACTAAAAGGGTTAAGTTGAGTGTAGGATAATAATTGGCGTTTTTTTCTGACAAGGCTACTGAAACCTGTCAACAGAGCATCACAACGACACCAAAGACTTCTCGGACAGGACCCCCAGTTCAGACCCCTCCTGCACTTCAGTGTCGGGACTGGAATGATCGCAGGAAGAACATCAGGTACGAGGGTGACCCAGACTTGGAGCCTATCAGGTCAACGGAATGTGCCATCGTCGTTCGACTGCTGCACCAAGTCACGTCCAAGATAAACGAAATGGCAAGTAGCTCACAGGTATTGTGTTAGGTCAGGTCATGATCATTTCCTTACTTATGAAATTCTAGTTATATAAATACAAATCTGATGTTTTATATTCACTATCCTGTAACAAACTATTCTTACAAAAGCTTATGCTTCTATTTCCTTCATGATAATTGAGATAAACATCAACAGAAATAGTCTTATTACTTGCTTCCTTGTAAGTAGAAGGGAAATAAGGGAGTACCATAGGTTAAAGTGACAGCCAAAAGCTGGTTGCTATGCAGAGCCAAGAGTTTACAAATTTCTGTGTGAAAAAAGTAAGTATTTTAAATCTGAAATAAATAACAAGGAATATCCCAGAAATGGTTAATTCAATGAAAAAACATATATAACTTAATTGTGTGTTTTAACGGGATCTAAATGTTTTGTGTAGTAAGCTTTTGTCTATCTCTTACCAGTTATGCAGAATTCCGCAAAAATCATTTACAATAAAGTAGTCTTCAGAGGCTATTCCCAGAAAATTCAAGATATACAGTTTATTTGTCAGATAAATATCTTTAATATATGATATTTTATCAAAATTGTTAGAGCCACATATGAGAAAATCAAAATTTTCAAAAAAAAGTTCCATGTAAAGGGAGTGTGGGAATTTTCTTGAAAATGTTTGTGTCACATCCTTGGAAGATACCAAACTTATATACCAAGTTTAGTTTTCAACAGTCTTTTCGCTTTTGAGCTATGCTGTCCACAGGCCTTTTTCTAAAAATGCTTTTTTTGGGTTCAGGGAGACTCAAAACAATATTTCCAGTGAAATCTCGGTATCAAATTTTTGGGTGCATTACAATAGCTTCTCTATACACTATGTACATAGTAAGTGTAGAGAAAGTAAAAAAAGTCTTATGTGTTACACTCACATGACTTTCTCTAGCTGTTCTACAAACAACCTTCTTAAAAAAGATTATTCTTCTTTCTACACAGTACCAATCGAGATAAACATTAGCAGAATGTTCTTATTACTTAGTTCCTTATAAGTAGAAGGCAACTAAAGGAGTGTGCTATGCTAAAGTCAAATATTTTAAAAGCTGTCGTTATGCGATTGTCATTGCAAATTGCTTCTTTGCTTGGCCAGGAGTAGAACAAAAGAAAAACGAACACTTCCTGTCTGAGAAAAGTATTTCAAATTTAAAACCAAAAACAAGGAATATCTCAGAAATAGATACCTTCATGACAAAAATGTAAGGGACCTAAATTGTGTTATAACGAGATCTACATTTTTTGTATGTAAGTTTGTTTGTCTATCTCTTACAGTTTATCAGTTATATAAAATTCAATAAAAATCATCCAGAATAAAGTGGTCTATAGAGGCTATTCCCAGTATAGAGAAGGTATTGTATTGTACCCAAAATTTCACCAGAAATATATGTTTTGAGACTCCCTTTAATCCAAATATAGCATTTTTAGAAAAAGTATGTGTGTGATTTTTCAAAAAAAGCCCCTCACCCCTAATTACCCTTTACATGGAAAAATGTTTGAAAATGTTTTTCTCAAAAATGGCTCTAAAAATTTTGATTAAAATGTTGTATATTAAAGATATTTATATATGATGACAAATAATATATACATTGTGAATTTTCTGGGAATAGCCTCTGAAGACCTCTTCATTCTGAATTTTGTATAACTGGCAAACTGTAAGAGATAGACAAAAACTTACTACACAAAAAATGTAGATCTCATTAAAACACAATTTATGTCACTTTTTTTTTTTTTTTTTGTGGAGTTGAAATTTTTGAGATATTCCTTATTATTTATTTCACTTTTAAAATACTTAAAACTTTTCTCATACAGGCAGTTGTCAACTGCTGGCCATGCAAAGAAACATGTTTCAATTCCATAGCAAGCACATTGTATAACATTTGACTGCCCAGTGTTGTCCCTACTTACAAGGAAGCAAGTAATAAGACAATTTCTGTTAATGTTTATCTTGATTAACATCAAGTAGGTAAAGAAATAATCTTTTCTAAGAATAGTTTGTACAGAAAGTAAAAAGGGTAATAATGGTTGTTTAGAATATCAGTTGTGTCATTATATTGAATATTTATAAATATATTACTTTACATTTCTATTCATTTACTATCTAAAATTTAACCTCAATAAGTCCATTTTTTAAAGAAGATTAATTAATGGCACATTTAAGAATATGAATAACAAAGTCAGCAGCAAAATGGTATCTATAGTTTTGTCATTTTGCTCTTCCAAATGATGGCTTTGGAATCAACACAAGTTTTTTCTCACATCATCCTTCGTGAACTACATAATGATTTCTGCTATGCTTTTACATATTTCCATTCTTTTGTTTCTGTTTTTATAATAATTATATTTTGAACAGTGAAGCATTTCAAGTGATTCATAATAGGAAATGAACAGATAGGTAGAGTCAGACTGAAAAATTCAATGTCATAGCTGGGATTTGAACCACTAAACTTAATAAAAATGTTATATTTCCAAAAATTAAACTGGGCCAAGAGGAAATAAAGTACGTAAAATTTAATTTATTTTTGGGTTTGTTACTAGATGAAAATTTAAGTTCGGAAATACCTGACTAAAAGACTTAGTAAGATATGCTTGTTAGTAAGATCAGTCAAATTTATATTCTTAGAGTACTTTATTTTGCATATTTTCATAGTTTACTAGTATATAGTATTATCTTTTGGGGAAACTCTAGAAACAGTATTAAGGTCTTCAGGATGCAAACCAAAGTGTAATGTAATGTATCAAATAAAACTAGTTGTAACTGTATTTTAAAAAATTTCAAAGTTTACCTTTACCATGTTTGTTTACTTATGAAACACTAAACTATACAAAATAAAACTTAAAATCCTTCAAAACAAATGCTGAAGTTGATACACATAACACCAGAGCAAAGAAAAATTTTTTTGTTAATTCACACAGAACCAAACTGTATGAAAATAGCTTCACATATGCTGGTCTACATTTATATCACAAACTACCCCAATATGTACAATTTGTAAAAAAATTGTCTTTATGACTCAATTCTGTATATTATTTCCTTTAATATTTAAAATTTTTAAATCTTATATTTCTGTGTTTTAATCCTGTATGCATGTTGATATATATATATATATATATTTTTTTTTTTTTTTTTTTTTTTTTTTTCCCTGTGGTTTAATGTCCTTTAACCTGGTTAGTCATATCGGACGATGAATGAAATTGGTGAAATGATGCTCAAATAATCTCAGGGTCCATGGAGCTTAAAGTTACTTTAACCTGGTTGGTTATATCGGACAATGAATGAAATTGGTGAAATGAGACTCATATGATCTCGGGGTCCATGGAGCTTAAAGTTACCATAACCTGGTTGGTTATATTGGACGATGAATGAAATTGGTCAAATGATCTCGGGCTCCATGGAGCTTAAAGTTACTCGACATTCTTCTTCTCAAGATAAGGAAAAACGCTGAAAAAACCTTATCTGGGTAACTCACACTAAGTTAGATTCAAAATCACAACCTTTTGAATGTGAGGCAGACACACAATCACCACACTACCAAGGCAGGCAATATAATTTTTTTTCTTGTATCTTATATTGACGTGTTTCTATGCACGAAAATGAATACAATAGCTGTGGTTAATTCCTTGTGTTTGTTATTTGCAGTACACATTAGAAATGTGCAACTTGTATGAGAGCAGAGGTGTATTAGGCTTCATCTCTCGTCAAGTGCTGAAACCTCCAAGATTGACACACTACTATGACAAAAGTCCAGGGAAACACCCGAGGCGCGTGGACCTTGTTCTGCCCCCTAGACTGAGTCTGCGAGTGTTAGGCAGCTACAGGACCTTGGTGTATTTGTTCCTGGGTTACGCCATCATATGGCTATTTGGATACAGCATGTCACATTATATAGGATTCCTGGTTTTTGCGTGGATAGTGTATACGCTGCTCAAAGGCTTGATTTCCTCCTTCACAGAAGAAAGTCCTTCAGAGAGTTACACATAGAACGCTTCTGACATACTTTTTCAAGATTGTGTGCATCAAATATAGAAAGTGACAAGTTTTTATGACTTTTTTTTCCACAAGATGTATAATTTTAAGTGTTAACATTTTTATAAAAAATGTCTTAAAACCAAATACCATATATGTTCAAAATATGGTCTAACAGGTGAGCTTTTGCTCATAAATTGTAACTGCTGCATTTCAAAAGACAATCTCCATTGTACTATATAAGGAACCGGTCTCTATTCTTAGCATTTAAGAGTACAAGTTGTCTTAAGACTCAAAAATATTCTTTCCGTCACTAAAACTGACTAAGGAATTGCCATATGAGAAAGACTGCTTTTGTATGAAAATGTGCATTTCTCATGTGATTCAGATGTTAGGGACTTACTATGCATGTTTTATAAATAAAGAGTTAGATGACTAATTGAAAAAAAAACCATAGTTTTTATCTTATAGCTCAAAAAGTATTTATTAGTTTCCTTCTCTGCAAAAACCAGCCTATACCTCAGCCTGTACCTCAGTCTAACAGCCTGTACTTAGCCTGTAAACCAGCCTCTATCTTACCCTATTGTGGTCAACCAACCTATATCCTACACTATTATGGTCTGTCAGAGCCTATATTCTTATACTAAAATGGTGTGTCAACCACTCTATATCTTAGACTAAAATGGTCTGTCAACCAGTCTATATCTTAGACTATCATGGCCTATCAACTAGCCTATATCTTAGACTATCATGGTGTGTCAACTAGCCTATATCTTAGACTATCATGGTGTGTCAACTAGCCTATATTCTTATACTAAAATGGTCTGTCAACCAGTCTATATCTTAGACTATCATGGCCTATCAACTAGCCTATATCTTAGACTATCATGGCCTATCAACTAGCCTATATCTTAGACTATCATGGCCTATCAACTAGCCTATATCTTAGACTATCATGGTGTGTCAACTAGCCTATATCTTAGACTATCATGGTGTGTCAACTAGCCTATATTCTTATACTAAAATGGTCTGTCAACCAGTCTATATCTTAGACTATCATGGCCTATCAACTAGCCTATATCTTAGACTATCATGTCCTATCAACTAGCCTATATCTTAGACTATCATGGCCTATCAACTAGCCTATATCTTAGACTATCATGGTGTGTCAACTAGCCTATATCTTAGACTATCATGGTGTGTCAACTAGCCCATATCTTAGACAATCATGGCCTGTCAACCAGTCTATATCTTAGATTATAATGGTCTGTCAACCAGTCTCTATCTTAGACTATAATGGTGTGTCAACTAGCCTATATCTTAGACTATCATGGTGTGTCAACTAGCCTATATTCTTATACTAAAATGGTGTGTCACCCAGTCTCTATCTTAGACTATAATGGTGTGTCAACCAGTCTATATCTTAGACTATAATGGTGTGTCAACCAGTCTATATCTTAGACTATAATGGTGTGTCAACCAGTCTATATCTTAGACTATCATGGTGTGTCAACTAGCCTATATCTTAGACTATCATGGACTATCAACTAGCCCATATCTTAGACAATCATGGCCTGTCAACCAGTTTATATCTTAGATTATCATGGCCTATCAACTAGCCTATATCTTAGACTATAATGGTCTGTTAACCAGTCTATATCTTAGACTATCATGAACTATCAACTAGCCCATATCTTAGACAATCATGGCCTGTCAACCAGTCTATATCTTAGACTATCATGGCCTGTCAACCAGTCTATATCTTACACTATCATGGTCTGGCATCCAGCCGATATTCTTATACTAAAATGGTCTGCCAACCAGTCTATATCTTAGACAATCATGGCCTGTCAACCAGACTATATCTTAGACTATCATGGCCTATCAATCAGCCTATATTTTAGACTATCATGGTCTGTCAACCAGCCTATATCTTAGACTATCATGGTCTGGCAACCAGTCTATATCTTAGACTATCATGGCCTGTCAACCAGTTCTATATCTTAGACTATCATGGCCTGTCAACCAGACTATATCTTAGACTATCATGGCCTATCAATCAGCCTATATTTTAGACTATCATGGTCTGTCAACCAGCCTATATCTTAGACCATCATGGTCTGGCAACCAGTCTATATCTTAGACTATCATGGCCTGTCAACCAGACTATATTTCAGACTATCATGGTCTGTCAACCACCCTATATCTTACTCTATCATGGCCTAACAACAGAGTTGTAAGTTTTGAAGATATTCCTTTTTTTTTTTTTTTTTCAGCTTTTAAAGCATACTTTCTCATACAGGAATTTGTCAGCTCATGTCCATACAAACAAAAGAACTTCAGTCACATAGCAACTAGCTTTTGACTATCACTTTGACTATGGTATTGCCTTATTTCGTTTCTACTTACAAGAAGCTAGTAATAATACTATTTCTGATAATTTTTTTTTTCAATTAGATGAAGTAAACAGAATAATTTGTTGCAGAGATATAGAGAAAGTCATGTGAATGGAACACATCAGATTTTTTGATAGAAATTACAATTACATATTTTATAATATCTATATAAAATCATATCATTTCTGAAAATGTAAGCTCAGCTTGAAATGA
This sequence comes from Hymenopus coronatus, assembly GCA_030762935.1. Classification (NCBI taxonomy): domain Eukaryota; kingdom Metazoa; phylum Arthropoda; class Insecta; order Mantodea; family Hymenopodidae; genus Hymenopus; species Hymenopus coronatus. The sequence goes on from CM060892.1 coordinate 5,209,741, forward strand.
AGTGGCCTTTTATTTATGGACACTCTTTAGCTGCTGTGGTTCTCAGCATCCCAATCTATACTGGAACCGCATAATTTTCTCAGAAGCCTCTCTTATCAGGCTTTAGGTTCTTTTACATGCTGTAAATCTATGACACAGGACAAATGGCTTTACTTTCCTTCCGAAAGATGCCATGCTAAGGATTTTTATGCCAAAAAATAATCCCTCGTCCTCCGCCGGGCTTGAAGTCGCATCCTTGGCTGTATGAAGTTAGCATGGTAACCATTACACCATGGAGGCTGACTTACTTAACCTCAACTTATCACGACTGTGAGACATTTTCAAATGACAGTGTCACTTGTGATAGTTCTAGGATGAGAACAAGAGCAATGTCTGTGATGATATATAAAAGGTAAATCCTTACACAATCACTGTGTACAAGGCTGACTCAAATACAAGCAGTAATTTTGTTAAAAATATTTATAGATTAAATATATTCACAAATGACTTCATCAGCATTTCTCAACATAGCCTCCTTCACACTCTACACATTTTTGTAGCTTGAACATTCCTTCCTCAAAAAAAGTTTGAGGGCGTGTCGCCAACCAATCGCACACATGCTCCTTGACGTCCTCATTTTTAAAATGTTTCCCTCCAAGCGATTCTTTCATGGTGCAAACAAAACATAGTCTGGACTATTGGGAGGGTGTTCAAGGGTTTCCCTGTGCATGTCCGCCATTGTGTCCATTGTCATCTGTGAAGGTTTAACCCTTTTCTTGGTTAAAAACTTGATAATAACAGACAAAGGGACTTGTTGGTCATGCATGGCTGTACTGACGCCAGAACCTAACACACTGACCTTCAACCCCCCACTCTAAACTGCTTCCTCTGTGATATTTAACAATTACCATTTATATTTGAATCACACACGTAAAAGACATGGAAGATGACCACATGATCTAATTATAAACTTTATTGTGTAACTGCAATGACAAAACATTAACAAAGCAGTATACTATAAAAAATATATATTCAAGTTTACAGTTCGCTTATAACAATAATACCTTTTATAGGAGATCTGATAAGCACACCAGTTACCTGCACTGGTAAAAATCACTTCTTTCTGGATTCATCTTTAGCAATGTAACGATCCAATAACTTCTCCCCCTCAGGATCAAACTGTGACAGCTGACGGAAACCTTCATTGTCGACAAAACATATCTCATGGTCATCCTACACAAAAATATAAATCAACCATTTATGGTGTACTTTTAAATGTCAAATTCAACTTGTAGAAGTTTAATACACAGTTGCCACTTCTCAAACTTAAAGTATCATAAACATGAAAATTTGTGTCTTTTTATAATTCTTTCACCACTGAAAAACCCTAGTGCTTAAAAAACTTCTATTTTTTTCTTTATCTAACGTACTATGCACACAGTGAATAGAGAAGGTATTGTATTGCATGCAAAAAATGCAATACCAAGATTTCACCAGAAATATATGCTTTAGGGCCCCACGAATAAAAAAAAAAGGCATTTTTAGAAAAATCTTCATTCATCTGTGAACATAACTCAAAAACGAAAAGTCTGTAAAATACCAAACTTGGTATATAAGTTCAGTATCTTCCAAGGATGTCATGCAAAGATGTTCAAGAAAATCTCCCCGCCCCCAAATAGCCTTTACATGAAAAAAATTTAGAAAATATTCATTTTCTCAAAAATGGCTCTAACAATTTTGACTAAAATCTCTTATATTAAACATATTTACATGACAAATAAAATGTATATCTTGAATTTTCTGGGAATAGCCTCTTTATTCTGGAAGATATTTTTACTTTCTCTATACGTACTATGGATAATACTGTATAGAGAAGATATTGCTATGCACCCAAAACTTTGATACCAAGATTTCACGGGAAATACATGTTGGGACCCCTAAATCTAAAAAAAAGCATTTTTAGAAAAATGTCCATGTATGTGTGTGTGTGTCTGTGGGCAGCAAAGCTCAAAAATGAAAAGACCGTTAAATACCAAACTTGGTATTTAAGTTTGGTATCTTCCAATGATGCAACACAAAGATTTTCAAGAAAATCCCTCCACCCCCAACTACCCTTTACATGGAACATTTTTCGAAATTTTTGAATTTCTCATAAATGGCTCTAACGATTTTGATTAAAATATTGTATATTAAAGATATTTACTTGACAAATAATAGGTATATCTTGAATATTCTGGGAATAGCCTCTGAAGACTGACTACTTTATTCTGGATGAATTTTATGGAATTTTGCATATCTGCTAAACCGTAAGAGATGGACAAAAACTTAACACACAAATATGTAGAGCACGTTAAAACACACAATTTATGTTATATACATTTTTTTCGTGGAGTTGATCATTTTTGAGATATTCCTTGTTTTTGGTTTCAGCTTTGAAAAACTTATACTTTTCTCATACAGGAATTTGCCAACTCGTGTCCATACAAACAAACGAACTTCAGTCACGTAGCAACCAGCTTTTGGCTTTCACTTTAACGTATGGTACTCCCTCATTTCGCTTCTACTTACAATAAAGCAAGAAATAAAACTATTTCTGTTAATTTTTCTCGATTAGTATGAAGTAAATAAAAGAATATGCTTATTAACAATAATTTGTTACAGAGATATAGAGAAAGTCATGTGAATGGAACACATCAGCTTTTTTATTTTGGAAAACATGTTCCATTGTCAACTCCTTTGGTCGATTGCTGGCATTGCTTGCTGTGGTGCTTGTCTCTGTCCCTGGTGGTGGTTAGATGAACCTCTGTATCAGTAGGTTGCCTGGCAGGATTTCAAAATTGAAAACGCGGCTCTTGTTTTTCCAAATATATATGTTTTCTTAAACTTTTAACCCTGTCTTTCTTGTGATGTTTTTGAGTATTTTTGGGCTTCTATTCATGGTGTGTTTCTCTTTCCAAAAATGCCAAGCTACCGTGGATTTGTCTTCTTGTTTGAGTTTAATATTTCTGTGGTGTTCTTTTGCTCTTGTTTTTTTGTTTCATTTTGTTTGGCCAATGTAGATTTTTTCAGTCATTGCAGCTGAACTGATATATTCCTGGTTTGTTTTCTTGTGGGATATCATCTTTTAATTTAGAATTTAAAATGTTTTTTATGGAGCAATTGTTTTTTGGGGCTAGAATGATGTTGTGTCCTATGAAGATCCTCTGGAATTTGTAGAAAGTTGTAGGGTGGTATGTAAACTTCTTGTAGATCTCGTTTTGTGTGAGTGTACTGACTTCTTTAATTCTATTCTTGGCCTTATTAACTCTTTTGTATACCAGTTCTGCCCGGGTTCATCAAACCACTACCAGGGACAGAGACAACCACTGGCAGTCAACAAGAGGAATTGACAATGGAAGAACATGGCTTCTTTTTTTTTTATTTTTATTGTTGGCAGATCAGCATTTATGCTCTGCAGGCCATAGATAACAATAACGTTAAATACATTAACATTTGAGGTTGACCATGTAGGCTCTTCTAACATAAACAAAAATAGTTATTAGTACAGAAATGATCATATAACTTTACAAATAATGTTACAATTGAATGAAAGTAAAATAACAATAATAAGTTACAAAAAATGAAACTACATGATTATGAAATTTATGAATAAATATTAACAGGAGTCCTGTGTGTCACTGGTTAAGAAATGTGGTAGTTTTCTTTTCAGTCTTTTGAGTGGAGTTTTGATATGCAGGTTAAATGCTCAAGCACCAGTAACATTGTTTAATTTGTTGAAGAAAGTCTTTAAGAGGTGTTTCATATAGTGTTCTATTGGAAGGATAAGTTGGTGTTGAAGCTGCGCATTTCTTACAAACCTGGTGCATTTGTAGCTCTGCAGAGAAACTTATGTTGTACAACTTGCAATTTATGAATATTGGTTTTATTTGTTGTGGACCATATAGGAGTCGCCCTCCTTGGGTAATGGTTACCATGCTGACTTCATATACCCAAGGTCGCGGGTTCAAACCCAGCGGAGGATGATGGATTTTTTCGGGTGTAAAAATCCTTAACATGGCTTCCTTCGGAAGTAAAGCCGTTGGTCCCGTGTCATAGATTTATGGCATGTAAAAGAATGTCAAGCCTGATAGAGAGGCCTCTGAGCACAATTAAGCGGTCTTTCATGCCCAACATAGAATGGGACGCTGAGAGCCACAGCAGTTAAAGAGCGTCCACAAATAACATGCCATTCCATTTTTGAGCTGCATAAGTGAGAGAGGTCGAGTTAAAGCAGAACGGAGCAGTCCAGGCCAATCTTGGAGTGTTTATTAATTAATGGATAAAGTTTGATGAACCTCGAGATAGCGATATGTGTAATATGATCATTTTTGTGTCCAGTCGAACGCCAAGATATGTAACTAAGGTTTGAGATGGCAGCTGTTTATTCTACAAATGTAATCAAGGTTTTGACAAGGTCTTAGAGAAAATATTTTTGCTTCTGTCTTGTTGATGTTAAGTGAAATGTAAGCCATTCAGCTAATAGTGAAAGTCTAGTTGCTGTATTTAGTTTGGAGTGTGAATTAAAAAGGACAGTATCGTCTGCGTACATGGCGATGGAAGCTGGTCGTATATCATATTAAACAGTAGCGGTGCGAGAACTGATCCTTGTGGAACTCCTGTGGCGATTGTTCGTACAGTTGATTTGCAGACATCTATGTGGACTAGAAATTGCCGTCCTGTTAAAAGCTCCTTATTATCTGTATAAGATAATCTGGTATTCCTACTCTGTATAATTTCACTAGCAGGTCTTTGTGCCACACCTTATCAAAGGCTTTAGTAACGTCAAGGAAGATTGCAGCAGTAAACTGTTTCTTTTCAAATCCTGTTGCAATAACATTTGTGACTCTTAATAACTGATGTGTAGTGCAAAGTTTAGGGCGAAAACCAAACTGGAAATCTGGAATTGTGTGATTAGAGCTTAAAAATGTTGAAAGATGTTTTTTTCAAACAGTTTAGACAGAGTTGGTAGCTGGATGGTTGATGCTTCGGTTTATTAGGTTTATGAAAAATGATGATCTCTGCAAGTTACCATGTTTGTGGAAAATATCCAAGCCTCAGTGATGCGTTGTAAATGGTAACTAGATGTGCTAATGCTTTATTAGTTAGCTTTTTTAATACTATATTTGTTATTAAGTCATGTCCAGGTGACTTTTTGAGTGGAAGTTGATGTATAAAGCGTTTCAATTCTGTTGTAGAGGTAGGGATGGTTCTGTCAGACACCTTTGGCTTCTTTGTATGCTGCTGAAGTTCATCTGTAATCTCCTTGGTAGTCTGTTCATTGTCACTATTATTTGGCTTAAACATAATTTCATAAAACGAAGCTAGCAGGTTGCATTTTGATTGTGTGTCGATGACAATATGGTTATTTTCACGTAATGAAGGAATTAGATTTGGTTCTCAAAGTATTCATTTGGTCGCTTGCCATAGAGTATTATCGCAGTTGGAGAGAGATGATAAATAATTTTGGTATGGATGAAGGCAAAATTGATCTAGCTCATGTTTAACCATACGTATTAAATTATTCAGTCTCCTTTTCTGCCGAGGTTGCGTTCTTTTTGCCACCTTCGACGGATATGAAGCTTTACTTGAATTAATAACAGAATATGAGATGGCAAGTAGAAATTTGGTTTTCGTCTGTTAAAAGTTATCGTTGATTCATTTACAGATATGCAGATTTTTTCAGTAAATGCCTTAACAGCACTATCAATATCGTTGACTGTTTCAGGATGAAATGCAGATTAAAGTTTCAAATCATCTAGTGCTTATTCCATTGCACATAACCGTTAATAAGTCTGGGCGTGTGCACTGAAATGTCAGTTCTTAAATGAAAGGTAACTACAACTGGGCCATGATCGGAATCAAGGGCCGTTAAACTTGTGATGTAAGTAAGCAGTTGGATATTTTTATGAATTCCAATATCAAGTATATCTGGAGGAATGTTTGCATTATATGAATAGAAGGTTCGTTCATCTGGCGCTAAAATATGTAGATTATTATTGCTGATGCACTCGTAGAGGCAACGACCATTTGGGTTTGTGGTTCTGCAACCCCAAGAAACATGTTTAAATCACCTAGAAGCAAAGTTGTCGCTGGAACAGTAAGGAAAGGTAGGTTACGCTGAGCAGATAAGACAGCGGTTTATAGGCACAGTGTAACACAAAATCACCTAGAAGCAAAGTTGTCGCTGAAACAGTAAGGCTATGCTGAGCAGATAAGACAGCGGTTTATAGGCACAGTGTAACACAAAATCACCTAGAAGCAAAGTTGTCGCTGAAACAGTAAGGAAAGGTAGGTTACGCTGAGCAGATAAGACTGCGGTTTATAGGCACAGTATAACACAAAATCACCTAGAAGCAAAGTTGTCGCTGGAACAGTAAGGAAAGGTAGGTTACGCTGAGCAGATAAGACAGCGGTTTATAGGCACAGTATAACACAAAATCACCTAGAAGCAAAGTTGTCGCTGAAACAGTAAGGCTACGCTGAGCAGATAAGACAGCGGTTTATAGGCACAGTGTAACACAAAATCACCTAGAAGCAAAGTTGTCGCTGAAACAGTAAGGCTACGCTGAGCAGATAAGACAGCGGTTTATAGGCACAGTGTAACACAAAATCACCTAGAAGCAAAGTTGTCGCTGAAACAGTAAGGTTACGCTGAGCAGATAAGACAGCGGTTTATAGGCACAGTGTAACACAAAATCACCTAGAAGCAAAGTTGTCGCTGAAACAGTAAGGCTACGCTGAGCAGATAAGACAGCGGTTTATAGGCACAGTGTAACACAAAATCACCTAGAAGCAAAGTTGTCGCTGAAACAGTAAGGTTACGCTGAGCAGATAAGACAGCGGTTTATAGGCACAGTATAACACAAAATCACCTAGAAGCAAAGTTGTCGCTGGAACAGTAAGGCTACGCTGAGCAGATAAGACAGCGGTTTATAGGCACAGTGTAACACAAAATCACCTAGAAGCAAAGTTGTCGCTGAAACAGTAAGGCTACACTGAGCAGATAAGACAGCGGTTTATAGGCACAGTGTAACTCAAAATCACCTAGAAGCAAAGTTGTCGCTGAAACAGTAAGGTTACGCTGAGCAGATAAGACAGCGGTTTATAGGCACAGTGTAACACAAAATCACCTAGAAGCAAAGTTGTCGCTGAAACAGTAAGGCTACGCTGAGCAGATAAGACAGCGGTTTATAGGCACAGTGTAACACAAAATCACCTAGAAGCAAAGTTGTCGCTGAAACAGTAAGGCTACGCTGAGCAGATAAGACAGCGGTTTATAGGCACAGTGTAACACAAAATCACCTAGAAGCAAAGTTGTCGCTGAAACAGTAAGGTTACGCTGAGCAGATAAGACAGCGGTTTATAGGCACAGTGTAACACAAAATCACCTAGAAGCAAAGTTGTCGCTGAAACAGTAAGGCTACGCTGAGCAGATAAGACAGCGGTTTATAGGCACAGTGTAACACAAAATCACCTAGAAGCAAAGTTGTCGCTGAAACAGTAAGGCTACGCTGAGCAGATAAGACAGCGGTTTATAGGCACAGTGTAACACAAAATCACCTAGAAGCAAAGTTGTCGCTGAAACAGTAAGGCTACGCTTAGCAGATAAGACAGCGGTTTATAGGCACAGTATAACACAAAATCACCTAGAAGCAAAGTTGTCGCTGGAACAGTAAGGCTACGCTGAGCAGATAAGACAGCGGTTTATAGGCACAGTGTAACACAAAATCACCTAGAAGCAAAGTTGTCGCTGAAACAGTAAGGCTACGCTGAGCAGATAAGACAGCGGTTTATAGGCACAGTGTAACACAAAATCACCTAGAAGCAAAGTTGTCGCTGAAACAGTAAGGTTACGCTGAGCAGATAAGACAGCGGTTTATAGGCACAGTGTAACACAAAATCACCTAGAAGCAAAGTTGTCGCTGAAACAGTAAGGTTACGCTGAGCAGATAAGACAGCGGTTTATAGGCACAGTGTAACACAAAATCACCTAGAAGCAAAGTTGTCGCTGAAACAGTAAGGAAAGGTAGGTTACGCTGAGCAGATAAGACTGCGGTTTATAGGCACAGTATAACACAAAATCACCTAGAAGCAAAGTTGTCGCTGAAACAGTAAGGCTACGCTGAGCAGATAAGACAGCGGTTTATAGGCACAGTGTAACACAAAATCACCTAGAAGCAAAGTTGTCGCTGAAACAGTAAGGCTACGCTTAGCAGATAAGACAGCGGTTTATAGGCACAGTATAACACAAAATCACCTAGAAGCAAAGTTGTCGCTGAAACAGTAAGGCTACGCTTAGCAGATAAGACAGCGGTTTATAGGCACAGTATAACACAAAATCACCTAGAAGCAAAGTTGTCGCTGAAACAGTAAGGCTACGCTTAGCAGATAAGACAGCGGTTTATAGGCACAGTATAACACAAAATCACCTAGAAGCAAAGTTGTCGCTGAAACAGTAAGGCTACGCTTAGCAGATAAGACAGCGGTTTATAGGCACAGTATAACACAAAATCACCTAGAAGCAAAGTTGTCGCTGAAACAGTAAGGCTACGCTTAGCAGATAAGACAGCGGTTTATAGGCACAGTGTAACACAAAATCACCTAGAAGCAAAGTTGTCGCTGAAACAGTAAGGCTACGCTGAGCAGATAAGACAGCAGTTTATAGGCACAGTATAACACAAAATCACTTTCACAATTTACTTGATCGCCAAGAGTAAACTTGGTATTAGTACTGCATTGTGACTAATATTATTTTTTATTATTATAGCTATCCTCCGGAGGCAGTTGAGGCCCTTATATCATTCCTGTGGTTTTTATATCCTGGTATTTTAAAATTTTCGTTTGGTAGAATATGAGTTTCAGTGACACAAGCTATATCAATATCGTGAATTGTTAAGAAGGAAATAAATGATGCTCGTTTAGAGCGAAGACCATTTGCATTCCAGTTAACCATTGTTAACTGATTAATTGATAAATGTTTAAGGGTTGCCATTTTGAGAAGTAATAGAAGATAGACAAGATATTATGAATTGTTGAACTGCTGGCATGTACTGTGTTACAAAGAAAAGAATGTGAAGAATAGCATTAGTTAACAGAGTGGTGAGAAAAGAAGAGAATGAGTTTGAGTCATCTGTTGTGGTTTGTGAGTTTGGGTGTTTCTTAGGAGCAGTATTTGTGTGCTGTTCTGCTTGATTTGCTCTTGCTAATTGAGATGGTGCTGGAGTAGTTTCCCTTTGTTGTTGAGCCTGATTATTGCGGGACGCAGATAATCGATCTTTCATCTGCAAATAATTTCGACAACCTCTATAGTTTGCCGAGTGTTCCTCATGACAATTAACGCACTTTGCGGCGTGGTTTTTGGGTTTGGGCATTTAGAATAATGATGTGTTCCCGTGCATCGCACACAACGTGCTCTAAGTTGGCAATAATTTTTTGTATGTCCAAAATTTTGGCAAGTGTGCATTGAAGTATGTCCTTGTTTTGCCTGCGTGGCTCTACTTTGACCACACAATAGAGTAGATGGTTTAGATTCAGAACTCATTTACCTTGCTCGTTGTATTCCAGGTCTACTGCGCATAAGGGGATTGGAATTTTGTTCCTTCCTAAGAGGCGCATTACCTTTTGAATAGGAAAATGCAGTTCTTGCCGTTCCTGCATTACTTCTTCATTACTGATTGAGCATGAGAGATTCCATACAATTACTGAAAATTTCTTGTCAGCTGGATTTTTATAAGTATAATATTGCCGATGAATAGAGTAAAAATATGCAGTCAGTTCCCTAAAATCATCAGTGTCGAAGTAAATACTTTGGTAGTAGAACCTTTCATGAAATCTAGATTTTGTTTTGCTCTTTACAGCTTGTACGAACAACTGATAATTCTCTATGCTAGGTAAGCATATGGGAGGTATTTTAAGTACAGAAGAGTCTTCTGGTTCGACCTCGGTATGTTCTGTTGCTAATATTTGAAATCTGTTCTTTGTAGGAATAGCATTAATAACAGGGTTAACAGGCTTTTGTTTACTTTGCATTGCTGCCAACTGGCTTGTGGAAGGAAGTGTGGTTATGTCTTCATTTGTTTTGTTTAGCGATAACTTGAAATGTTTTGATTTCTTAATTAGTTGCTCACTTGTTTTTATTTGTTAACATTTGCAAATGTATTCCTAACTGTGAAATTAGAATCAAATGGTGTACTTACAGTATCCATATGAAGCGAAATGAGTCAATGATATTATTATCTGATGTTAACATCTTCCGTGTACATGTCCAAGATTTCTCTCGTAGCATTCGCACTTAAAACTGAAGCTAAGTGTTATAACAGCAATACATTAAAAATTAAACACTTTTTAACTGCTGTGCTTCTCAGCATCCCAATCTAAATTGCTCAGAGGCCTCTTTATCAGGCTTGAGGTTCTTTTACATGTAAATCTACTATATGCTACCAACAGCTTTACTTCCCTTCTAAAGAAAGCCACGCTAAGGATTCTTATGTTCAAAAAAATCCATGCTCCTCTGCCGGGTTTGAACCCGCAACTTTGGGTATATGGTAACTACTACACCACAGAGGGTGACAATGTTTATTTTGTAATCGAGGGAATATCTGATGTGTTCCATTCACATGACTTTCTCTAGCTATTCCATATACAAACAATTATTCTTCTATTTACTTCATGCTCATCAAGATAAACATTAACAGAAATAGTCTTATTACTTGCTTCCCTGTAAGTAGAAGAGAAATAAGGGAATACACTAGGATAAAACGATAGTCAAGTATTTTAAAAGCTGGTCGCTACAAGAAACAACTGAGGATCGGTTCCCTTTGCATGGTCACCAATATGAAGGAATATCTTGAAAATTGTCAACTGATATTAATTGTGTGTTTTAAAGAGATCTACATTTTTTGTGTGCTATGGTATTTTCTATCTCTTACAGATATGCGAGTTTTTGCAAAACAAAGAGATTTTTGGAACCTTTTCGCTGATAATTCAAAATATACACTTTATTTGTCATTAAATATCTTTAATATGCAGTATTTTAATTAAAATCATTAGATCCATTTTTTGAAAAATATACCCTGTAAAGGGTAGTTTAGGGTAGGGAGATTTTCTTCGAAATTTTCATGTTGCATCCTTGGAAGATGCTGATCTTAAATGCCAAGTTTGGTATTTAACCAACTTTTCATTTTTGAGCTTGCTGCATGCACACACACACAGATATTTTTCTAAAGATTTGATATATTCCATTCACAGGACTCTCTCTACTACATCACTGTACCAATTATTGTTAAAAATTCTATTTTTCTGTCTACTTTATGATAGGATAGACATTATCAGAAATAGTCTTATTACTTGCTTTCCAAAATAAGGGAGTACACTAGGATAAAGTAATAGTCAAATGTTTTAAAAGCTGGTTGCTATGTGGTTGTAATGCAGTGTCAGGAGTTGACAACTTTCCATGTGAGAAAAGCTCAAGTATTTCAAATCTAAAACAAATGATAAGGAATATCTCAGAAATGGTCAATTCCACGAAAAAAAATGTATATGACATAAAGTGTGTGTTTTAACGAGATCTACATTTTTTGTGTATTAAGTTTTTGTTTATCCCTTGCGGTTTACCACTTATGCAAAATTTATTCAGAATAAAGAAGCCTTTACAGACTACTCTCAGAAAATTCAAGATATACATTTTATTTGCCATAGAAATATCTTTAATATACAGTATTTTAATCAAAATCATTAGAGCCATTTTTAAGAAAATCAAAATTTTCACAATTTTTTCCATGTAAACGGTAGTTTGGGGTGGGGGAATTTTTTTCAAAATCATGTTGCATCCCTGGAAGATACTAAACTTAAATATCAAGTTTGGCGTTTAACAGACTTTTAGTTTTTGAGCTATGCTGTCCATACACACACATTTTTCTAAAAATTGATATGTCATTCACATTACTTTCTCTACATCTCTGCAACAAATTATTCTTAAAAAGCTAATGCCTACTATATGCTAATTGAGAAAAAATTAACAGAAATAGTCTTATTACTTGCTTCCTTGTAAGTAGAAGAGAAATAAGGGAGTACCATAGGTTAAAGTGACAGTCAAAAGCTGGTTGCTATGTAACTGAAGTTCCTTTGTTTGTATGGACAGGAGCTGACATTCCTGTATGAGAAAAGTATAAGGTTTTTAAAGCTGAAACCAAAAACAAGGAATATGTCAAAAACAATCAACTCTACGAAAAAAATGCATATAACATAAATTGTGTGTTTTAAAGTGCTCTACAGTTTTTGTATGGTAAGTTTTTCTCCATCTCTTGAAAAGGTGCACACGCAATTTTTATTAAAAGGGGAATTATAATAAGATTATTTCATGTTCTATTTTTTATAAAATAAAATATTTCATAAAGGTTGGTTTTTAAGAGAATCAGGAATAATAAAGATGACGGTTTAGCAGTTATGCAAAATTCTGTAAATTTCATCCAGAATAAAGTAGTCTTCAGAGGCTATTTCCATAAAATTCAAGATATTCATTTTATTTGTTAGCTAAATATCTTTAATATACGATATTTAATCAAAATCGTTGTAGCCATTTTTAAGAAAATCAAAAATTTTGAAAAAAGTTTCATGTAAAGGGTAGTTTGGAGTGGGGGGATTTTTCTCAAAATCTTTGTGTTGCATCCTTGGAAGATACTAAACTTAAATATCAAGTTTGGCATTTAAAGGTCTTTTAATTTTTGAGCTATGCTGTCCATACGCACACATTTTTCTCAGGACACCTCTTGGTGTGGAATACATTACCTTCTGTTTCCACTAGAGATGAAAGAAAAACAAATGACGTACCGGATCTGCCAATATTATCACTCTGACTGTAGCCTTGCCAGGTGTGTCTAGCGAGATTAAAGGAGTCAGAATCTTGAGGTTCTTTGCCTTGACCCTCTCATCAATGGAAGGTTGTTGATCATGTGGACAGGCGAAAGCTATTCTACCATACGCAGTTTTGTGGTCAACTGCACTTCCTGAAATAGATAAAAACACGGTCATAATACATTACTTTTATACATTTCATAACACAAATTACAGCTAGTTTTAAACAAGTCAATCTAAAGAAAAACACTGTGTTACTTCACATGACTTTCTTTATTCTCTACTCTATAAACTCTTACTTCTCTACTTCTTTTTACTTTCTCTAGCACATACGTACAGGCAAATAAATAACAATCTGCAATAGCATACCCCAGTACCCATTTTCTTAAGCCGATGTCCCACAGTCAAATATTTTGGTCCAATACTTTTTAAACTACAAATTGGATCGTGGGACATCGGATAATTTCATTATATACAATTTTCATCCTATTTTTTGGTCCAATTCCAGTTTGCTATAACAGGATACAGCAGTTTCTAATTTTTGGTCCAAATGTATGAAATCAACCAATGAGCGACCTGGTGGTAATGACATAATAAGATGGCAGCTAGCGCTGGGTCTTCCTTCCCACCAACGTTATTGTTTGTGTGAAACTTGGCTGTATCTTGTAGATTTTGTCCTAAATAATAGGGTTATAGTAGGCAAGCTATTGTTGAAATACACATTTTTTGTGCAGTAGAGATTTATGAAATAATGTCTCGGGTATTTATAACCCCTGCAAATGTATTTTATTGCATCCATTTGTACCTAACCTCTTTTCTCAACAAAATATAAAAACGTGGTCTTATATTTGATTTGCTGGTATGGACTGCTTCATATTTGTGTCTTAGCAAATGATTTTTGCCTCAACTAAGGACAGCAACTTTCCAAACAAATTTTTGTCCTTTCTAAGGAAATTAAAATAATTTAGAAACGAGTTCATTTTGCAGTATATGTAGTACACTTCTTCCTACGTTCCAGCCATGGTCTAGTCTTGATGTTTTCCTTCTATTATAATATGCTCTTGCAATGAATACATAAACTAAGCTTGCGACAGCGAACGCAAATAATTGTGGATCAGTAACCTCCATCATTTTCTATCAGCTGTTCATGTGCATGCAAGAAATATTTGGACAAATACACACTCCCATGAGAATGGTAAGAAATTGTACACAATGTTCATGTTGTATAAAAAATTTTGGACCAAATTTTGACCATGGGATATCAGCTTTAAACCAGGGCATGTATTCCAAATTCTTATGCTTATTCTTATATCAAAATACAACCATTATTTCATTATTTTACAGCTACTTCAACATAAATAACACTGTACCAATTATGAGTGTCAAGTCAATAACTAATGCCTCCTATTTTTTTTTCCTCTCTTTTAATTTGCAAGAAAATTAAACTTTAATCACACAGCATGAAAGCCGCAACATTGAGGATTAAACTCCTCTCCCTCCAAATTGAAGCAGTGCAAGAGTTCGGCGGCTATTGTTTTTCTCATCAGTTAACATTCTTGGTACCCACCGTGAACAAACTTTTGAGTACCCCAGAAGTTGAATATCGTCATCACACTGCCTTTTCTGAGTGACAGAATTCATTCATTGTTACTCGACGGTCAGCACAAATGATCTCATGCAGTCAGTCAATGTTGTGTGGAGTCACTGCAGTCACCAGTCTACCAGCCAACGGTGTTTGCCCTTCTGCTTCATTACATCTTCTAACAGTGCTGACCTCTATTGTTGCATCACCATACACATGTTTCATCCTTTCATAAATGCGAATGGGCGTCTCACCTTCCGCATGCAAGAATTCAATTACGGAATGCTATCTAATATGCACATCGATCTCAGACATTTTGCAAAAGGCAGCAGTGCTGCCACCTGTTAGCTTAGGAAGTTGCTACTGCATTGGATTAGAGAAGAAGGTTTGAGGAATTGTGCCAATTTCAAATTGTTCACTTTGCTAACTTAGTTAAGGAGAAAAAAAAAAAGGAGACATGAGTTACTGACTGACCCTCATACCTAGTAATAATATAATTTATGTAGATGTTCTGAGCTATATTACATACCACATTTTTATTTATATATTTTAATATTTCATGTTATTATTATACTACCAAATTATTTTTCTATAATTGTTCTCATATTTCTTTAACATGTTGAAGCCCAGGCGTTTCTTTACTTGAAGTGCCAAGAAACCCAGAGTTTTTACGCTTACTTTGAGTTATTATTTACAGTGCACCAATCAAATCTGCCAAAAAGTATTGGGACAATCTAAAAGTATGGCATTCAATGATTTCTCAACAAGTAAGAAAACAGTCATAACTTTCCGTACTAATATTTTATTTTAAATTTACAAAAGTACTTTGAAAAAAACTGCGTAAAGCTGCTTACACTCCATTTATTCAAAGTTTGAAAAACTCTCCCTAGGAATCAGAATTTTCCACAGCTTCATTTGTATCTTGAATTCCAGTTTCAGTTCACAGAAATCGAGGAAAGTGTGGTATTTTAACATTTAAGAGCACAAACTTGACAAACAGATTACCATCTTCAAGGAAAATGGCGCGACTACCTGACAGCAGTCAATATTACTAAATCTCCTAAAATTCCTAATAGTTGACTAAAGCAAGGACAGATGGCAGCACAAATCAGACAACTAAATAATAACTGATGTATATTCTTTGCTGCATACCCCAAGACCAAGTTAATGTCGTGGAATTGCATTAAAAGCGTTAGAGCTATACTCAGGCATGGGTCTCATGAACATTTCGATGGCCTCAGCTATACTCGAACTTGGGTCATATGAACATTTCGATGGCCCAAGCTATACTCGAGCTTGGGTCTCATGAACATTTCGATGGCCCGAACTATACTCGAGCTTGGGTCTCATGAACATTTCGATGGCCTGAGCTATACCCGGGCATGGGTCTCATGAACATTTCGATGGCCCGAGCTATACTCGAGCTTGGGTCTCATGAACATTTTGATGGCGTGAGCTATACTCAAGCTTGGGTCTCATGAACATTTCGATGGCCCGAGCTATACTCGAGCTTGGGTCTCATGAACATTTCGATGGTCCGAGCTATACTTGAGCTTGGGTCTCATGAACATTTTGATGGCCCGAGCTATACTCAGTGGGTCTCATGAACATTTCGATGGCCCGAGCTATACTCGAGCTTGGGTTCCAATGTGTTAATAACTCTTCACCATTTCCTTCCTCACCACCATGGCTGCTAATTCAGCAATGTCGGTCCTATTCCCTATTCTCGGCACCTTCTTCCCTCTCATCTCCATTCTTCTTCTCCGTCCTCCTTCTCCCACTTATCTTTGCTTAACAACACACAGTTTCAACATCAAAGAACCTTCCAAGACAACACATGTACACTCACACAGGTATAACAATCACAGCTGTGATGTCAAAAGAACTTGCCACAGCACAGGTGTCCACTATGTATGCCAACAATCAGCTATGACTTACGAAGCAAGTACTACACACATTTGGTGATTATGGACACAGGGCTAGTAACATTATAAATGTGACATGTACAAGGCCAATTAATGAACAATTTGGCATAACTAAACAATAACGAAAGTTATTAACACAAAACTTTATTTACAAAGTTACACTACCTTACTCTATTTCTCAACGTAATCGTATCAAGGTATTTATTGTCATGTGGTACCGGTTTTCAATGCCGATGTTATACTTTTCTACCGCCAAAGAACTTATTCATTTTTTGGAATGCACAAAATGTTCAGCCAATTGAATTTTATAGTCAATATTGCAAGTGTATTGTGATAATGCAATGAATGAGTCCTCAGTGAGGAAATAGCACATAATTTACGAGTAATCAAGGAAGAACATAACAGTGTGTACGATAAAGACCGGAGTAGAAGTTCATCAATCGTTATGGAGTAGTTGAAAGCAAATGTTGATAAAAGAATTCAGAAAAACCGGTGTTTCACTTTGTACACCGTAAATGACTTTTTGGATGGAAAAGATTTCAGAACCAGTGAAACCTCATCATTTAGGTTCATATCTTGGAAGAGTATAACATCTGTACCACGTGACAATAAATACCTTGATAGCAATGACGATTACGTTGAGAAATAGAGTAAGGTACTGTAACTTTGTAAATAATGTTTTGTGTTAATAGCTTTCATTATTATTTAGTTATGTCAAGTCATCTGTCACTTTCTGGATCGCCCTCGTATAAACAACATTTTACAGTAATATTGAATCCCTTTGCATGACATTAATGTTTGGGATCGTGCACTTTTATTAAATGAAAGCTACTTACCTATATCATGCAACTCTAGTGCTGCTTGCTTCTCTCCGAAAGATAAAAGGGCAGACTTTTTTGTCTCGTTAACAAGTTTCATGTCCAGGATATCTCTCCAGTACGCCAAGGAATTTGCAAGGTTGGAGCTGGCTAGTGCCACCTTCACAACAGGATCTGCCAAAAGCATTAACAATATTAATTATTCACATGTAATATTCTTCTACTGCACAATTATTAATTTGTTTAGTTTGGCAACCTAATGAATGTGTATATACTCTTTTTCATACTCTGTTTTATTCAATGGGACATTGATTAGCCTATGAACTAGACCCAAAGGAAGACGAAGTGGAGTACAAAAGATAACTCAATTCATTTAAAACATTGGGAGTGTTTAGAAGTGCATAGTTTTGCTTGAAATGCTTACATCATCTTGTAGGCATGAAATTAAATTTCCTGTGTATGTTCTGAGTAGAGAGGTCATTTATTTGACCGTAAGTAAATTCAGGGATACTGGATCAATTTGTGGTAGGAAATGAAAGGTGTGTGCTTATGGAGCAGAAATTAGAAAAAGGTTAGAACAGTCGCCTTGAAAATCTCTTCAGTGTCTTGCACAAGAACCTTCAGCATGGAAAGCAACAAAACTTTTAAAACACAAACCAAACAAAGTTATTGTTGTCCAGGAATTGCCACCAGAGTCGGGTAAATTTCTGTAACTGGATTTTGAGGAATTTTAATGATGGAACAATTGATCCACAATTAATACTGTTCAGTGACAACACATGGTTTCATTTACATGGTGTCACCCTCCGTGGTGTAGTGGTTACCATACTAACCACATATACCCAAGGTCACAGGTTCAAACCTGGTGGAGGACGTTGAATTTTTTTGGACGTAAAATCCTTAGCATGGCTTCCTTCAGAAGGGAGGTAAAGCTATTGGTCTGGTGTTGTAGATTTACAGCAATCATAGCAGTTAAAGAGTGTCCATAAATAAAACTCCATTCCATTTCATTTCATTTACGTGGTCAGGTGTTATCACAACACAACTGATGTTATGTTACAGACAAACCCAATTTCGTTCTTGAAACTTCCTTGCATGACCATAAAAAAAATTATTAATAATAATAAAAAATTGGGGTATAAATGGATACAAGGGTCTATTTTTATAAGTGTGCCATAAATACAGAAAGATACAGAAATAATAAACTGGCACCATGTTTCAAACAGCTGACGTACATTGAATATCAGTCTGGATATTTCCAGCAGGATTCTGTCACGGCATGTATAGCTGATGAATCATTACAGTTATTGCAGAAATTTTGAGGATAGAACCGTTAGTAAGGCTCAGTCCCCTGATCTTATGGCATGCGATTTTTATTTATGGGGCAACTTGAAAACTAAACCCCACACATATAAAACAAAATATCAGGACAGAAATTAATGTTATTTCGGAAGTGGAGCTAATGCAAGTGAAATGAAAATTTGCCAGAAGATGTGTAGATGTATTGAGGCAGATGGACAGCATTTCCAACATCTCCTGCGATAAGGTATGTTCTGTGTTTATTCTGACAATTCAGCTCAACTATTAAAGCGCCAATGCAATGGCCAAGATTAGGCAATTTCAACCAATCGCGGTCATCTGACTGGAGCAATATTGTCGAAACATCTTATCGCAGCTGATGTTCATTTCTTTGAAATCTTTACATTCGTTTGTTTATTCTCCTGTCTTGGTAACAAGGTGACAGCCAACCTTCACTTTTAATAACTGTCAGTTCCACAATTACACTTTCAATTAATTCAGTTACAATGCTTATTTAAAGTTTATCCAATTCATAATGTATTTAGTTCAAAAAAGAAGTGAAAATTCATTATTTCTATTTCTTATAAATGAGATGAGTGCAATAACCTCAAATAAAATAACGTTTGTTTCCATTTCATGTATTAGTTATTAAAAGCTGAAATAAAATAATTGTTCCCTATTTCTATTGTTGTTAT
Organism: Hymenopus coronatus; assembly: GCA_030762935.1. Taxonomy (NCBI): domain Eukaryota; kingdom Metazoa; phylum Arthropoda; class Insecta; order Mantodea; family Hymenopodidae; genus Hymenopus; species Hymenopus coronatus. The sequence continues at coordinate 5,228,930 of CM060892.1, forward strand.
CGATATTCGTACATTGGGTGTAGACAAGGTTGACCATATCATAATTCAGGAGGCAATGAAGAAAGAAAGAAAAAGAAAAAACATTGTGTAAATAAAGATGGTTGTCATGTACCCTTTGAGAACTAATGTAAGTATTACAATGATAAAATCTCCCTTCCTCTATGTTATATACGTCCAGAAAGTAAGTTCCGTTTCAATTTATCTCCGCTGCAGCGCTGCGATTGCAGTTCCGCACATGCGCGGTAGATGTCCTGTATCAAGAAGAAAAAACGTGCACACGCTGTCAGCCACATACGCTTTGTTGTGCTTGTTTCCAATGTCGGTGTTGATTGAAAATCCCGCCGCTTGTGAAATCAGATCTGTGATTCGTTTTCTGAATGCTAGGAAAGTGAAACCATTTGAAATTTATCGGCAAATTTGCGAAGATTACGGACAAAATGCGATGAGTGATTCAATGGTGAGAAGATGGGTTCGACAGTTCAATGAAAGACATAGTGAAGTGCACGATGAACGAAGTGGGCGTGCATATTTGGTTACAGAAGAACTGGTTCACGCGATTTGAGACAAGATCCAGGAAAACCGCAAGTTTACAATTAGTGCTCTCGCTATGGAATTTCCCCAAAGCTCACGATCACTAATTCATGAAATTGTTACCGAAAAACTGAAATTTCGTAAACTTTGCTCATGTTGGGTACCAAAGATTCTTACTGAGCAACACAAAACAAAACGGATGGGTAGTGCACTTCAGTTTTTAACCCGTTATGATGAAGACGGCGAAGAATTTCTGACACAGATAGTCACAGGAGACGAGACTTGGGTTTCTTATGACACCCCTGAAAGTAAGTGGCAATCGATGGAATGGAAGCACACTTCATCCCCAGCAAAGGTTAAGCGGAAACAAATCTAGACACCTCGAAAAATGATGTGCACAGTGTTCTGGGACTGGAAAGGCACCTTACTCATTGATTTCTTACCACGTGTTCAAACAATCAAAGCAGATGTTTATTGCGAGACACTTAGGAAATTGCGCCGCGCAATACAGAATAAGCGTCGAAGATTGCTGTCAAGGTGCTGTTTTTCTTCACGACAACGCACGACCACACACTGCAAATGTGACGAAAAACCTCCTACAGGGATTTGGTGGGATGTGTTTGACCATCCTCCTTACAGCCCTGACCTCGCTCCTAGCGACTTTCATCTGTTCTTACATCTCAAGTCTTTCCTTGGCGGTCAACACTTCAACAATGACGAAGAGCTGAAAGAAAATGTTTCCAACTTTTTGAAGACGCAAGCGGCAAACTTCTATGAAGAAGGTATACAAAAACTTGTGTCACGCTATGACACATGCCTGCAAAATTTTGGCGGTTATGTGGAAAAGTAGTTTAAGTGTTGTAGAATTTTGTGCAATAAATAATTATTCTGTATCTGTACACAATTTAATTTTATTACCAAACGGAACTTAATTTCTGGACGTACCTCGTAATAGTCTATTTTCTTATCAAATACAACTCATGTTTTCATGTCTTAGGACAATTATCGACAAGATGAAAACAATTGTGATATTACTTATGATAATTGTTAACGCGATTTGATGTCCACCTATTTGTGACTGAATGATGGGCCATGCGACTGCCAGCCAATTGTACTGTACATGTGGGAGACGGCCAAATTTTGTAGCATACCTACTATTTTAAAACCTGGGGTTCCAGTGGTAAATACAAGGATGATTCAAATATAAATGGTAATTGTTGCATATCACAGAGGAAGCAGTTCAGAGTGGGGGGTTGAAGGTCGGTGTGTTAGGGAGGGGGAACTAGCTTTGTTAGGTTCTGGCGTCAGTACAGCCATGAGTGACTAACAAGTCCCTTCGTCTGTTATTATCTAGTTTTTAACCAAGGAAAGGGTTAAACCTTCACAGATTTTAACTCGTTTAAGGGCACAGTTTGGGGACACTACACTGTCGCAGAATCGAGCGTTTACTTGGGCCAGACAATTTAAGGGCGGTCGAGAATTTGTGGAAAACAAAGGTCATGCTCGATACCCAAGGGCAAGTCTCACAGATTTCAACTACAGAGGAGTTTTGCTGGTTGATTTTTTCATGACTGACGTACAGTGCCAATTGTTAAGGTCTGTAAAAGCTTACTACCGAAACAAAAGACGTTGTATGCCCATCAGAGATGTCATCCTTCTCCAAGACAATTTGACAATGGACACAATGGCGGACATGCTCTGGGAAGCCCTTCAACACCCTCTCTATAGTCTGCACTATTTTTTGTTTGCACCCATGAAAGAATCGCTTGGAGCGAAACATTTCGAAAACAACAAGGATGTGGAGGAGCATGCGTGCGATTGGTTGGCGACACGCTCTCAAACTTTTTTTGAAGAAGGAATGTTCAAGCTACAAAAATGTGTAGAGTGTGAAGGAGGCTATGTTGAGAAATGCTGATGAAGTAACTTGAGTATATATTTAATCAATAAATATTTTTAACAAAATTATCGTTTATATTTGGATCACCCTCATATGCTTCATTTATCATTTTCATTATTGTGACTTGTCTTAAGTATTATCATCAAATATTTAAACTCTATGGTGCAACAGCTTCATTAAAGTTGCCCTCCATGTGTGTGTGAGTGCCTGTGGGCAGCATAGCTCAAAAACGAAAAGACCATTAAATGCCAAACTCGGCATTTAAGTTCCGTATCTACCAAGGATGCGACACAAAGATTTTCAAGCAAATCCCCCACCCCCAAAAATAATTTTCGAAAATTATGATTTTCTCAAAACTGGCAGTAATGATTTTGATTAAAATATTGTATATTAAAGATATTTACATGACAAATAAAATGTACATCTTCAATTTTCTGGGAATAGCCTCAGAAGATATGTTTATTCTGGATAAATTTTGAATACCTGGTAAACCGTAAAAGACAAAAACTTACTTAACAAAAAATGTAGATCTCCTTAAAACATACAATTTATGGTATATACATTTTTTTCGTAGAGTCGACCATTTTTCAGATATTCCTTGTTATTGGTTTCAGTTTTACAATCTTTTACTCATATGGCAACTTGTCAACACCTGACAATGCAAATAAATGGATTTCAATCCCATAGCAACCACATTTTAAAACATATTACTATCGGTTTAGCCTGGTGTATTTCATTATTTTCCTTCTACTTACAAGGAACTAATCTGTTAATATTTATCTAGAGTAGTATGAAATAGATAGAATTATAAGCTTTTTAACATTAATTTGTTACAGAGAGGTAGAGAAAGTCGATGTGATGGAGCACATCAGACGTTTTCAGGGAAGTAAAGCGTTGGTCCCGTGTTGTAGATTTAGCTTGTAAAAGTCACCCTCCGTGGTGTAATGGTTACCATGCTGACTTCATATACCCAAGGTCGCGGGTCCAAACCTGGCGGAGGACGATGGATTTTTTCGGTTGTAAAAATCCTTAGCATGGCTTCCTTCGAAAGGGAAGTAAAGCCATTCGTCCCATGTTGTAGATATACGGCACATAAAAGAACCTCAAGCCTGATAGAGAGGCCTCTGAACAAAATTAAGCGATTGTTCATGCCCAATTTAGAATGAGACGCTTAGAACCACAGCAGTTAAAAGAGCGTCCATAAAGAACATGCCATTTACATTCTTTTTATCTTATAAAAGAACCTCAAGCCTGATAAAGAGACCTCTGAGCAAGATTAAGTGATCCTTCATGTCCAATATAAAATGGGATGCTGAGAATCACAAGTGTCCATAAATAAAATTACATTTTTACCTTCATTTGTTGGCTGAGGTTCGTCAAGAAGATAAAACTTGTAACCTCCAGGAGCCTTCACAACATGGGTACCATCTTCTGTGTCAATTGGCCAGCCAACTTTCAGTGCTCTAGCAATAGCTTCCTTGGACTTGATGGTCATTCCCAGGAAGTCATTCCCTTGTTCGTAAGAAGACACAGTATAGTTGTATGTCAGCTCCACCACAAAATGGTTATCTTCAGGTCCATAGCCAACCATCGTCTTGCTCCAGCGGTTATCATATGGCCTGAAACAGAGAACAGTATACAACCACAAAACATTGCAATTTGTGATCATTATAACGGCTACAAGGAACATTTTAGAAAGCCACTTAATATCAGTTTTAAAAATCTGATATGTTCCATTCACATAACTTTCTCTAGCCCACAATGCCTTGGGTTTGCCTTTGGTTTAGGGTCTCAATGCCATGGCCACACTTTGTGGTTTAGGGTCTCAATGCCTTGGCCACACTTTGTGGTTTAGGGTATCAATGCCTTGGCCACACTTTGTGGTTTAGGGTCTCAATGCCATGGCCACACTTTGTGGTTTAGGGTCTCAATGCCACGGCCACACTTTGTGGTTTAAGGTCTCAATGCCTTGGCTATGATTGCGGTTTAGGGTCTCAATGCCTTGGCTATGCTTTGTGGTTTAGGTTGTCAATGCCTTGGCCACACCTTGTGGTTTAGGGTCTCAATGCCTTGGCTATGCTTTGTGGTATAGGGTCTCAATGCAATGGCCCTGCTTTGTGGTTTAGGGTCTCAATGCCTAAGCTACACATTGTGGTTTAGGGTCTCAATGCCTTGGCTACACTTTGTGGTTTAGGGTCTCAAAGCCATGGCCACACTTTGTGGTTTAGGGTCTCAATGCCTTGGGTATGTTTTGTGGAATAGGGTCTAAATGCCATGGCCACACTTAGTGGTTTAGGGTCTCAATGCCTTGGCTACACTTTGTGGTTTAGGGTCTCAATGCCATGGCTCACTTTATGGTTTAGGGTCTCAATGCCTTGGACATGCTTTGTGGTATAGGGTCTCAATGCCATGGCCACACTTTGTGGCTTAGGGTCTCAATGCCATGGCCACACTTTGTGGTTTAGGGTCTCAATGCCTTGGCCACATTTGTGGTATAGGGTCTCAATGCCATGGCCACACTTTGTGGTTTAGGGTCTCAATGCCATGGCCACACTTTGTGGTTTAGGGTCTCAATGCAATGTCCACACTTTGTGGTTTAGGGTCTCAATACCTTGGCTATGCTTTGTGGTTTAGGTTATCAATGCCTTGGCCACACTTTGTGGTTTAGGGTCTCAATGCCTTGGCTACATTTTGTGGTTTAGGGTCTCAATGCCATGGCTACACTTTGTGGTATACGGTCTCAATGCCTTGGCCACACTTTGCGGTTTAGGGTCTCAATGCCATGGCCACACTTTGTGGTTTAGGGTCTCAATGCCTTGGCTATGCCTTGTGGTTTAGGGTATCAATGCCTTGGCCACACTTTGTGGTTTAGTGTCTCAATGCCATGGCCACACTCTGTGGTTTAGGATCTCAATGCCTTGGCTACACTTTGTGGTTTAGGGTCTCAAAGCCATGGCCACACTTTGTGGTTTAGGGTCTCAATGCCTTGGGTATGTTTTGTGGTATAGGGTCTCAATGCCATGGCCACACTTAGTGGTTTAGGGTCTCAATGCCTTGGCTACACTTTGTGGTTTAGGGTCTCAATGCCATGGCCACACTTTGTGGTTTAGGGTCTCAATGCCATGGCCACACTTTGTGGTTTAGGGTCTCAATGCCTTGGCCACATTTGTGGTTTAGGGTCTCAATGCCATGGCCACACTTTGTGGTTTAGGGTCTCAATGCCATGGCCACACTTTGTGGTTTAGGGTCTCAATGCAATGTCCACACTTGGTGGTTTAGGGTCTCAATACCTTGGCTATGCTTTGTGGTTTAGGGTATCAATGCCTTGGCCACACTTTGTGGTTTAGGGTCTCAATGCCATGGCTACATTTTGTGGTTTAGGGTCTCAATGCCATGGCTACACTTTGTGGTATACGGTCTCAATGCCTTGGCCACACTTTGCGATTTAGGGTCTCAATGCCATGGCCACACTTTGTGTTTTAGGGTCTCAATGCCTTGGCTATGCCTTGTGGTTTAGGGTATCAATGCCTTGGCCACACTTTGTGGTTGTGTCTCAATGCCATGGCCACACTTTGTGGTTTAGGATCTCAATGCCATGGCCACACTTTGTGGTTTAGCGTCTCAATGCCATGGCCACACTTTGTGGTTAAGGGTCTCAATAGCATGGCCACACTTTGTGGTTTACGGTCTCAATGCCATGGCCACACTTTGTGGTTTAGGGTCTCAATGGCTTGGCCACACTTTGTAGTTTAGGATCTCAATGCCATGGCCACACTTTGTGGTTTAGGGTCTCAATGCCATGGCCACACATTATGGTTTAGGGTCTCAATGCCATGGCCGCACTTTTTGGTTTAGCATCTCAATGCCATGGCTATGCCTTTGTGTTTTAGGGTCTCAAAGCCATGGCTACACTTTGTGGTATAGGGTCTCAATGCCATGGCTACACTTTGTGGTTTAGGGTCTCAATGCCTTGGCTACACTTTGTGGTTTAGGGTCTCAGTGCCTTGGCTACACTTTGTGGTTTAGAGTCTCAGTGCCTTGGCTACACTTTGTGGTTGAGGGTCTCAATGCCATGGCTACACTTTGTGGTTTAGGGTCTCGGTGGATTGGCTATGCTTTGTGGTATAGGGTCTCAATGGATTGGCTATGCTTTGTGGTTTAGGGTTTTAATGTCTTGACTATGCTTTGTGGTTTAGGGTCTCAATGCCTTGGATATGCTTTGTGGTATAGGGTCTCAATGCCATGGCCACACTTTGTGGTTTAGGGTCTCAATGCCATGGCCACACTTTGTGGTTTAGGGTCTCAATTCCTTGGCCACATTTGTGGTATAGGGTCTCAATGCCATGGCCACACTTTGTGGTTTAGGGTCTCAATGCCATGGCCACACTTTGTGGTTTAGGGTCTCAATGCAATGTCCACACTTTGTGGTTTAGGGTCTCAATACCTTGGCTATGCTTTGTGGTTTAGGTTATCAATGCCTTGGCCACACTTTGTGGTTTAGGGTCTCAATGCCTTGGCTACATTTTGTGGTTTAGGGTCTCAATGCCATGGCTACACTTTGTGGTATACGGTCTCGAAGCCTTGGCCACACTTTGCGGTTTAGGGTCTCAATGCCATGGCCACACTTTGTGGTTAAGGGTCTCAATGCCTTGGCTATGCCTTGTGGTTTAGGGTATCAATGCCTTGGCCACACTTTGTGGTTTAGTGTCTCAATGCCATGGCCACACTTTGTGGTTTAGGATCTCAATGCCTTGGCTACACTTTGTGGTTTAGGGTCTCAAAGCCATGGCCACACTTTGTGGTTTAGGGTCTCAATGCCTCGGGTATGTTTTGTGGTATAGGGTCTCAATGCCATGGCCACACTTAGTGGTTTAGGGTCTCAATGCCTTGGCTACACTTTGTGGTTTAGGGTCTCAATGCCATGGCCACACTTTGTGGTTTAGGGTCTCAATGCCATGGCCACACTTTGTGGTTTAGGGTCTCAATGCCTTGGCCACATTTGTGGTTTAGGGTCTCAATGCCATGGCCACACTTTGTGGTTTAGGGTCTCAATGCCATGGCCACACTTTGTGGTTTAGGGTCTCAATGCAATGTCCACACTTGGTGGTTTAGGGTCTCAATACCTTGGCTATGCTTTGTGGTTTAGGGTATCAATGCCTTGGCCACACTTTGTGGTTTAGGGTCTCAATGCCTTGGGTATGTTTTGTGGTATAGGGTCTCAATGCCATGGCCACACTTAGTGGTTTAGGGTCTCAATGCCATGGCCACACTTTGTGGTTTAGGGTCTCAATTCCTTGGCCACATTTGTGGTATAGGGTCTCAATGCCATGGCCACACTTTGTGGTTTAGGGTCTCAATGCCATGGCCACACTTTGTGGTTTAGGGTCTCAATGCAATGTCCACACTTTGTGGTTTAGGGTCTCAATACCTTGGCTATGCTTTGTGGTTTAGGTTATCAATGCCTTGGCCACACTTTGTGGTTTAGGGTCTCAATGCCTTGGCTACATTTTGTGGTTTAGGGTCTCAATGCCATGGCTACACTTTGTGGTATACGGTCTCGATGCCTTGGCCACACTTTGCGGTTTAGGGTCTCAATGCCATGGCCACACTTTGTGGTTAAGGGTCTCAATGCCTTGGCTATGCCTTGTGGTTTAGGGTATCAATGCCTTGGCCACACTTTGTGGTTTAGTGTCTCAATGCCATGGCCACACTTTGTGGTTTAGGATCTCAATGCCTTGGCTACACTTTGTGGTTTAGGGTCTCAAAGCCATGGCCACACTTTGTGGTTTAGGGTCTCAATGCCTCGGGTATGTTTTGTGGTATAGGGTCTCAATGCCATGGCCACACTTAGTGGTTTAGGGTCTCAATGCCTTGGCTACACTTTGTGGTTTAGGGTCTCAATGCCATGGCCACACTTTGTGGTTTAGGGTCTCAATGCCATGGCCACACTTTGTGGTTTAGGGTCTCAATGCCTTGGCCACATTTGTGGTTTAGGGTCTCAATGCCATGGCCACACTTTGTGGTTTAGGGTCTCAATGCCATGGCCACACTTTGTGGTTTAGGGTCTCAATGCAATGTCCACACTTGGTGGTTTAGGGTCTCAATACCTTGGCTATGCTTTGTGGTTTAGGGTATCAATGCCTTGGCCACACTTTGTGGTTTAGGGTCTCAATGCCTTGGGTATGTTTTGTGGTATAGGGTCTCAATGCCATGGCCACACTTAGTGGTTTAGGGTCTCAATGCCTTGGCTACACTTTGTGGTTTAGGGTCTCAATGCCTTGGCCACACCTTGTGGTTTAGGGTCTCAATGCCTTGGCTACATTTTGTGGTTTGGGCTCTCAATGCCATGGCTACACTTTGAGGTTTAGGGTCTCAATGCTTTGGCTACACTTTATGGTTTGGGGTCTCAATGCCTTGGCTACACTTTGTGGTTTAGAGTCTCAATGTATAGGTCACACTTTGTACCTTAGGGTCTCAATGCCTTGGCCACACTTTGTGGCTTATGGTCTCAATGCCTTGGCTACACTTTGTGGTTTAGGGTTTCAATGCCATGGCTACACTTTGTGTCTAAGGGCCCCCAATGCCATGGGAATGCTTTGTGGATTATTGCCCTCAATGCTTTGGCTAAACTTTGTGGCTTAGGGCCCCTCAAGATCCTAGCTACACTTTGTGGCTTAGGGCCCTCAAGATCCTGGCTACACTTTGTGGCTTAGGGCCCTCAAGATCCTGGCTACACTTTGTGGCTTAGGGCCCTCAAGGTCCTGGCTACACTTTGTGGCTTAGGGCCCTCAAGGTCCTGGCTACACTTTGTGGCTTACGGCCCTCAAGGTCCTGGCTACACTTTGTGGCTTAGGGCCCTCAAGGTCCTGGCTACACTTTGTGTCTTAGGGCCCTCTATGCCCTTCTACACCTTGTGGCTTAGGGCTCTAAATGCCCTGGATAAACTTTGTAGCTAGGGTCCTCAATGCCCTGGCTACACTTTGTGGTTTAGGGCTCTAAATGCCCTGGATACACTTTGCAACTTAGGGCCCTCAACGCCCTGGATACACTTTATGGCTTAGAGCACTAAATGCCCTGGATACACTTTGTAGCTTAGGGCCCTCAATGCCCTGGCTACACTTTGTGGCTTAGAGCACTAAATGCCCTGGATACACTTTGTGGCTTAGGGCCCCCTTCGCCCTGGCTACACTTTGTGGCTTAGAGCACTAAATGCCCTGGCTACATTTTGTTGCTTAGAGCACTAAAAGCCCTGGATACACTTTGTGGCTTAGGGCCCCCAATGCCCTGGCTATACTTTGTGGCTTAGAGCAATAAATGCCCTGGATACGCTTTGTAGCTTAGGGCCCCCAACGCCCTAGCTACACTTTGTGGCTTAGAGCACTAAATGCCCCGGATACACTTTGTAGCTTAGGGCCCTCAATGCCATGGCTACACTTTGTAGCTTAGGGCCCTCAAAGCCCTGGATACACTTTGTGGCTTAGAGCACTAAATGCCCTGGATACACTTTGTGGCTTAGAGCACTAAATGCCCTGGATACACTTTGTGGCTTAGTGCACTAAATGCCCTGGATACACTTTGTGGCTTAGAGCACTAAATGCCCTGGATACACTTTGTAGCTTAGGGCTCTCAATGCCCTGGCTACACTTTGTGGCTTAGGGACCTCAAAGCCCTGGATACACTTTGTGGCTTAGAGCACTAAATGCCCTGGATACACTTTTTGGCTTGGGGCCTCAAAGCCCTGGATACACTTTGTGGCTTAGGAGCCTCAACGCCCTGGCTACACTTTGTGGTTTAGGGCCCTCAACGCCCAGGAGACACTTTGTGGCTTAAGGTCCTCAACGCTCTGGCTACAGTTTGCAGGTTAGGGCCCTCAACGCCCTGGATACACTTTGCGGCCTAGAGCCCTAAATGCCCTGGCTACACTTTGTAGCTTAGGGCTCTCAACGCCCCGGGTAGACCCTGTGGCTTAGGGCCCTCAACGCCCTGACTACACTTTGTGGTTTAAGGCCCTCAACGCCCTGGGTTCACTTAGTGGCTTAGGGCCCTCAACGCCCTGGATACATTTTGTGGCTTAGGACTCTCAATGCCCTGGCTACACTTTGTGGCTCAGGGCCCTCAACGGCCTGGCTACAGTTTGTGGCTTAGGGCCCTCAAACCCCTGGCTACACTTTGTGGCTTAGGGACCTCAATGCACTGGCTACACTTTGTGGCTTAGGGCCCACAATGACGTGGCTACCCTTTGTGGCTGAAGGCCCTCTAAGCCTTGGCTACCGTTTAAGAATTAGGGCCCTCGATAACGTGGATATGCTTTGCGGCTTAGGGTCCTCAATGCCTTGGCTACGCTTTGTGGCCTTGAGTCCTCAATGGCTTGGCTATGATTTGTGAAGTAGGACCCTCAACCCTTGGCTATGCTTTGTGAATTAGGGCCCTCAATACCTTGGCTATGCTTTGTGAATTAGAACCCTCAATACCTTGACTATGCTTTGTGAATTAGGGGCCTCAATCCTTGGCTATGCTTTTTGAATTAGGGCCCTCAATCCTTGGCTATGGTTTGTGAATTATGACCCTCAATTCCTTGACTATGCTTTGTGAATTATGGCCCTCATTACCTTGGCTATGCTTTGTGAATTATGGCCCTATATGTTTTGACTATGCTTTGTGAATTAGAGCCCTCAATCCTTGGCTATGCTTTGTGAATTATGGCTCTATATGTCTTGACTATGCTTTGTGAATTAGGGCCGCAAATCCTTGGCTATGCTTTGTGAATTATGGCCCTATAAGTCTTGACTATGCTTTGTGAATTAGGGCCCTCAATCCTTGGCTATGCTTTGTGGATTATGGCCCTATATGTCTTGACTATGCTTTGTGAATTATGGCCCTATATGTCTTGACTATGCTTTGTGAATAAGGGCCCTCAAGCCCTGGCTGTGTTTTGTGAATTAGGGCCCAAAATACCTTGACTATACTTTGTGAATTAGGGCCCCAATCCCTTGCTACACTTTGTGAATTAGGGACACCAATCCCTCGGCTACACTTTGTGAATTAGGGCCCCCAATCCCTTGGCTACACTTTGTGAATTAGGGCCCCCAATCCCTTGCTACATTTTGTGAATTAGGGCCCCCAATCCCTTGACTACACTTGTGAATTAGGACCCCCAATCCCTTGGCTACACTTTGTGAATTAGGGCCCCCAATCCCTTGGCTACACTTTGTGAATTAGGGCCCCAATCCCTTGGCTACACTTTGTGAATTAATGCCCCCAATTCCTTGCTACACTTTGTGAATTAGGGCCCACAATCCCTTGGCTACACTTTGTGAAATAGGGCCCCCATTCCCTTGGCTACACTTTGTTAATTAGGGCCACCAATCCCTTGACTACACTTTGTGAATTAGGGCCCACAATCACTTGCTACACTTTGTGAATTAGGGCCCCCAATCCCTTGGCTACACTTTGTGAATTAAGGCCCCCAATCCCTTGCTACACATTGTGAATTAGGGCCCCAAATCCCTTGGCTACACTTTGTTAATTAGGGCCCCCAATCCCTTGGCTACTTTTTGAATTAGGGCCACCAATCCCTTGACTACACTTTGTGAATTAGGGCCCCCAATCCCTTGGCTACACTTTGTGAATTAGGGCTTATAATCCCTTGGTTACACTTAATGAATTAGGGCCCCCAATCCCTTGGCTACATTTTGTGAATTAGGACCCCCAATCCCTTGGCTACACTTTGAGAATTAGGGCTCCCTAATCCCTTGCTACAATTTGTGAATTAGGGCCACCAATCCTTTTGACTACAGTTTGTGAATTAGGGCCCTCAAACCCTTGCTACACTTTGTGAATTAGGGTCCCCAATCCCTTGTCTACACTTTGTGAATTAGGGCCACCAATCCCTTCACTAAACTTTGTGAATTAGGGCCCTCAAACCCTTGCTACACTTTGTGAATTAGAACCCAATCTCTTGGCTACACTTTGTGAATTAGGGCTCCCAAACCCTTGGCTACATTTTGTGAATTAGGGCCCTTAATCCCTTGCTACACTTTGTAAATTAGGGCCCCCAATCCCTTGGCTACACTTTATGAATTAGGGCTCCCAATCCTTTGGCTACACTTTGTGAATTAGGGCCCTTAATCCCTAGCTACACTTTGTGAATTAGGGCCCCCAATCCCTTGGCTACACTTTGTGAAGTAGGGCCCCCAATCCCTTGCTACACTTTGTGAACTGGGGCCCCAATCCCATGGCTACACTTTGTGAATTAGGGCCACCAATCCCTTGGCTACACTTTGTGAATTAGTGCCCCCAATCCATTGGCTACACGTTGTGAATTGGTGCCCTCAATCCCTTGGCTCCACTTTGTGAATTAGGGCCGCCAATTCCTTTATACACTTCCTGAATTACGGCCCCCAATCCCTTGGCTACACTTTGTGATTTAGGGCCACCAATCCCTTGCTACATTTTGTGAATTAAGGTCACCAATCCCTTGGCTACACTTTGTGAATTAAGGCCCCCAAACCTTTGGCTGCACTTTGTGAATTAGGGCCCCCAATCCCTTGGCTACACTTTGTGAATTAGGGCCACCAATCCCTTGACTAGACTTTGTGAATTAGGGCCCCCAATTCCTTGGCTACACTTTGTGAATTAATGCCCCCAATTCCTTGCTACACTTTGTGAATTAGGGCCTCCAATCCCTTGCTACACTTTGTGAATTAGGGCCCCCAATCCCTTGCTACACTTTGTGAATTAGAGCCCCCAATCCCTTGCTACACTTTGTGAATTAGGGCCCTCAATCCCTTGCTACACATTGTGAATTAAGGCCCCGAATCCCTTGTTACACTTTGTGAATTAGGGCCCCCAATCCCTTGCTACACTTTGTGAATTAATGCACCAATTCCTTGTTACACTTTGTGAATTAGGGCCCCCAATCTCTTGCTACACTTTGTGAATTAGGGCCCCCAATTCCTTGCTACCTTTTGTGAATTAGGGCCCCCAATCCCTTGCTATACTTTGTGAATTATGGTCCTTAATCCCTTGCTACACTATGCGAATTAGGTTCCCCAATCCCTTGCTACACTTTGTGAATTAGGGCCCCCAATCCCTTGCTACACTTTGTGAATTAGGGCCCCCAATCCCTTGGCTACACTTTGTGAATTAGGGCCCATAATCCATTGATATTTTTTTTAATTAGGGCCCCCAATTCCTTGGCTACACTTTGTGAATTAGGGCCCCCAATTCCTTGCTACATTTTGTGAATTAGGGCCCCCAATCCCTTGACTACACTTGTGAATTAGGACCCCCAATCCCTTGGCTACACTTTGTGAATTAGGGCCCCCCAATCCCTTGGCTACACTTTGTGAATTAGGGCCCCAATCCCTTGGCTACACTTTGTGAATTAATGCCCCCAATTCCTTGCTACACTTTGTGAATTAGGGCCCACAATCCCTTGGCTACACTTTGTGAAATAGGGCCCCCATTCCCTTGGCTACACTTTGTTAATTAGGGCCCCCAATTCCTTGCTACACTTTGTGAATTAGGGCTCCCAATCCCTTGGCTACACTTTGTGAATTAGGAACCCCAATTCCTTGCTACACTTTGTAAATTAGGGCCCCCAATCCCTTGGCTCCACTTTGTGAATTAGGGCCCGCAATTCCTTGCTACACTTCGTGAATTAGGGCCCCCAATCCCTTGGCTACACTTTGTGATTAAGTCCCCCAATGCCTTGCTACATTTTGTGAATTAGGGCCCTCAATCCCTGGCTACACTTTGTGAATTAGGGCCCCCAATCCCTTGGCTACACTTTGTGACTTAGGGCCCCCGATTCCTTGCTACACTTTGTGAATTAGGGCCCCCAATCCCTTGGCTACACTTTGTGAATTAAGGCCCACAATCCCTTGGCTACACTTTGTGAATTAGGTCCCCCCAATCTCTTGGCTACACTTTGTGAATTAGGGCCCCCAATTCCTTGCTACACTTTGTGAATCAGGTCCCCCAATCCCTTGGCTACACTTTGTGAATTAGGGCTCCCAATCCCTTGGCTACACATTGTGAATTAGGGCCCCCAATCCCTTGGCTACACTTTGTGAATTAGGTCCCCCAATCCCTTGGCTACACATTGTGAATTAGGGCCCACAATCCCTTGGCTACACATTGTGAATTAGGGCCCCCAATCCCTTGGCTACACTTTGTGAATCAGGTCCCCCAATCCCTTGGCTACACTTTGTGAATTAGGGCTCCCAATCCCTTGGCTACACTTTGTGAATTAGGGCCCCCAATCCCTTGGCTACACTTTGTGAATTAGGGTTCCCAATCCCTTGGCTACACATTGTGAATTAGGGCCCCCAATCCCTTGGCTACACTTTGTGAATTAGTGCCCCCAATCCATTGGCTACACTTTGTGAATTGGTGCCCTCAATCCCTTGGCTCCACTTTGTGAATTAGGGCCGCCAATTCCTTTATACACTTCCTGAATTAGGGCCCACAATCCCTTGGCTACACTTTGTGATTTAGGGCCACCAATCCCTTGCTACATTTTGTGAATTACGGTCACCAATCCCTTGGCTACACTTTGTGAATTAAGGCCCCCAAACCTTTGGCTGCACTTTGTGAATTAGGGCCCCCAATCCCTTGGCTACACTTTGTGAATTAGGGCCACCAATCCCTTGACTAGACTTTGTGAATTAGGGCCCCCAATTCCTTGGCTACACTTTGTGAATTAATGCCCCCAATTCCTTGCTACACTTTGTGAATTAGGGCCTCCAATCCCTTGCTACACTTTGTGAATTAGGGCCCCCAATCCCTTGCTACACTTTGTGAATTAGAGCCCCCAATCCCTTGCTACACTTTGTGAATTAGGGCCCTCAATCCCTTGCTACACATTGTGAATTAAGGCCCCGAATCCCTTGCTACACTTTGTGAATTAGGGCCCCCAATCCCTTGCTACACTTTGTGAATTAATGCACCAATTCCTTGTTACACTTTGTGAATTAGGGCCCCCAATCTCTTGCTACACTTTGTGAATTAGGGCACCCAATTCCTTGCTACACTTTGTGAATTAGGGCCCCCAATCCCTTGCTACACTTTGTGAATTATGGTCCTTATTCCTTGCTACACTATGCGAATTAGGTTCCCCAATCCCTTGCTATACTTTGTGAATTAGGGCCCCCAATCCCTTGGCTACACTTTGTGAATTAGGGCCCATAATCCATTGATATTTTTTTTAATTAGGGCCCCCAATTCCTTGGCTACACTTTGTGAATTAGGGCCCCCAATCCCTTGCTACATTTTGTGAATTAGGGCCCCCAATCCCTTGACTACACTTGTGAATTAGGACCCCCAATCCCTTGGCTACACTTTGTGAATTAGGGCCCCCAATCCCTTGGCTACACTTTGTGAATTAGGGCCCCAATCCCTTGGCTACACTTTGTGAATTAATGCCCCCAATTCCTTGCTACACTTTGTGAATTAGGGCCCACAATCCCTTGGCTACACTTTGTGAAATAGGGCCCCCATTCCCTTGGCTACACTTTGTTAATTAGGGCCCCCAATTCCTTGCTACACTTTGTGAATTAGGGCTCCCAATCCCTTGGCTACACTTTGTGAATTAGGGCCCCCAATTCCTTGCTACACTATGTAAATTAGGGCCCCCAATCCCTTGGCTCCACTTTGTGAATTAGGGCCCGCAATTCCTTGCTACACTTCGTGAATTAGGGCCCCCAATCCCTTGGCTACACTTTGTGATTTAGGGCCCCCAATGCCTTGCTACATTTTGTGAATTAGGGCCCTCAATCCCTGGCTACACTTTGTGAATTAGGGCCCCCAATCCCTTGGCTACACTTTGTGACTTAGGGCCCCCGATTCCTTGCTACACTTTGTGAATTAGGGCCCCCAATCCCTTGGCTACACTTTGTGAATTAGGGCCCACAATCCCTTGGCTACACTTTGTGAATTAGGTCCCCCCAATCTCTTGGCTACACTTTGTGAATTAGGGCCCCCAATTCCTTGCTACACTTTGTGAATCAGGTCCCCCAATCCCTTGGCTACACTTTGTGAATTAGGGCTCCCAATCCCTTGGCTACACTTTGTGAATTAGGGTTCCCAATCCCTTGGCTACACATTGTGAATTAGGGCCCCCAATCTCTTGGCTACACTTTGTGAATTAGGGCTCCCAATCCCTTGGCTATACTTTGCAGCTTAGGGCCTGCCAATCTTACTAACACAAGGATGTCATATTGCCTTGGTTGTGATGTGTTTTGTGTATATCAAACAGAAGAGACAACACTGAATAGTTTATCTTATAAATGCATTAAATCATGCACTGTAGAAAGTAAATGTACATGAATACTATGTATTGCCCACATTTTGAGAATAAAATAATACTGCAGATTGTATTGTTTTTAAAAATATTCCCTTCAACATCAATACAATTTTGTATTTTATGAAACCAGTCCTTAAAGTAATGCCACCACTCTTAGTTAGACACTTCAGAAACCACGCTTTTTTAATGTTCCACGGCTTCATCTGATGCCGAAAAAATGGTTCCATATATTTTGTCTTTCATTTTTGGAAAACAAAAAGAAGTACAAGGTGTTGATTTTTAAAGCACCCGGATGGTCATTAGAATATTGGTGAATGATATTACTGCAACTTACACCGTGCCCTAAAGGGCCAGTCACATTGAAAATCAAATACAGAAGCTTACAGCCAATATACATATAGGCTCATTCACAATGGTTACATTGATATTGACATAAACATAACTGTAGTCCGTTAATTCCAAGCTTTTGCATCAAAGTTAACATGCAACATAGGAATCAACCAATGAGAACACTGCTCGAAGTGTTATTAAAATAGCTTCTCTTGATGATTCTTTCTCATTTCTTTTTCGTTAATTCCTTTTGATTAAGGGGATGAATCATCATCTGCGAGACAACTGTTCTTTAAAATATAAAACTCCAAGCAAATTGGCTACTCTAGCTTACTGCCATACACTCGTCTCTGCCAGCCATTTTAGTTTGGCGCAGTTCACTTGTTTTAATTTCTGATTGGTTATTGCCTACATTTATGTTTGTCATTGAGAATGCTCAAGGTGCATTTAATTCTGTGTCTATATTCTAAGCCAGTCTATGGATAATTTTCAATGTGATTGGCCCTTAAGTCAAAGTTCAACAGTTTATTAGTATACAATGATTCCGCCACTTGGCATTACTTCAGTATGTGGGCACTTTTGTTATTCTGTCATTAGAGCTGCTTTGTTACTGGAGTGTTATAAACGTTTAGGTCCTAAGCCACAATGCATAGCCATGGGATCCGTGAAGATAAAACCCCAATGATCCCAAGAACAAGTCATAACCTTGGCAATCTGGCAATTTTCACATGTGAACAACTTAATGTTTTCAACACTTTCAAATGTGGATCACCAATAGAAGTCACTTTAGGGTATGTATAACTGAAATTTCATGGAAATCACAAAAAAAATTGACTTATTTTTAAATGCCTTAAGTCACTGGAGCTACAGTGCAGCATTAGACGTGAAACTGGACTCAGCAAGCGAAATTTCAGTTCAACGAGATCCAAGTATAAAATGAAACTATGCAGAAGAAAAGCAGCAATGCAAGAAATGGCGGCAACAGAGAAGAAGAAAAGGAAAGCTGGGGGTCCAACCTACCAACCTGGTGGATTTTATTCAAATCTTTCCTTGTTTTGTTGCTATTGATATCTTCAGCATTTTCCTTCCTTGTGGAGCAGTTTTTCTGTTACACAAATCAAATTACTGTACATGTTCACAGAGAGAATTACTAGAGGTTTAACTGGCATATGTATTTAAGCATATGTTTTCAATTTTCAAACACAAAAGTTATATTTTTATACGAAAAAATCTGATGTGTTCCATTCACATGACTTTCTCTACATCTCTGCAACAAACTATTGTTAAAAAGTTAATGCTTCTATTTACTTTATGCTAATCGAGAAAAAATTAGCAGAAATAGTCTTATACCTTGCTTCCTTGTAAGTAGAAGCAAAATAAGGGAGTACCATAGGTTAAAGTGATAGTCAAAAGCTGGTTGTTATGTGACTGAAGTTCCTTTGTTTGTGTGGACAGGGGTTAACAAATTCCTGTACAAAAAAAGTATAAGTTTTTTAAAGGTAAAACCAAAAACAAGGAATATCTCAAAAATGATGAACTCTACGAAAAAATGTATGTAACATAAATTGTGCTCTACAGTTTTTGAGTGGTAAGTTTTTGTCCATCTCTTATGGTTTAGCAGTTATGCAAAATTCCATAAAATTGATCCAGAACAAAGTAGTCTTTAGGGGCTATTTCCAGAAAATTCAAGATATACATTTTATTTGATATTAATCAAAATCATTAGAGCCATTTTTAAGAAAATCAAAATCTTCGAAAAAAGTTCCATGTAAAGGATAGTTGGGGGTGGGGGGATTTTCTCGCATTCTTGGATGATACCAAACCTAAATACCAAGTTTTGTATTCAACAGTCTTTTCGTTTTTGAGCTATGCTGTCCACAGTCACAGACATATGCACACGCGCGCGTGCACACACACACACACACACACACACACACACACACACACACACACACACACACACACACACACACACAAAGACCTTTTTCGGAAAATGCTTTTTTTTGGATTCAGGAGGTCCCAAAACATGTATTTCCAGTGAAATCTCAGTATTGAATTTTTGGGTACAATACAATACCTTCTCTATACACTATGTACATAGTAGGTGTAGAGAAAGTAATTGGTAATTTTAAAACTTTCGGAGCCTAACTATTGGAGAAACAGAGAAATCTAGGGCAATTTCCTAAAGTAGATGTATTGTGAATCTAGGGTTAAAATATTAGACCAAAATTTTAATTTGTTTGTCACAAGGGACCTTTCTGGTTATGTGACAAAAACAAACAAATCTGACCATAATGTCGCCCTCTATGGCGTAATGGTCATCATGCTAACTTCATATACCCAAAGTCGAGGGTTCAAACCCAGCAGAGGATGATAGATTTTTTCGGGTGTAAAAATCCTTAGCATGGCTTCCTTCAGAAGGGAAGTAAAACCTTTGGTCCCATGTCGTAGATTTACGACACATAAATCAAACCCGATCAGGAGACCTCTGAGCAAAATTGAGTAGTCTTTCACACCCAGTATAAAATGGGATGCTGAGAACCACAGTAGTTAAAGAGCATCCATAAATAACATGCCATTTACATTTTCTTTTTTTTGACATAACTTCCAAATCATTATAGCAATACTGATTAAATTTGCACTGTAACTTATTTGCATTATATTTCATCTGTGGTATAAATTTACAAAAAGTTGGCATTATTAGTTTGGAATTTCAAACTTTGAGTCATATATGTGCTTAAACTACTACTTCAGACCATTGTGTGTATGTGTGTCCGTTTGTCTGCTGCAACTTTTGAATAGCTTTACCAGTGATTCTAAGCATTTTATCTTTAATATTGGAAATAAATGGATATCTCAAGCTTCTAGGTTAGGGCTGTAGGGTGAGAGTCCATGATGCGGACCTTTAGGGCATCTGGATACTTAATTGAAATCCAAATACTCATTAGAATTACTGGATACTACACTGTGTCTTGAAGTCAAAGTTCAACAACTCAATTGAAATATTTTCAATGCTCATAACCAACTTTAACCTAATTAAACACTCACCCGTTGCATGCTGCATCACAACCCTCTTTGAATTCTTCATGTCGAAGTATCTGTAACAAAAACAAACTCCTAATATGTAAACAATGTCGTTTAACCATCGGTACAATCAAGTGTTACGTGAATTTGCACCTCATTGAGTTAACGATGCAAAATATGCAGTAAAACACCGGCGAATGTTTAACGTATACAATATCGACTATCTATACCCAAAACAACTGATACAACGCGTGTGTGATGTAGAAATCCGTGAATCTAGAATCCCCAAGAACTCCCTGTCATAGCTACGTGATATCTTTTGAAGTCTGATATAGTTATAAGTATCGAAGAAACGCGGAAAATACATTCATAATGTTTGCAATACCAATTTTAGCTATGATAGCTCTACTACAAATGTTCAAGCAAGTTAAATTATTTTGTTTGACCACGACACTGGGTTACTCAGCACTTTTCCTGTTTGACAGTTATAAATTACCTTCATTCCCAGAACTTCTCTGTAGAATTTTGCTGTCAAAGTCCTGTCAGCAACTTTGAACACAAAATGCAAAGCCCTTGCTGTTATTTTCATTGTTTGCTGTTTTATTTATGCTCAAAACACAGAAAATGCACTACAAGCTCCTGTAATAAACCTGTTTATGTAACGATTCTAGGTTTTTCCTTCCTTAATCCTTAAATAAAACAAGACAAACTTTATTACACTTTTCTCCCCACTCTCGCCTACCAAGCCGGAATGTCACATACCGGAACTCACACCGCATCCTGTAACGGAAATATAACACAAGACATACAAAAAGTGCTAATGGTAGCAGCACAAAAAGGCGCACATTATAAAACTTTTTTAAAATAAACAATTTTTAATGCTCCTTTTAATAACCAAGGTCAAAAGAGAGGGTGAATGGAATGGAATGATTCTCAGATAAAAACGAAAGCGTAATGTTATCTATCTTCTCAAAATAAAGAAAAACAAAAGACATGCCTACCCGGGTTCAATCGATCGAACTCGCGCTTTCTGGACCAGAGGCGGACATAATTTTTTCAATGCAAAGGACTTAAGACGGCAGTCATAATTAAACATTCTATGACTCCTGTACCTTGTTCCCAGTTTTAGTTTCTCTACTTAGGACGTACTATATATGCAGAGAAGGTATGGTATTTCGATACCGAGATTTCATTGAAAATACGTTTATTGAATAAAAGCGTTTTTTTAGGGAAAAAACAAAAAGTCTGTTAAATACCAAACTTGGTATTTCACTTCAATATCTTCCAAGAATGAGACAAGGTTTTCAAGAAACTAACCTTTGCATAGACAAACTTTCGAAAATTTTGTTTTCCTCAAAAATAATAGCGATTTTGATAAAAACTACCATATGTTTAAGCTATGTTTGACATAAAATGTTTATCTTGAATTTTCTGTGAAAATTGAGAAAATAAATTTTTTAAACTTTTTCCATATAAAGGATAGTTTGGGGAGGGCCCCCCCCCCCCTAACATCGTGTCATAGCCTTGGAAGATACCAAGTTAGGTATTTTATCGACCCTTCGCTTTTGAGTTATTGTGTTCATGGACACACACATAACTTTTTTGATTCAGGAGATCCTTAAATATGTATATATATGCGAAATAAGGGAGTACCATAGGTTAAAGTGATAGTCAAAAGCTGGTTGCTATGTGATTGAAGTTCCTTCTTTTGTAAGGACAGGAGTTGACAAATTGCTGTATGAGAAAATTGTTTTTCCAAGCTGAAACCAAAAACAAGGAATATCTAAAAAAAAACAACCAACTCCAGGAAAAAATGTATACAACATAACTTGTGTCTTTTAACGTGCTCTATGTTTTTTGTGTGGTAAGTTTTTGTCCATCTTTTACAGCTTATCAGTTATGCAAAATTCTGTAAAATTCATCCAGAATAAAGTAGTCTTCAGAAGCTATTCCCAGAAAATTCAAGATATGCATTTTATTTGTCAGGTAAATATCTTTAATATACAGTATTTTTAATCAAAATCGAGCCATTTTTAAGAAAATCAAAAATTTTGAAACAAGTTCCATGTAAAGGGTAGTTTGGGGTGAGGGGGGGGATTTTTCTCAAAATCTTTCTGTTGCATCCCTGGAAGATAACAAACTTAAACACAAAGTTTGGTATTTTACAGACTTTTTTGTTTTTGAGTTATCGTGTATACAGACACACATGCAGGCCTTTTTCTGAAAATGCTTTTTTTGGTTAAAGGGGACCCTAAAACATATATTTCCAGTGAAATCTTGGTAGTGAATTTTTGGGTGCATTACAATACTTTCTCTATACACTATGTACATAGTATGTGTAGAGAAAGTAAAAAACAGACAAAACTGAAGCATTTAACAGAAGTAATGTCATATCTGTTGGAACACCAGTTCTACAGAATAGCTAAATTTATGATGATTTAAGTACTTTTAGTTTAATTTTTAATTCATCTTTTTATTTAGGTAATTTTAATTTGCACTTTAGTTTTAGATCTTTGATGCATTACCTGTTTGTGCATTGCTCAGTATTATAAATGTATGTGATAAGTAAATATGTAAAATATTAGATTCTTTCAGGGCCAGGGGTAAACCAAAAGATACGACATAGATAAGCACTTCCTGTTTGAAATAGGTTTTAGTACTTTAATATTGAAAGCAATACTAGGGAATATCTAAAAGAACTGTATATGATATAAATTAAGTTTTAATGAGATCTACATTTTTTGTAAATTAAGTTTTTGTCTATCTCTTATAATTTACCAGTTATGCAAAATTCACTCAGAATGAAGAGGACTTCAAAAATGTTATTTGCCATGTAAATATTTTTAATAAATGCATTTTAATCAAAATCGTTTGAGCCATATTTAGAAAATCCAATATTTCAAAAAATGTTCCATGTAAAGGATGGTTTGGAGGGAGGGGGATTTTCGTGAAAGTGTTCATGTCATCTTTGGAAGAATGCTGAACTTAAATTCCAAGTTTGGTATTTAACCAACTCTCCATTTGTGGGCTATGCTGTCCAGACACACACACATACACACACCTTTTTCAAAAATTGCTTTGTTTTTTATTTAATTCAGTGAGCCTTAAAACATGTAGTTGTAGTGAAATCTCAGTTTTTACAAATAAACATTCCCCCCCAGTCACTCATGACTCAGTTCAAATCACAACTACTGCACTGAATCATCCCTGCTTTTATAAGGGGCAAATGATGTCACAGGTTTTCTGGAAACTTCTCAAAGCACACCACTCAAGAAGCACCAGGACTTGCATTCCAGAAAGTTCTGGTCACAGCTGTGGTGCACTTCCTCACCTTGTTTACACCTGTCTCCAACTGCGACGTCTCATATTCCAGCTCTCACAGCCACATGCATGGACAGCTGTCATAGTATTTATAATTCTTGAAGGAAAGGATTTAGGAATATGGAGAGGAGGTTATAAATAAATTGAGAGCGAATAAGTCATCTGCTACTGTATTTGGTGATTTTGTTTTCCTTAACTTAAATGAATTACATTGACCACCCATTCAGTATTGGTAAAGGTATAAATAAAATACTTGCAACTTTTACTTTTAAAAAAATCACAGCTACATCAAACTAAAGTCCATATAATTGAAGCTCTTCTATTTGTTATAAGTGGTTTCACCTAGAATGCATGAGGAAGGTTAACTCCAGATTACATGTTTAAAATACATCATTGCTTGGAATTTATCTATCCAACCACATCAACTACTTCAGCTTTTAAACAATATTAATAAATAAATCCCAAAGCAATTCTCTTTCCGTGGACCATTTATGACTTTTAATCCTCTCCGGCTTCTTCTTCTTCATAAAAAGATTAAATAAAATACTTAAAAATATTACTTTTTTACAGTTTAAAAACATATTGTTTTGCTTTGTAAGCAAACAAATTGTTTAAAATAACAAAAAAATATTGACAAGCAAATAGACTGGGATAAAACTACAAAATATTCCATCCCTTTAAGGGTTTTAAATGGAAACTTAATGTTGGCTTTGTACAGACATGACTGTGGATTATATGTTACATTTGTATTTATATATGTCCTTATTTGTCTTTGCTATAGACCACTAGGTGTTTGTTTCCTCTGCACATCTCTCCACTTGTATTTCTTAATATGGCACAAAAAAATGCTTACCTTTTTAGGATTTTCATTTAGAAATACTAGGCAACCTTGCATCTTCTTTCCTCGTTATGTTTGAATGTATATTTTAAAACCATTTACACAAAATATATATGACTTGGAATGCATCTACATTGACACCTTCGCTCCGTAGTATCGTAGAGATACACTTAAATTAGTAGTGCCTGGTTAGTGTTTAAATAAAACTCTGACATCTGGCAGCCAAATATACAGTTACACAAAAGTACATGGTGTGTATAGTTGGTGCATTAGCTGTGTTAACAACTGCTATCACGGTTTGGCAAGTGTCACTCCACGTGTCTCTTATAGACATGTACACTACCGTTGGTTACAAAAGTAACACCACTGGACAAACATTACATGGGATTGCAGATGCCACCTCTTATGCCCTTTTGAGTCAGCATGACTTATTTCTCACACATTAACAAGGCTTTTGCACAAACTATACCAATTAAAAACCAATTTTTTTCAGGGAGAGGTAAAAAAAAAAAAAAAAAAGAACATGAATTCTCACTTTTCTAGAAATATAATACTAGAAAATTATATTAGTATTCTCCACTCGATAAAAAATTTTTAAGGCACTAAAATTTGTGAATCAACAATTTTTTTCATCTTTTGCATAACAACACTTTTTGAAAAAATTTGCTACTCTGAAAATTTAGAATTAAATATGCTATAAAACATTTTGTACTATGTTAAATTCATTTTTATAGAAATTTTTTTTTAAATGCTACTTAATTTTTACTTATCTATGTCTCTCTTACTTTCTTCCTTTTTTTTTAAGGTTGGCCAGCATTATATTTAACTTTCCTTTTTTTTCCTTGTACACTCCCTCCGTTCAAACATACAGCATAAACAATTAAAAATAATTGTTGAACATATTGCATGTTATTCGTCTCTCATGCCCTCGCTATCCGATTCATCAGGCTTTGTTCATTACATGAGCAAGAAACAAAGAAACATAAAACAAAGGAATAATATTTGACTATGGCTTTGAAAGTGTATTACAGATATACATTAATTATTCTGTTTTCAGAACGCTGATGCTTACAAAATACAAGCACACTACCTGGAAGAAAAACCGAGTTTCAAAATAAAAATACAATAATGTATTTTACACGTTAAGGCACAACCTCTATCTATTCAAAAAACTCTATTTTTTTCTCTCTCTAGACACATTCCTTTTTGGTGTCACAAAAAAACTTTACTGACTCATTTTCTTTCCTAAAGGCACAATTAATAATATTTATTATTATAATTATTTCTTTATATTTGTATATAAACACAAAATAATTCAACTAACCTATCTTAAGGCATATACCAC
The DNA here is from genome assembly GCA_030762935.1 of Hymenopus coronatus. Lineage (NCBI taxonomy): Eukaryota > Metazoa > Arthropoda > Insecta > Mantodea > Hymenopodidae > Hymenopus > Hymenopus coronatus. The sequence goes on from CM060892.1 coordinate 5,254,524, forward strand.
TGTTTTGTTTAATATTTACTAATAATACTACAAAAAAATTAAAGAGAACTTGCTCTTATGTTTTGTCTTGTCTTTAAAAACAGATGACACCTGTTTCAGATTCCTACTTGTAAACATTTCGGAGCTATTTCAACTCCTACGCCCTTTCCAAATTGTTTTATCAATCTCATTTCAACACAATATCACATGTTGCACATTTAAATATATCTATAAAGTTTCAAGGTGGGTGACAGCCTTGGAATATTTTTTATTTTCCCGTATACATGAAGAAAACTCAAACGTAATATCAGTTTGGCTGCTGTAATTGTTTTTAAGATATTTTGATTGGAAATTAGCATCACAAAAATTGTCAGGGTTCTTGAGCATTGACCTTTCCATCAGTTGAAACAAGTAACACTAGAATATTAATACTTGTTTGTAAAGTATAACTTTCCTTGCAAATATGCAATTAATAAAGCGAACTTTTTGAGTTTCTAGTGACTATATTTGCTGATAATGCAAACTTGTGTATAAAAATAATTTTCAACTCCCGACTATATATGATTCAATGTCAAAATTATGCAATTGGTTTAAATTACAATAAATTATTTTTAAATGTCAATAAATCAAGTGCATGCAAACCACACAAATCAATTCCATATACTCGTTGAAAATGTTGCAATAAGTCACCAACACTGCAGTACTAAATTCCTAGATGTCACAATTGATGCAACATTAACGTGGAAAGCTCATATTCTCAGTAATAAATAATATGGTCCGAAAATATGGTAACCGGAAAAGTTGTATAAAAAATACAAACTTGTGTGCGCCTCTTAGTTATGTTTTGGTGGTGTTCTAGAGCTACTATCACAGTCCCTGCCTCGCCAACAGAATGCTGGTATTCAGTGAAAACAAGTTGAAGGTTTGCACCAGCATATTATCATTAGATTTTTGTCACCAGAAGGGTTGAAACCAAATCAGAATTCACCATCAAATGGCACATGTAAATGTAGTTTTATTTATGGACGCTCTTTTATTTACGGTTCTCAGCATCCCATTCTATACTGGGCATGAAAGACCGCTTAATTTTGCTCAGAGGCCTCTCTATCAGGCTTGAGGTTCTTTTGCGTGCTGTAAATCTACGACATGGGATTATCACCATTATACCTAGCAGAACATTATAGTCACTGTTTAAGCTGTGGCAATAAGGGCTCTGTTTGTTTTACATTACAATATGCCGCCACATGTACGCGCCGAGTGGTCATGAAAGTATGACAGTATTTCTGGCGCAAATGGCGGAAGGCTACATTATAACTGTGCACTGGTCGCCTGGCGAGGATCAGCTTAAGGCTGAATAGGCTTTAGAGTTACATTAGATACCATCTAAGACATGAAGTTTTTCTCCTTGCCCCCCATTCCTCATATCGTGCACCTTCACATTACCTCAGCTCTTAGTGGCTTGAGATTTGCACATGACGACAGTGTATAACTGGTTACACACACGCCCCCAAGAATTGAGAAGCTTATCCAATGCTGGCATAAGTGTATACAACTTGGGGGGGGGGGGATTGCATTGATAAATAGTAATCATTGTATTCCATTCTTGTAATACTTTTTTTTTTAAAATAATTCCAGTTATTTATTGAATGAGCCTTGTACAAGTTATATTCTCGTTACTTGCAGATATTGTTCTATACACAAGCTTTATAAGTAGTGGCTTAAGGTATCCACTACACCTTGCTCGCCGTTCAGCTGTTGGCTTCCTTTCATCAGGTAGGGCATTGTTACACCTGAGGGAGTGAACAATTTACACTACTTCTGCAAGTTTCAGCTATGCAGGGTGGTTCAAAAACACTTTTACAAACATTAGGGACTGGTTCCTTACATCAATACAAAAAAAAAGTCCATATAAGCACATGCCCCAAAACCATTTGTTTTTCAGTCATTGGGGTTCAAAATGTTATTAATCAAAACAGTTTAAAGTGGCACATTATTCTATTTTTCATGTCAACTTGTTAGGAGTTGTTCAACACAAAACCACAAAGAGCAAATGCTCAAAATGTCCTCTTGCGTCTAGACATGCATGCACTCGAGGTATAGACTGTTTGTTTTTTTTTTTTTTTTTGTAGTGTTTTAACGCCCGCTTTTATTGCTATGGCACCGCCGCAATGACACTCATGATACATGAAGATGGAGCCCCAGTGGAATGTGATGGCAGGGGAAACCAGAAAGCCCACCCCTGCACCACTTTGTCCACCAAAAATCTCACATGTGGTCACTTGGGCCATCTAGGTAAGAGGCAAGTGGTCGTATGGACTGTTGGTTTCACAGGCTTCCATAATGCTTAGAATAAGAGATTCTTCAACTGGGATGTCTGCCGCATAAACTACTTTTTTAAGGTTCCCCAAAGGATTGAGGTCGAGGGAATGCGTCGGTCATGGTATATAACATCTCCACATGTTTCTTCTTATTTGGAGGAGAGCATCTTCTGATGTGCTGGGGAATGCATTACACATCTGATAAATGTTAGCAAGTAGTCATGGCAATACAAGCACTCAGAATAAGTACATAGATAAATGAAGTTAATAGGTTGGACCCGGAAAGCTGTTGAATGTAACCTTTCATTAATAAATTGATAATGCAAAAACTAAAGGTTTTAGAACATATGTTTACATGAACATATATTCTTATTTAGATATAAGGAATCCATCCGTTGTAAAAGTATTTTTGAATCATCCTGTATAAAGGAGACAACTAGGCCCCGACAGTTCAGTCAGTTTGGAGTATGCACTCATAGCCGCAGCTGAAGCAAAGGTCAAAAGAAAAATTTGTTGCAAAATTACAGAATAAATCTTTGTTGTAATTATCTTTAAAGCAATAAAGAGTTATTTGTTACACTGGTGTCAGGAGTGGGATACTCAAACAAGACACAATGGTGCAAATATTTTATTATGAATTTCAATGGGAAAATAACTTTTTCATTTGAAGAAGGCAAAACAGCTATTAAGGTTATTTTAGGTGTCATGAAAGTTATATATTCTACTTCAGGAAGTGCAAAACAAATATATATTATAACAATGCATTAACTAGTGAACGACAACAATCAGCTGTGACCCTCAAAACAAACTGCTCATATATGCACAGTGATCATGGCCTCCAAGGTGTACTCACTATAATTACATTTTTTAGTTTTCTAGAAAATAAAAAATGCTAGACGTCAATGTATTATGAAATAGCATTACTAAGAACCTATTTGCTCTCAAATACTTGACTTTATGTATTTTTCAGAACATGATAACCCTAAGTTTGGGTTTACGATGTTTGTGATTGGAAACCAAACCTGGCAGTTGCCAAGTCTTCCACTTACTGGTCCCTTAACTGAGGCACAAATCTCAACTTGCAAACAGAGATTTTACATCATCTCTCACCCTAGTCCAGACTCGTATTTTATTTGCTAATGGTTACTGCCCAGTGGCAGGACAGAGCAGTCCTGTTTTTGGAGAAAACTAAACCCAAATGCTTTATTGCTCCTTAATCCATTCACATCTTTCATATAGAATTGAACTATAGGGAAATATAACTGTAGCCAATTTTAATAAAATCTTTGTATTGCAGAAGAAAGCTTAGCAGTAGAATCCTTGATATAGAAAGGGATTTCTCAAGATATAAATCCATCTTCAGAGATAACAGGCATTCTTTCAAGTTTGAAAACCTCCATCACGTGGCTATTGTGAACTGCAATTTGTTGCTTCTTTTGGAAAGTGAATTAGAAGCTTCTGCTTCTCAACAATCTCTTTTTGTTTATACTGAAGACATAAAGTAAATTTGTAAAATGGAGGATGAAGTTTAAAATTAATAGAAGTGTGGAACAAGCGATCGATCACATAAAACAGTCTGTAGCCATTTTTCAAAATCATTTGTATGGCTTAAACGTAACGTTTAGAAATTGCTTTATATTTGCAATTTTTCTCTTATTGTTGTTGCACTTCTTTTATAATGCTTGTTACAATTTTTTAATCTTAATTTTTATATAGCTGTTATAACATATGGTAAAATATTTTTTGTAATCCTCACTTATAACATTTTTTTGTTAAAATCCATAAATATACATTTTATTGTGTGTCAGTAAGCAAATTCATTTATGAGTCAGACTAATAAATAAATAAAATTAAGGGCATGTTTATTGGCATATTTTCAAGTTTTTAATGCATATTCCATAGCTATTTAGGGCATGAACTTCTGGGCCCTAATTCTGACTGCACAGCACCCAGGTCTTATACTACTTCTTTAGTTATTATGATCCACAATTCTCTTTCTGGCTAACTTAGATATGTGATAGGTTTTTTGTAAATGGGGTAGTATATGGAGGTCAGTAGTAAAAGTGAGTCTATAATAAAAGTTTATAAAATTGTCGAGAAAACTGATTCACTTGTAGTAAAATGGACTGATTTTGAGATGGATATCAAGATGTGTTTAAGCCACTTTTTCACAAAGTGTAGCACTAAAATATTCAAATGGGCCTACAGCACATCTGCTACTTGAGATATTACATAAATATAAAATTCCAGAGATGTAATTTACCTGGTATAAAACATTTGATGAGATTTGAACAGAAGACCTCCTGAAAGTGGGCGACACAAGTTAGCGCCAGAGCCAATGAAAGCTGTTTGTTTTGAAGGGCTCTATCTGATAGTACCCTATTTGATGCTTGCTCCAAACAAAACTTTAAATGATATAGCACTGACTTGTAGTCATACATCCAATTATTACTGAACGATGAAATCAAGATCAAGGGGAACTCCCCATGTGCTTTAGTACAATACTTTTGCTACTAACATTTTAATACTACATTTGACTGTTACACATCACATGGTTCATTCTGTGCATGCAGTTATTCTCAATATGTGATTTTTGCATATTTGCAAGTGTTTAACAAACTGAAATGTTCTTATTAGCACCAGCTGAAAACTTATTTGAATACGATTCTGCCACTCTATGCAGTTTCTCTTAATGACAACATGCCGCCAGTATGACATTCAACCTTCAATGGATTTTGTTTTTTACCCAGCTGGTTTGCCCCCTTCACAGATAATACCTTAACTTGTAAGTAAAACAGACATACCGTATTTATCCAAAATATTAATGTTCAATGCTGGGAGTCATCTTGCATTCACAATATATGTTTTTCAAATACCATACAGGGAAAAACTTCATGGGTGAAGCTTGGGAGAAATTATACAGATTACTGCCGAGGTCCCAACGTATGCAACAGATTACGAGTATTTCATTTCATGCCTTGAGCATTCTCATCGCAAAATGATTACTCTCCAAGACTAAAATAAAATTACAGGACTTCCTTTCACATCAGTGGCTGCACAGAGTGTATTTTTTTTTAATTGTTTCATTTGTTACTTGAATGGTGATATTGGGGGCTTTGACTTCTGAAACAACTCATATTGCTGTAGCTTTAAAACATTAGGTTAATCAATTTTATTTTACTATTCACACACATGCATACTTCCACACTCTGTGGGGGATAGGGAATAGTTCTGGTTAAAGAAAAATTCCCCACCCCAGCCAGGTATCGAACCCGGGACTTGCGGATGAGAAGTCAACCCACTGACCACTCAACCACGGAGGCAGTCATAATGTTGTATTGGACGTCAACAGTCAAACAGAAAGAGAGAGGTTAACGGCACATTTCCTCTCCTTGGGCCCACATATACCGTCATGTGAATTTATGCACAAATTCGAACTAGGCGAAACGTTTTACAATATATTATGTTGTGTTAACAGAAAAGGTACTCATTACAGCCAAGCTGCCACCAGCACCATCACATTTACCGTACATTTCATTCTCCATCTCTCCTGCTCGCAATGTCAATTTCTGCATCAATTCAAATTAGGTACAATAAATAAACCAGAGACTTAATCAACTTAAGTGTCCATTAGTTGGTTCAAAGTATTTGACAAATCTTTACACTTCATTTAAAAATTCTTCCTTTTATATACGTACCTATGTCTTTTAAACATGTCTTATGTAGATGATATGCTAAATTCCAAAATTAAGTTCTGAAAAATGGGGTTCGTCTTGAATTCAAAGTTGTCTTGTATTCGGATAAATACAGTAGTTTAGACAATATTACCTAATACAGTTAACTGCCATTTTTAAGGAATGTTACTTTAATTAATATTTCAGTTCAAGGAAGAAAACCAAATTCCCTTTCTGTATCTCCATAAGCATCTATGTTAAATTTTTTCAGTACAACGAAAATATCAATTTAACAAAAATAAAAAATTCCCCCAAATTAATATATGAACAATTTTTTTAAACATTTTCCAGACTTGTTGAAGAATTAGTGTCATTTACTGAATCGACAAGTGGTTTATTCATCACTGACCATACCATAATCTGCCTCAGCTTAAGTCATAAAAAATCAAATTGTGATCCAAAAATTCTGCAAATATTGCCAATTATATATATCTAACAAAAACTATGGCATTTACATTTGACTCAACACTTGCTGAAGATAAAGATTTTTTTTAATAGTGTTTAATGCCTGCTTTTACTACATATGGCACTGCAGGCAATGACACTAACATGGAATGAAGATGGAGCACTGGTGGACTGTGGAGAACCCAGAGAAAACCTGCCTGTGCCACTTTGTCCCCAGTCACTTGGGATCAAACCCGGGCCTTCTAGGTGAGAGGCGAGTGGTCCAACCACTCAGCCACAGTGCAGCCTGATTGAAACTAATTTCCATATTTGACTCAAATTAGTTACATAATAATTTAAAAGTTTTACTGAATAAATCACTTCACATTGATACTTTGTTTGTAATAGAACGACCAGAAGTATAGAAATTTCACTCCCAATGCCCCTTAACCAGGTAAAACCCTGAATCTGTTGGGAGAATTTAATGTCATGCCAGCATGTTGTCATAGTAGCTCAATGGTTTGAGAAACCATACACAGCAGAACTGTAGCAATGAATTTTCCAGCTGGTTTTAACAATATAAACATAAAACTCTTTAATAATAAAATACAAACTCTAATGTTACTTGTATCAATGGAAAAGGTCGTGCAATCTGCAACAAAACTTGTGTATAAAAGTGCCATATGGACAAGCACAACTTGACTAAGTTTGAGACTTAATGCTACGTTCAAGGCATCATCGTAATGCTTCTGTGTAGGCCTGGTACCATCGCCACGTACTCCCTTAAAAGTCTTACACATTAACTCTTGGAATATATACTTATGCTTCTATATATGTATGTATGTGCCCTGGAATCACATTTAACAGTGATGGAGCAGTTTTTGGACATTTCTATGTATAATACGTACACATTCGCTCGCTCGCTCGCTCTCTCTCATTCGCTCGTTTACCACAGCACCATTATACTTCTATTTACAAAAACAAAACAGAAAAGAAATAAGATGATTACTACATGCTCGCCAGTTTTTTGTATGATATGAATTAAGTTAGGTACTATCTACCTCACACACAGTTTGTGTACACAATAAATACGTGGCATGTTGGCGCGCTCACTCCATGTGACGGTACTTGTGGGCAGACATCTGCGAGAGTCCCAGGACGGCGTACTGGCAGCTCAGACAGTGATAATGCGTCTGTTTGCCAGAGTGGGCGCATGACTCCATGTTGCAAGGTTGCGACGGCGTGAACTTCTCGAAGCCAGCTGCCATGATGGAGTCCAGTTTCTGATGTTGCCGCCGGTGCGCCACAACCTTGTTGGTGTCTGTACACACAAACTCGCACTTCAGACAGTGGAAGTGTGACGCTTTGTTCTGCATTGCTCCTGCAAAACAAAATATAAATACTGTAACCGACTTTCATATAAAAATCTCGTGCTACATTTACATGACTTTCTCTACCTGTTCTGTTATTGCGAAACTAGTCCTTGGATTCCAAAAGATAAGTAGAGAATTGTTACAGTTATTAATTATTATATTAATATTGATGTTACTAGCTTCTTTTTACATTTATTCAGGGATTCTTTTAAACATTGCCACAAGAAGGTGAGAAAATGCTCTAACTCCGAAGTTCCGACAATATGCATGCACAAACCGATAGAACAAATAGAAAACTGTGCGTTTTGCATTAGTAAGAACAGCCAATTTTCAGAAACTCCATTTTTAGTCCTCATTTGGATCCAATTCATTTACACACACCTACCCTAAGATAAAGTAACCTAAGCTCAACCAAATCTTGAAACATAAGGAACCTGTTGTTTGCATTGGTTCACAACAGCCTCCACTTGCCTCGTATTTGTATTTTTAAAAAAAGCTATAAAACTCAAGAAAATGCCACATCACCCGCGGCACATGTTGGAAACAAGAGCTGATTATTCTTCTATCTACTTCATGCTATTTGCATAATTAACAGAAATTGTCTTATTACACAAGTAGGTACAATAGAAATAAGGAAATATGCAAGGCTATATCTATGAAATGGCCTTGAAATTCTGTTATCTTTGTATGACCAGGATGGAAAAAAAAATCAATGGTAACTTTTCATTTGAGATTTTCAACAAAAAACAATCAATAGCTCAGAAATGGTTAACTCTACAAAACTAAGTTGTGTGTTTTAACAAGATTCACATTTTTTGACTATCACTTATGGTTTACCAGTTTTATGAAAGTCCTCCAGAATGAAGAAGCCTCCAGAGACAGCTCCCAAGAAATTCAAGATATATGTTTTATTTGTGATTTAAATATTCCAATCAAAATCAATAGAACTGATTTTGAAAAAATATTACATATGAAAAATATTCTGTATAAACGGTAATTTGGAGTGGGAGAGTTTCCTGAAAATGTTTGTCGCACCTTGCTTTTATCTGATTCTTCGTTGTTAGTTATGCTCTTCACAGACATGGACATTATTCTAAAGGGTCGAGTTTGTAGAAGCGATATGGTGAATACAACACACAAATTGAAGATGTTGGCACTTACCTAAGGTGGTGGTGTACACACATTCCTGCCGACCACATGACACATTGGAGCGAAACTGCTGGAAGTCACCTCCCATCAATGTGTCAAGTCTCTCATGGCGTGCCGTGTGCTGAACAAACCGAGTCTTGTCACAGAAACTGTACCCACAGTCGGCACGCATGCAGTGGAAGTGTGTTTGGTGTTCCCTGTAGCCACAGTGTGGATACTTGCAGTCCTCGTTGAACCTGAAAATGTAAATATAACTTAGTCATTCTCGTTTCCTTATTTAAATGGCTTTATGAATAGAGAGGGTGACGGCATTTCCATTTAGGTGAAATGATAACCTTACAGAGTGTTAAATAATTTAAGAGATACAACAACAATAATAAAGAACAGCTATTATTATTATTATTATTATTATTATTATTATTATTATTATTATTATTATTATTATTATTATTATTTCATCCAGTTTATCAATACAATAATTTTGGACATGGCATCACGCACGCACGCACGCACACACAGAATAACAATTTATAGCTCATCTAAATTGTATAAGCATCTATTTAACAGATATACTTTCAATTTGAAGTTAAATTGTCGTTTTGCTGCCACCTTTGCAACTGCTTTACTTTGTGGAGGTAATTTGTTAAAAAGCGTAATTGCTTGATGTAATACATTTTTCACAGATACATGCATAACAGTTCAACTTGTCTATTGCGCTAAAGGCCAGGTAATTGTGCAGGGAGACATTTACTCTAAAATGTTACGATTTTCATAATTGCTAAAATATCTTATTAAATAAAGCAGGTTGGTGATTTTGTTGCATATATACTCAAATGTTGTTCCCTAAAACTTTTTGTATTTTCACTTCTTGTACAATTTTGTTATTTTAAATTGCTACTGCTATTCTACGTACTATTGTACATTATGGTAGTGTGACGCATGTTACACTGTAAATTTATGGATTTAAAATCATTAAACAGCACAGATAATTAGAGGATCTAGTAGGATCATTATGGACACTCTGTATGTTTTTCTTTACATGTAAAAGGCAATGGAATCGTATAGTAAGGAGCTGAAATTTTAAAATTCTCCACTCACTCCAGTGAGCACTTTTAACTATAATAAAGTTTAAAGGTTGCTGTACCCAACACAATATTCATACGTACTTATAGTTAATCAAACACAACCATTCCTCAACAATTATTTAGTCTTACACTAGCTATCTTGTGGACTGTTTTGTGTTTAACATTCTGTGATATACCAGCAGGTGTATGTTTGCTTAGTATACAATTAAACAGTCCAGTAGCAAAATGTCAGAATAAGAACATAATGTTTCTAATGAAAACAGTGGCAGTCGCCATTTTCAAGTAATTTGCAGTCCTGCAAGGCTCACTGTTCTCAAAAGACAGCAACTTTGATGACAAAATGGAAACCATTACTGTGGCTCTCAGCATTCCCATATACAATTATTGGGTATGAAAGACCACTTAATTTTGCTCAGAGGCCTTTTTATCAGGCTTGAGGTTCTTTTATGTGCTGTAAATCTATGACATGGGACCAATGACTTTATTTCCCTTCTGAAGGAAGCCATGCTAAGGATTTTTATACCCGAAAAAAACAATCGTCCACCTCCAACCTTGCGTATATGATGATGACAAATACAAAGAAAATGACACAAAATATGATTCTTCTGGTGACGTCAACAATGAAATATTTGTTGTTCCCTTGTAGTAAGGAGCTGCCTAAAGATATCTCAAAGTAATACTTAATTACAACAAAATGAGTTGTTTTGTTTATTATCTACTGCAGTAATAACCTTTGATATGCGATGCCCTCCGTGGTGTAATGGTTACCATACTGACTTCATATACCCAAGGTCATGGGTTCAAACCCGGCGGAGGACCATGGATTTTTTCAGGTGTAAATATCCTTAGAATGGCTTCCTTCGGAAGGTTGGTCTCGTGTCGTAGATTTACAGCACGTAAAAGAATCTTAAGCCTGATAGAGAGGCCTCTGAGCAAAATTAAGTGGTGTTTCATATCCAATATTGAATGGGATGCTGAGAACCACAGCAGTTACAGAGTCTCCATAAATAATACGCCATTTACATTTTACCTTTGACATGTGTCATATAAACCTGCAACAATTAGTTATGCATTATTTTATTATGATGACCCATGGAATAATATTTTGGGGAAATTCAGTAAATGTTAAAAAAATGTTCATTATGCATTAAAAAAAAAAAAGAAGAAGAAGAAGAAGAAGAAGAAGAAGAAGAAGAAGAAGAAGAAGAAGAAGAAGAAGAAGAAGGTTAATAAGAATAATGGCAGGGGAAAGACAGTCAACTCACTGCAAACCATTCTTCAAAATGTTTGTTATTTTACCATTAGCCTGTGAATATATTGTCATTTGTAATAAATAACACAGAAAAGTTTACAGATATTTATAACAAAGAGACAGGACTTACATAGACCAACAAAGAGGGGTTTACTACAAAGGAATAGTTTTGTTTAATTCATTTGCCTCTTCTATAAAACAAGTTTAGATCAGAATTAAAAAGATACCTTATTACTCACAGCTTCTATCAGAGGAGGATTTCATTCAATCAAGAAACAGTGTTGTAAATATAATAAACATGAATATTCTGTGTACGAGTAGGTTTTTGGAAACAGACATGTAATTGTAAAACTGACAGCTCTGAAAATTCATTGCCAGTTATTTGTAAATAAATATAATTGTTGACATGATCTACATCCTAGAGTTTGGGATTCGAGTCTAATAGCATCTACAGATTGCAATGTTTTTGTGTGTGTATTACTAATAGCTACTACTCAGACCTGCTTTTCTTGTGTTCTCATAATGCAACACTGTGCTCCTACCAGGTTTACTAAGTCACATGACAAAAATAATTCATGCACACTGGATATATTTCCAGAGGAAAAGGAACAGCAAATATCTGATTTTTTCTCTTTGTAAAAGTAAACTAGTTTAGCGTTGTGTTACCTGAAGCGAATGTAGCCCTCAGGCACAGGCTCGTCCTTGAGTATCCTCATGCTGTTCTGCACACGAGCCTTCTTAGCTTCAGGACTCATGTCTAGCTGGTGAGGGGACATGGAGCGCTTTGCTACCAGATGTGGATCAGGCGTGGGGTTCTGATCGCCCTGGACAGCGTTCAAGAGGGCGTGGTGCTCTAGCAAACCGTTGCTCTGGAGGGCTACAGCAGCAGGATGGTGTGGATGTGCTGGGTGTAGACCAGGCGGGGCGGCAAACATCAGACCTGCAAACAGCTTTCCTAATAAACATGCAAGCCTCAATAGCTGAGCTACTCCCAAAATAATATGTGTTACATTCAATTTACTTTCTCTACCTGTTCCATGTACAAACTATTCTCTCAAAAGATTATTCTCTTAACTACATCATGCTAGTCAAGATAAACATTTACAGAAATGGTCTTATTACTTGCTTTCTTGTAAGTAGAAGGGAATGCATTAGGATAAAGTGATAGTCAAAGCTGGTTGCTAAGTGAAATAACTGAGGTTTGATTCACTTTGCATGCTCCTGTTTCAGAAAAGTTAATTATTTAAAATTGAAACCAATAACAGGGATGAATATCTTGAAAATGGTAAACTCTAGAAGAAAAATGTATGACATAAATTATGTGTTTTAAAGAACTCTACATTTTTTGCTAAGCGAGTTTTTGTCTATCTCTTAATGCTTACTAGTTATGCAAAATTTTGCAAAATTCATCCAAAATAAAGATGTCTTTAGAGGCTATTCCCAGAAAATTCAAGATATACATTTTATTTGTCATCTAAATATCTTTAATATAAAATATTGTAATCAAAATCTTTAAGTCATTTTTGGGAAAATCAAAATTTTCAAGTTTAGGGTGGGGGGGGATTTTCTTGGAAATCTTTTGTCACATCCTTGGGGAAGAGAGAAAATAATAAAAAAACACACACACACTGAACAAATAGGAGTAAATACATGGATTACATTCAAACTTCATTCTTGAAATAAAGTAAATTACTTCAGACATGTTTTGGTAGCTTTTGCCACCATTTTCAACGGAGATTCAGTGGTGGCAAAAGCCACCGAAACATGTCCAAAGTAAGTTACTTTATTTCCAATTTGATTAGGTACTTCACTGTGCATTCCCATAATGTTTTAATTAACACACACTCAAGTTTTTCTAAAAATATTTTTTTTTTTGATTCAGGGGAACCCAAACATATATTTCCAGTGAAATCTGGGTATTGAATTTCTTGCTACAATACAATACCTTCTCTATACACTACGTACATAGTACATGTAGAGAAAGTAAAAATCAGTCTCAGTGTTTGTTGATCAGTTCTTGTATGTAAATTAGCTTTTAATTTGGGATAAGGAATGTTTCTCAAGTGTGACTCACCTGCTGGAGACGAGTATATTGCAGGGATGCCAGGCTGAATGAATGGGATTCCCTGAGATGTGATGAGCGCAAACTGCTGACCTGCAGCTGCAGCAGCTGCCATGGCAGCATTGAAACTTGCTGCAGCAGCCGCAGATGACGACGGTGGGAAAACTGAAGGGTGTAGTCCTGAGGTGGGGGGTGGAGGAGCAAGTGGCTGCTCTGAGCTTGGACTTGGGTGATCGTAAGCAGGCGGTCCTCCTGAAACAAACCAAGTGTCGTAATTACTAAACATTTGACAGTGTAATGTAGCATCACAGTCACTATTTCGTTCATGACACATCATCATAGGAAGTGGCCAATCCAGTACATTGGTGCGTCAAATTCGCAACTCATTATCTCTGCATTTTATCATACTCAGTGTGCAGTGATAATGGCGCAAGTTCCAATAACCATATTAATTACAATCATGCTTTACTAAGTCATAATAATATAATGAAGCAATACAAAGAGGTCTCAAATTTATGATATGGACATCAAGTTTCAGAGATTTTGGCGCAAATATATGTCAAGACAAATGGAATTTTACGAATATTATTCTTCGTGTCCATATAGGCTAGTCATCGTTATTTTATTCATGAAATAGTCTTATTAAATACAACTTGAGCTGCAACTTTTCTCTAGATAAAAGTTGGGAGCTCTCGTTAAATTACTTATGATAAAAGTTATAGCCACCTTCACACCTTTGATCACTTCTGTGATTAAAAAACAAAATGACACACAAGCACTCTTGGTCAATGCCTACAACCAAACTGCTTATTCCCTATTATTACTCACATGAAGTATTGTACAATTTAAAACATAAAGATTATAAAAACACAAACAAAAGACTGCAAATATATTAAAATATAGAAGCCATTAGCAAAGTATATGAAGGATATACTGCAAATGGTTTGAGGAATAAAGTAAATGCATTGAAAAGCAAATATTTAGAAGAAAATGAAGGTTGTCATTACAACCATTTAAATACTATTTGACTGGTGTCTTTGTTATTAATACTATAGCTGCACTTTTAACGTTGTTTAAGAAATTGTCTCTTTGAAGTTAGGCTACGTGTCATTGTTGCATGTGAATCTGGTAAAATTGTTTACAAATATCCAATATATGACACAACACACATTCTAAAGAGAAGGTCAAGAACCATTACTACGGCTCTGGGTATCCCTTTCAAAAGTGGATAAAAGATGTGATCAATTATAATGTGCCCAACAGCTTTAAATGATATCACATTCTGTAACACTGCAACTTCGGTGCCTTACCCTGGCCATTGTTGGTGGAGTCATCACTTTCGTCGTTATTGTTGTCCTCCGGCTCACGTTTCACCACAGAGGGGCTCAGAGCTCCGCTGCTGTGTTTGGCAATGTGCGGTCGCAGACGTTCCAATTCTGAGAAGGCCTGCAACAATAAAAATTACATTATGTAAAATGCAGTTCTAATTAATAATCCCTTGACATCTAATTTATTAAAAGCTTTTTCAATAATAATGAACAAGCTCAATTTTTTGGAACTCATATGAAGGTCACTCTAAAACGTTGATAAGTGTTAAAAATTTAGATATCATCATTGCATCTTTTCAAAGTATTCTCCATTGCATTCCATAAACCTTATATATCAATATCAATAAACCTTATAAATTCAAAATCAGAAACAACAATAATTTTCTCCATTAAAAATAAAATATGTCAAATGTTTCCATTTTACACCTACCATTCTTGTTAAAATGGAAGCATATGTTGGCTCTTCTTTCCAGCATGTGATGCAGGTTTTTTTTTCAGAAATAAGAGTTGCTTTGCAGTTATTTACTGGTCTGTTATAAACGTTTTCTGCCCTAAGCCACAAAGCATAGCTAATGGATCTGTGAAGCTAAAACCCCAATGATCTCAAATCTTGGGCAATCTGGCAACTTCCACATCTGAACAACTTAATGTTTTCAAATATGGATTACCAGTAGAAGTCACTTAAACTACTTCTTAAGACTGTTGTGTGTGAGTGTGTCGGTCCATCTGTGTATGCTGCAAATATTGTATAGCTTTACTGAAAATTTCTCACAGTCACGCACCAGACATTGTAAAGAATTCCCAAATTGTTAAGCACACGTATTCAGTTCTAAGAAATAAATCATTTTTAAAAGGTAAGGGAGGTAACACTCACCTGGTTACAAGCATTGCAGTGGTAGTGTTCCTTGCGTTTGAGTTTACAAAATGGACGACTGCAAGACTGTTCAGGTCCATAGCGAGCGTGGCGTTCTAATGACATCCAGTCTGGCCGTGCGATCACCTCGTGGGGCTGCTGCTGCTGCTGCAGAAGACGAGTGAGGGACTGCTGCTGGGAACCACCATCTTCAGTCTTTATATCTGTTAACAAAACAACACCAGCCTTTTATAGAACCTGGTGTAGTTGTCTAACCCTCTCACATAAGCACATCTACCCTTTGATACCAGACTCAGAGTAATAGTAATATCCCATCATTATGCAAATGTTAAATACTTTCCCTTCTAAATTTCTCTTAACTTTCACTAGCTTTGTCCACATAATCTCTCCCACAAATTGTATGAGGGTGATTCAAATATAAACAGTAATTTTGTCAAAAAATATTTATTGATTAAATATATACACAAGTGACTTCATAAGCATTTCTCAACATAGCCTCCTTCACACTCTACACATTTTTGTAGCTTGAACATTCCTTCTTCAAAAAAAGTTTGAGGGCGTGTCGCCAACCAATTGCACACATGCTCCTCGTTGTGTTCGAAATATTTCCCTCCAAGTGACTCTTTCATGGGTGCAAACAAAAACTAGTCTGGGGGGGACAAGTGTGGACTATACGGAGTGTGTTGAAGGGTTTCCCAGTGCATGTCCGCCATTGTGTCCATTGTCAAATTGTCTTGGAGAAGGATGACATCTCTGATGGGCATACAACGTCTTTTGCTTCGGTAGACAGCTTTTACAGACCTTAACAATTGACAATAGTAAGCTGCAGTCACTGTACGTCGATCATGAACAAAATCAACCAGCAAAACTGCTCTGTAGTCGAAACAGAATATAAGTTTATAGTGTAGGTGAATTCCTATGTCATAAAGCAGTATAAAGTGCACATTTGTAAATAATTTATTTTATAAGTTAAGTATCCACCAGGAAATTGCCAGCATTTCTCAACGTGAACTATGACGAGTGATGATAGTTTCCTAAAAATGTATGTGGCCATCTCCTTTAACAACATTGGTAAGTAAATCCTTTAAAAGTAGTTTTAAAAATGTTTCATCCACACCTTTCTATGATAGCGGCAGATGACAATGAGCGCCAAGGGTGCAGACATGCAAAATACTCCATGTATTTCAAAACTTTTCTAAACTTCCATCTTTACAATTCAAATCCAGGCAAATACTTCTCAAGCTTTTGTATCACCAAAATGATATAAATGTCAGCATGTAAACATTGAGGGTTTATAGCTGCTGTGTAAATATATCCAAACTTGGGATCTTAGCAAAGAAGGAATACAAGAGACAATCTGCTGTAATAAAAGCGAATCCCTCACAAATCTCAGAGGTGTAATGTAACTGATGTATAACAAACTGAAGAACTCAGATATTGTGTTAGTACTTCTAATTGCTGCATCTCCTTTTCAAACAAATAACCAAAACCAAGAATAAAAATCTGATGTGTTCCATTCCCATGACTTTCTCTACATCTCTACAACAAATTATTGTTAAAAGCTTATTCTTTTATTTGCTTAATGCTAATCAAGAAAAAATTAGCAGAAATATTTGATTACTTGTTTCCTTGTAAGTAAAAGCGAAATAAGGGAGTATCATAGGTTAAGTGATAGTCAAAAGCTAGTTGCTATGTGACTGAAGTTCCTTTGTTTATATGTTTCACAATGAGAAAAGTATAAGTTTTTCAAAGCTGAAGCCGAAAACAAGGAATATCACAAAAATGACCAACTCCACGAAAAAAAATCTGATGTGTACCATTCACATGACTTTCTCCATATCCCTTCAACAAATAATTCTTAAAAAGCTTATACTTCTATTTACTTTATGCTAATCAGAAAAAATTAGCAGAAACAGTCTTATTACTCGCTTCCTTGTAAGTAGAAGCGAAATAAGGGACAACCATAGGTTAAAGTGATAGTCAAAAGCTGGTTGCTATGTCAATGAAGTTCCTTTGTTTATATGGATAGGAGTTGACAAGTTCCTGTATGAGAAAAGTATACGTTTTTCATAGCAGAAACCAAAAATAAGGAATGTCACAAAAACGACGAACTCCTCGAAAAAAATGTATATAACATAAATTGTGTGTTTTAAAGTACTCTACATTTTATGTGCAGTAAGTTTTTGTCCATCTCTTATGGTTTAGCAGTCATTCAAAATTTAGTAAAATTCATCCAGAATAAACTACTCTTCAGAGGCTATTCCCAGAAAATTCAAAATACACATTTTATTTGTCAGGTAAATATCTTTAATATTCAATATTTTAATCAAATCGTTAGAGCCATTTTTGAGAAAATAAATAAATAAATTTTCGAAAAAAGTTCCATGTAAAGGGTAGTTGGGGATGGGGGGGATTTTGTTGAAAATCTTCGTATCGCATCCTTGGAAGATACTGAACTTAAATACCAATTTTGGTTTTTAATGGACTTTTCATATTTGAGCTATGCTGTCCACAGACACACAGAGACACACACATGGACCTTTCTGTAAATATGCTTTTTTTGGATTCAGGAGGACCCTTAACATGTATTTCCGGTGAAATCTTGGTATCAAATTTTTTGGTGAAATACAATACATTGTGTACCTAGTTTGTATAGAGAAAGTAAAAGTGTAATGTATTGCTTCATTTTACTTTCACTTCCATCTGTTGCTTATTAGTGGGTATACCAAACTATTGCTATGAAAGTTTATTGTTCTATCTATTTCATTTTAATCGAGATACAGAAATAGTTGAATTGTACATCTTGTTATAGATACTGCAGCGTCATCCTGCAACAATATAAGAATAATGGTGCTAGTGTACAATTATACAAGCTCAATAAAACTAGATGGCACCAGGGTGCAAGGAACATCAGCACAACACACACATTGTCCTTGCTATGTTATATAGGATTGTAGTTCCAGTACCAGCACATTGCGGAATACAGTTGACTTTCTAGCCAAGAAAGGTGGTAAAATTACATCAAATTCATCTGATATCACTCTATCAAAAGAATCATCATATCAACATATAATGAAGAAGATAATGTATTACAAACAAAAGGAAAATTTATGTAATAACATGACCAGAATCACTACATTACCAAGAAAATGCTGTGTAGCAACTTTTAGACTCCTAACAGGCCATGACTGGTATAGTGAGATCTCCTCTGTACACTTAAACAAGATATGGATGTGCTGCCCAACCTTTAATCAACATCAATATACTGGAATGCAAGAGCCAATGGCTTCACTGCCAACTGCTCAACATTAGATACCAACCAATCAACCTATTTTGTTTGGTTGTCTTCTTTTTCAAATGCTCCTGTAAATTGTAACTTCTTGAAATGGCCAATTCAAGAGTAATT
This sequence comes from Hymenopus coronatus, assembly GCA_030762935.1. NCBI lineage: Eukaryota > Metazoa > Arthropoda > Insecta > Mantodea > Hymenopodidae > Hymenopus > Hymenopus coronatus. Next base: position 5,273,468 of record CM060892.1, read on the forward strand.
TAACATATATGTCTTCATGTTTCTGCTAGATATAAATGAAAATAATTATTGGTTACCACATCCTGGACTCGAACCACTGATTATGTAGCTAACAAAAACAAAGATCACAAATGCACCCACGCCGCTAAAATTCAGATACAATTGCAACATTTTGTCATGCATTCTATAAGATATTTGGTGGATGTTTTGAAAACATTTTTCTAGGAGGTTTTGCATCTAAACTACTCTTATTTTGTAGCGATTTTAAATTTTTTTGAGCGTGTATGTAAGATTTCAACTTCCTGAAAGTAGTACTTCGTGAGGCTCTTCTCCAAACTGCTTGTCAAACACATTTTAAGTTTTCTTCAAATTCTATATTAAAAATTCTACTTTGCACTCAAAGCAATTGATGAATGTTTCATACATACATACAAGACAAACCAACACAAAAATGTGTTTCTTTTCAATAGTCGCAGTTCATTTTATCAAAGTGCAATTTTAAAGGTTTTAATTAAATAAAAGCAATTTTGTTTCCAGATACAATGTGCTCATTCACAATATCTATTCATGTAAATTTTCATAGAAAGGGAGAACACACAAGAGTTGTGAATGAGAAAAATAAATTCATAAACGGCTGGTTGTTTCCATAGAACATTTATTAAAGAGCATGGAAATAATCGGACATTTACCAATGACCCCGATCTTTACCAGATTAGTTTGCATAGCACTATCTGGCAAGGGTTACATCAACTATGAATTTGTGCTGCCACTGATTACATATTTTCCTCAAAGTCCTAATCCTCCTGTATTCCCTCAAATAGCCATGTACTGATCTCGTCAACCACCATGACGCAGCTGTGGCTACCTGTTGATCCTGGACAAAGTTCATGTGCTTCAACAGATCAGCTGGAGCCTTGTCAAGGTAATTAAAAATACTACCCAAGCAGCTCATGCCTCAACTGCTTCTCCTCTTCCTGCTTTAGCTGGTTGTGTGGGGATGGAGGGAGAGTTTGCCATCACTGCTATACTATTACAATGCATGCATGGCTGAATGCAGGATGACAAGAACTTTTTTGCTTTCTCTACACGTACTATGTACATAGTGTATAGAGAAGGTACTGCACTCCACCCAAAAATTTGATACCAAGATTTAACCGGAAATATGTTTTAGGATCCTCTGTATCCAAAAAAGTATTTTCAGAAAAAGGTCCATGTGTGTGTGTGTGTGTGTGTCCATGTGTCTGTGAACAAGATAACTCAAAAAAGAAAGGTTGGTAAAATACCAAACTTGGTATTTAAGTTTAGTATCCAGGGATGCGACTAGAAGATTTTGAGAAAAATCCCCTCACTACGGTTTACATGGAACATTTTTTGAAATTTTTAATTTTCTTAAAAATGGCTCTAACAATTTTTATTAAAATACCGTATATTAAAGATATGTATCTGACAAATAAAATGTATATCTTGAATTTTTTGAGAATAGCCACCGAAGACTACTTTATTCTGGATGAATTTTACAGAATATTGCATAATTGCTAAACCGTAAGGGATGAACAAAAACTTACCACACAAAAAGTGTAAAGCACATTAAAACACACAATTTATGTAATATACATTTTTTTCGTGGAATTTATAGTCTTTTAGATATTCCTTATTTTTGGTTTCAGCTTTAAAAAACATACTGTTCTCATACAGGAATTTGTCAACGTGTCTATACAAACAAAGGAACTTCAGTCACAGCACCAGCTTTTGACTATCACTTTAACCTATGGTACTCCCTTATTTCACTTCTACTTACAACGAGCAAGTAATACGACTTTTTCTGCTAATTTTTTCTCAATTAGCATGAAGTAAATAGAAGCATAAGCTTTTTAATAATAATAATAATAATAATATATATATATATATATATATATATATATATACATGTTTCCAGACTGTGGGGCATAGGGAATAATTCTGGTTAAACAAAAACTACCCCGCCCCAGCCGGGAATGGAACCTGGAACCTCCGGGTGTGAAGTCAGCTTGCTAACCACTTGACCATAGAGACAGTAGAAGAAGTACTTGTTTTCATAAGTGGCAACATTGTAAATAATTTTCCTATCCTGTTGTTAAGTGTTGAACTTTAGTGTTAATGGTTGTCAGTTTATATACTCTTACAATACACAGTTATCTATGATTCACGGCCCTCTGTCCCACTACTGACAAACATTTTGTTTTAGGAGGCAGAGTGATGTAATGGGCAAAAGCTGCACAGCTTTTTCAGTTGCTCTTTGGCATCCAACCATCATGAAATGACAAACTTGGCGAAGCACCTTATCAGAGCAAGAGCTCGAGTGGGGCAACGTCCTTACTTCAGCCTCTGTGTGTGATTAATGCTCAGCAATTGAGAATGAAGTAATTCTCCATTTTGCAGTATTTGTTAGGATACATGTTCAAGATTCTAGATGTTCTTCTTTGGTACACGCAGACAGTTTGGCGAGGTTATCATGTCTTGTATTGAGACAACAGCTGATTTCCTTGCTAATTTTGCAATTAAATTAGTATTTTGTACAACTTGTAGCCACTTTGAATTTTTATTTTCTTGTGTAATTTATATAATTTGTAACTATTTTTACTTTCTCCACACGTACTATGTATATAGTGTATAGAGAAGATATTGCACTCCACCCAAAAATTTGATACCCAGATTTCACTGGAAATATATGTTTTAGGGTTTCCTGTACCCAAAAAGAGCATTTTCAGAAAAAGGTCTGTCTGTCCGTGTGTCTGTGGACATGGTAACTCAAAAACGAAAAGTCGGTAAAATATCTAACTTGGTATTTAAGTTTAGTATCTTCCAAGGATGTGAGACAAAGATTTTCAACAAAATCCCCCCACCCAACACTGCCCTTTACATGGAACTTTTTTCGAAAATTTTGATTTTCTCAAAAATGGCAGTATTGATTTAGATTAAAATATGATATATTAAAGATATTTTTACTTGACAAATAATATGTATATCTTGAATTCTCTGGGAATAGCCTCTGAAGACTACTTTATTCTGGATGAATTTTACAGAATTTTGCATAACAGCTAAACCGTAAGGGATGGACAAAAACTTACCACACAAAAAAGGTAGAGCACCTTAAAACACAATTTATATTAGATGCATTTTCTTCATGGAGTTGATTGTTTTTGAGATATTCCTTGTTTTTCGTTTCAGCTTTAAAAAACATACTTTTCTCATACAGGAATTTGTCAAAGCCTGTCCATACAAACAAAGGAAATTCAGTCACATAGCAACCAGCTTTTGACTGTCACTTTAACCTATGATAGTCCCTTATTTCACTTCTACTTACAAAGAAGCAAGTAAAAGACTATTTCTGCTAATTTTTCCTTGATTAGCATGAAGTAAATAGAAGCACTAGCTTTTTAACAATAATTTGTTGCAGATTTAGAGAAAGTCATGTGAATGGAACACATCAGATTTTTAGAGATTCTTTAGATTATGTTTCTTCTGAGAGACTAGAATGGTTTGTGTTTCTAAAAAAGTTTTGGAATCTTTTGTAGCTATGGGTTATAGATGGATTTTTCTGTGTTTGCTTTCTTCCCTCAGTACTTCAGGGCAATGGGATTTTTATTTTGTTTTTTTCCCTCAAAACTTAAGGCCAATGGGATTTTTATTTTCTTTCTTCCCTCAGAACTTCAGGGCAATGGAATTTCTATTTTTTTTTTTTTCTCAGAACTTCAGGGCGATGGGATTTTTATTTCCTTTTTTGCCTCAGAGCTTCAGGGCAATGGGACTATTTATTTCCTTTTTTCCCCTCAGAGGGGATGGATTATTTCAGGGCAATGGATTATTTATTTCTTTTGTTCTGCTTCACTGATACCAACTTCTTCAATTTGAAATTAATTTAAAAGTATCGTTTAAACCCAACCAGGGTTTTAAACCTCCTTAACAATGATTACAAAACAGATTAGCATCCAAGATGACAATAAATCTCTTGCTACAGAAATGAATTCACTGATAAGAAAAATGCAATGAAAAGGGAATTTGCAAGGAAGATCAATAAAGAGCTGTTAGAGAGATTAGTGAAAAGTGAAGATGAAACATAAAACATTATTAATACAAGAAGAATGTTAGCTCGTTGAAAAGCAAAATGCAAGCTTGGAATAGCAAAAGCAAGCACACATGCACGTGGTAGCTATATTAGTGCAGCACTGGTTAAGGTGGCGCGGATGGCGTAGGGTGTAAGGAAAGGGGCAAGTTACCCACCTGGTCCGGAATGCTGCCTGAATCTGGCCTCCTGTGCTGCTGGCGGGGATGGCGGCGAGGATGATCTGAATGGCTGCTTCCCTGACGCAGACGAGGACATGGAGGAGGTGGAGGAGGTGGATGAGGTAGAGGAGGAACAGGAAGAGGTACCAGCACCACCACACGAAAACGCAGACAGCGGGTAAAAGGTTCCCGAAGCCTTCACCACTAGAGAAGAAGAAAGAACCATGTCACATGACACTCAAACAGAGATGACCACCAGAAGACAGGCAAAAATAACAAACTCTCACATCACATGGCTCTCTCACCCCATTATCATTTTGTACCCATACTACCGGGTGATCCAAAAACGTCTGAACCAGCTGCGCAGTGTTTTGCCTGTCCGTATCCTTGACGCTCATTGCCATCTGCTGCTATCATAGAAAGGCTCGGATGAAACCATGCAACAGTTTTAACACATTGAAGCCCAAGCCCGAGTATAGCTTGGGCTGTGCAAAATGTTCATGCGGCCCTTGCCCGAGCATAGCTCAGGCAGGTATTTCTAACACTTTTAATGCAATTCCACGATCTTAGCTCAGTCTTGGGCTATACAGCAAAGAACATACATTGGTTATCGTTTAGTTGTCTGATTTGTGCTGCCATCTGTCCTTGCTTTAATCAACTATTAGGAATTTCAGGAGATTTAATAATATTGGCTGCTCTTGGGTAGTCGCGCCATTTTCTTTGAAGGTAGTGATCTGTTTGTTAAGTTTTGTGTTCTTAAAATGCTGCATTCTCCTCGATTTCTGTGAACTGAAGCTGAAACTCAGGATACAAATGAAGCTGTGGAAAATTCTGATTCCGAGGGAGAGTTTTTCAAACTTTGAACAAATGGAGTGTAAGCAGCTTTACACAGTTTTTTTTCAAACTCATATTTGATACTTGTTGTAAATTTAAAATAAAATATTAATACGGAAGTTATGACTATTTTCTTACTTGCTGAGAAATCCTTGAATACCATACTTTTAGGCTGTCCCAATACTTTTCGGCAGATTTAATTGATGCACTGTAAATAACAACCCCAAGTAGGCGTAAAAACCCTGGGTTCCTTGGCCCTTCAACTACTGAAACGCCCGGGCTTCAATGAACATCTTTCCCTATAATTATGCATTTTTATACACCACCAACTTGATCTATTTATTTTTGTTATAAGTTACAACCTCATCAGTTCTATTATTAAGATCTTCTCTTTCTTTGGTGATTTTCCTCCCCCATTTCTCTCTTACTTTACTGTATAATTACCTAGTTGTTTCAGAAATTGTTTCTTATTGTTTCCAAAAAGTTTTAACTGCACTGTTTCTGTCGGTAACTTTTCCCAGTACTTACCAATGTTATTAATGGAGATGGCCACATACATCTTTAGGAAACTATCATCACTCGCCGTAGGTAACGTTCAGAAATGCTGCCAATTTCCTGACAGATATTTTGTTTTAATTCTTCCAATGTGTGTGGCTTTGTCTTGTACACTTTAAGTTTTAAGTTACCCCAGATAGAAATCACAGGGGGTTGGGTCGGGGGACCCGGGGGGCCACAAATCTCTAATAATAATTCTGTCCTGAAACACTTTCAATTGTCCACATTGAAAGATTGCCTGTATGAGCTGTTGCAGGATCTTGTTGAAAAAAGGCAAAATCATGCTCCTTGTCTGTTAATTCTTTAAAAAAAGAAGGAAGAAAAACTGTATTCATGTATGTACAGGCATAAACTATTGACTCAAAAAAAATTGGGACCCAAAAACATCCAAACCACTGCCCACACCCAAACGCAAACATAACACAGCTGCTGTACCCACACACCCTGGAAGAGTTAAAACAAAATATCTGTCAGGAAATTGCCAGCACTTCTCAACGTGAACTACGGCGAGTGATGATAGTTTCCTAAAAAGGTATGTGACCATCTCCTTTAACAACATTGGTAAGTAAAGCCTTTAAAAGTAGTTTTAAAAATGTGCATGGTTACATCTGCGCCTTTGTATAATAGTGGTGCAAAGAGCCACAACCGGTTCGCATGTTTTTGGATCACCCGGGAGCAAATTGCTGCTAGCTAAGAGTAGTTTCAATTAGATAGTATATATTTTGCTGTACACAGATGACTAACAACATGTCAACAAGCTGTTATTTAAATGTTCCTTTTAAAATGAAAAAGTTAACAGCAAATATTTTGGAAAACTGTTAGCAATAAACTTATTTAACATAAATTATATTTTTAGCACAAGTTCTGTATATAAAATGTAATAAGAATAAATAACTCCTCACCAGTGGTTTTGTTTAAGGGTGCTTCTGGAGATGGCACTGACATCTGTTGGTTCCTTACAGGAAGAGGTGACCCAGCACCAGGGGACTCTGCCATAGGCTCTGACTTGATCTGCACTGGAGATTCTGATAAAAGCGCAAAAACAAATACCAATCAGAAAGCTCTTATGAAACAAAGTAACAAACATTCAGAAAGTAACAAATGATTTGGAATAACCAAACAATAACACAAAACTTTATTTATAAAGTTACAGTACCTTTCTCTATTTCTCAACGTAATCAGCATTGCTATCAAGGTATTTATTGGATTAATTGTTTCTTCACACAAGCCGTGTGTAGGACAGGAGTTGAATAGGTTGAGTCAGACTGAAAAACTCAATGTCAGAGCTGGGATTTGAGCCATGGATCTCCTCATCTCTAGCTGTGTGTAGGACAGGAGTTGAATAGGTTGAGTCAGACTGAAAAACTCAATGTCAGAGCTGGGATTTGAGCCATGGATCTCCTGGTCTCTAGCCGTGTGTAGGACAGGAGTTGAATAGGTTGAGTCAGACTGAAAAAATCAATGTCAGAGCTGGGATTTGAGCCATGGATCTCCTGGACTCTAGTCGTGTGTAGGACAGGAGTTGAATAGGTTGAGTCAGACTGAAAAAATCAATGTCAGAGCTGGGATTTGAGCCATGGATCTCCTGGTCTCTAGCTGTGTGTAGGACAGGAGTTGAATAGGTTGAGTCAGACTGAAAAAATCAATGTCAGAGCTGGGATTTGAGCCATGGATCTCCTCATCTCTAGCTGTGTGTAGGACAGGAGTTGAATAGGTTGAGTCAGACTGAAAAAATCAATGTCAGAGCTGGGATTTGAGCCATGGATCTCCTCATCTCTAGCTGTGTGTAGGACAGGAGTTGAATAGGTTGAGTCAGACTGAAAAAATCAATGTCAGAGCTGGGATTTGAGCCATGGATCTCCTCATCTCTAGCTGTGTGTAGGACAGGAGTTGAATAGGTTGAGTCAGACTGAAAAAATCAATGTCAGAGCTGGGATTTGAGCCATGGATCTCCTCATCTCTAGCTGTGTGTAGGACAGGAGTTGAATAGGTTGAGTCAGACTGAAAAAATCAATGTCAGAGCTGGGATTTGAGCCATGGATCTCCTCATCTCTAGCTGTGTGTAGGACAGGAGTTGAATAGGTTGAGTCAGACTGAAAAAATCAATGTCAGAGCTGGGATTTGAGCCATGGATCTCCTGGTCTCTAGCCGTGTGTAGGACAGGAGTTGGATAGGTAAAGTCAGACTGAAAAATTCAATGTCATACCCGGGATTTGAACCACGGATCTCCTGGTCTCTAGTCGTGTGTAGGACAGGAGTTGGATAGGTAAAGTCAGACTGAAAAATTCAATGTCATACCCGGGATTTGAACCACGGATCTCCTGGTCTCTAGTCGTGTGTAGGACAGGAGTTGGATAGGTAGAGTCAGACTGAAAAATTCAATGTCATACCCGGGATTTGAACCACGGATCTCCTGGTCTCTAGTCGTGTGTAGGACAGGAGTTGGATAGGTAAAGTCAGACTGAAAAATTCAATGTCATAGCTGGGATTTGAACCATGGATCTCCTGGTCTCTAGCCGGGTGTAGGACAGGAGTTGGATAGGTAAAGTCAGACTGAAAAATTCAATGTCACAGCTGGGATTTGAACCATGGATCTCCTGGTTCTCTATCCGTGTGTAGGACAGGAGTTGCATAGGTAGAGTCAGACTGAAAAATTCAATGTCACAGCTGGGATTTGAACCATGGATCTCCTGGTTCTCTATCCGTGTGTAGGACAGGAGTTGGATAAGTAGAGTCAGACTGAAAAATTCAATGTCATAGCCGGGATTTCAACCATGGATCTCCTCATATCTAGCTGTGTGTAGGACAGGAGTTGGATAGGTAGAGTCAGACTGAAAAATTCAATGCCATAGCCGGGATTTGAACCATGGATCTCCTGATCCCTAGCTGTGTGTAGGACAGGAGTTGGATAAGTAGAGTCAGACTGAAAAATTTAATGCCATAGCTGGGATTTGAACCATGGATCTCCTGATCTCTAGCTGGTTGCTCTGCCACTGAGCTACCATGGCAACATGCCTAAGAGATCGGGAGATCTGTGGTTCAAATCCCTTCTCTGGCATTGAATTTTTCAATCTGATTCTACCTATCCAACAAAACAGAACTTTATTCCAAGTTAATTATTTCCTGTATCTCCTAAGTGGAGCATAGGGCATCGCTACGACGTTTCCATGAACAGATTTAAATTTCAAGTTTGTTAGTTTGCTGCTATGCAATATGGTGACAAGAGATCAGCTTGCAACCATATGGCACTGTAGCAAACAAAATCACTTCTTGCAGATGCGAAATGAGAGAATTTGCCCACAAACCTTCTTCTTTCAAAGTTTGGGGCTCTTTAACATGCAAATAAATATTACATTGGACCACCAGCTTCACTTCCCTTCTGAAGGAAGCCATGCTAAGGATTTTTGCATCCAAAAAATGCTGATATGCTCCATTCACATGACTTGCTCTCAGAAACAACAAGATTATTCTTTTATCTACAACATGCCAATCAAGGTAAACATTGTGAGAAACGGTTTTATTACTTCCTTGAAAGTAGAAGGGAATACACTAGGCTAAAGTGATAGTCAAATAGTTTAAAGGTGTTCCCATGTGAAACAACTCAAGTTCGGTCCGCCTTGATTAGCCCAATGTAAAAAAGAGAGATGAAACGATATGTCACTTCCAGTTTGAGAAAAGTAGTTCAAAATTGAAACCAATAACAAGGAATATCTCAAAAATGCTCAACTCTGCAACAAATATGTATATGACATAAATTGAGTATTTTAATGAAATCGAAAATTTTTGTATAGTAAATTTTTGGCTACAGTTATGCAAAATTCATCCAGAATGAAGAGGTCTTCAGAAGCTATTCCCAGAAAATTCAAGATATACATTTTATTTGTGATGTAAATAGTTTTAATATATGGCATTTTAATCAGAATCATTAAGAGATATTTTTGAGAAAATCAAAATTTTCAAGTCACCCTCCATGGTGTAGTGGTTACCATGCTAACTTCATATATACCCATGGTCGCAGTTCAAACCTGGCAGAAAACGATGGATTTTTTTGGGTGTAAAATCCTTAGCATGGCTTCCTTTGGAAGGACAGTAAAGCCATTGGTCCCGTGTTGTACATTTACAGCACGTAAAAGAACCTCAAGCCTGATAGAGAGGCCTCTGAGCAATCTTTCACACCCAGTATAGAATGGGACACTGAGAACCACAGTAGTTAAAAAGCGTCCATAAATAACATGCTATTCTATTTCAAAATTTTCAAAAATGTTTCCATGTAAAGTGTAGCTTGGGGTGGGGGTGTGGGGAGTTTCTTGAAAATCTTTGTGTTGCTTCCTTGGGAGATAGCAAATTGAAATAGCCAGTTTTTGAGCAGAGACACAGTGAGGTGATACTGACCTGGCTCTTTCTTGACATTGCTAGGAAGCTCCTCATTGTGTGCAGCTGAACTTTCTGGAGCAGGTTCATTAGCCTCCTCCATTCCTCCCCCTCCTGTACCACCACTGCGATGCTTCTGTTCATGTATTGCCATTGTTGAGTATCGAACAAAGGAATATCCACAGCCCGGCCTCACACAGTGGAAGTGTCTGTTCACACGGTTACTGCAAACAAAGTACAGTGTCATTGTAGCTGGTGATCAACAAAAAGGCAACAATAATGGCACAAGAGGAGCACGATGAAACCAATTAGCTAGGGAAAACAAACACTCTGATGTGTTACACTCGCATGACTTTCTCTAGCTGCTCTACAAACAAACTTCTTATAAAATATTATTCTTCTTTCTACACAATGCTAATCGAGATAAACATTAGCAGAATGTTCTTATTACTTACTTCCTTATAAGTAGAAGGGAACTAAAGGAATGGGCTATGCTAAAGTGATAGTCAAATGTTTTAAAAGCTGTTGTTATGCGATTGTCATTGCAAATCGCTTCTTTGCTTCCCCAGGAGTAGAACAAATGAAAAACGGACATTTCCTGTCTGAGAAAAGTATAAGTACTTCACAATTGAAACCAATAACAAGGAATATCTTGGAAACAGTTACCATACAACAAAAAAGTAAAGGACATAAATTGTGTGTTTTGGTGAAATCTACATTATTTGTATAGTAAGCTTATGACTATCTCTTACAGTTTACTAGTTAAGCAAAATTTCTTAAAATTCATCCAGAAAAGTCTACACCGGCTATTCCCAGAAAATTCAAAATATACATTTTATTTGTCAGGTAAATATCTTTAATATACAATATTTTAATCAACATCATTAGAGCCATTTTTCAGAAAATTAAAAATTTCAAAAACTTTTCCATGTAAAGGGCAGTTTGTGGTGGGAGGGATTTTCTTGAAAATCTTTGGTATTTAATGGTCTCTTCGTTTATCAACTATGCACAGACAGACAGACAGACAAATACAGACCTTTTTCTAAAAATGCATTTTTGGACTCAGGGAACCCCTAAACATATTTCCGGTGAAACCTCAACATCAAATTTTGGATGGAATACAATACCTTCTCTATCCACTAAGTACATTATACATGCAGGACGGAGAAAGTAAAAACATGACTGATAAATATAAATAGCACATACAACAACAACAACAACAACAATAATAATAATAATAATAATAATAATAATAATAATAATAATAATAATAATAATGCATGTAAATTAAATTTAAGAAATTAAATAGAGGTCAAAGTGTAAATACATTACACAACATTCTCGCCCACCTCAGTATCTGCCTCTCATTTAACAGGTCACAAGTTTGAATTTCACTTAGGGTGAGTTACCCAGATAAGGTTTTTTTCGGGATTTTCCCTTATCCTGAAAAAAGAAATGTTGAGTAACTTTAAGCTCCATGGACACCAAGAGCATTTCACAGATGTCATTTATGACCAACCAGGTTAAAGGATGTTAAGCTCACAGCAGAAAATTTTCGCATAGGAAGGAAACATTCCATCTCGGGGACTTCCCAGGCATTCAACGTGTTTCGGCATTTAAAAGAAAGATAAAAGCTATGAAAGACCAATCTATTTATGGAGGAGCCAAAACTGACTGAAACAAAAAGGGGAAGAATGACTAGAACTGAAAAAGAAACATGCCTTATCTAACTCATTTATTGTATAACTTTAAAATCTGATGTGTTCCATTCACATCACTTTCTCTGCATCTCTGTAACAAATTATTGTTAAACAGCTTATTCTTCTATCTACTTGATGCTAATCGACAAAAAATTATCAGAAATAGTCTTACTACTTGCTTCTTTGTAAGTAGAAGCGATATAAGGGAGTAGCATAGGTTAAAGTGATAGTCAAATGTTTTAAAAGCTGGTTGCCAAGTGGTTGAAATCTGTTTTAATTCATAGCCAGGAGTTTACAAATTTCCCTGTGAAAAAAGAAAGTATTTAAAATCCAAAACAAATAATAAAGAATATCTCAGAAATTGTAAACTCCATGAAAAAAAAATGTATATGACGTAAATTGAGTGTTTTAATGAGATCAACATTTTTTGTGTAGTAAGTTTCTGTCTATCTCTTACAGTTTGCCAGTTATACAAAATTCATCCAAAATGATAAGATCTTCAGAGGTTATTCCCAGAAAATTCAAGATATATATTTTATTTGACATATATGATATATGATATTTTAATCAAAAGAAAATCAAAATTTTTGAAATTTATTTCCATGTAAAAATTATGGATAAAAGTTAGAGCTCTCATTATATTACTTATGAAAAACATCATCTTGTACTCGGATAAATATGATACTTCATTCGAGGCAGTGAAACTACGAGCTCAATTAAACTGAAGATAATTGACACATTGCTGCCATCCATGCTTGAAACCTGAGCAGCTAAGAGTTGCCAGCCTTAAGGAGAACATGTAAACCTCACCTATGACAAGATGGTAGTCGACAATCCACAGCTCGGTCGAAGAACAAGAAGCCGTCCATGATGTCGATGTTGTCATGGAAGTCTTTGGAGTGCATGATTAGAATGTCTTCACGGTCTGTGACATAGAAACACCGAGGTTGGCTGCAGTGGTAATGTTGGCACCGTGTGTTGAATGGACAGAGTGCATCCGGACAAGGAGTTCCCTCGGGGAATGAGTAGAAGCCCTCCTGGAGCAGATCCAGTCGATGCTGAAATGCATTTACAAATACATCAACTGCCAACTTCCTCAAATTAAAACCCATAAATACAGAAAAGTGGTCCAATATTAAAATTATTAAAACTTGACATTTCGTCCTCAGCTGTGGAGGATATCTTCAGAAATGAATGAGACTGGGCAGGAACGGCTAGCGACTGCAGATTCAAGGAGCAGTGGATGGCAATAGTGCTGTGTTCTGATTGGCCGTTGTGATGGACAGTGTAAGGCAGGAATCCAGGTCTGGTTTAGCTATTAAAATGATTGGGATGTTTGTATATTTCTATGGATTCTCTGACCATTCTGAGGCAGTAATGTTTGGTAGTTGCGAGGACTTCTGTTTTTTTCAAATAAAATGTCGTGTTTGTCCAAGAGGTCAAGTTTTAATTATTTTAAGAATTTTAATATTCAACCACCGGACATATTATATTTTACCAATAACTGACTTATGAGGTTTGCTTACAGGAGTAGAGCTTTTTGAGCTGCCGTCTGGACTAGGGGGTGAGGTGCCTGGTTGTCCTTGTTCATTGTGTATGCCAGAAGGACCTGAGGGTATTACAGAAGGCTTTGGAAGCTTGAAGCTAGTGAAGATAGCCTGAGGAGAATCTATTGCTGCACCGGGAGCCATCGGAAACTAAAAGTAACAAAAACAAAACATCAACATTAATACTGTATACCCTAGATTATTTTTTCTAATCATATACTGAAATGTGTTCATTTACTGTTAAAAATCTATATTGAAATGAAGACCATTTCGATACAGATTTTCACGCTTGCGCGCTGCCCTACTAATGGCTTGCTAATCTGCATAAAATTACAGAGACATCTTATGCATACAATAACCTTTAAGAGTATTTAATTATGTATAAGATTGTAAGAATATATAATTACTTCTTGAATCTAAACTTGTGATATTCCATAAACAAAGCAAAATAGGTGATGACATTGCCATCACAAGAGAAAAGGAAATCAATAACCCAGAGCATGCGCACAAGCTATACTCCAAAGTCAGTTATTCTCCATGCCGTGAATTTATTGTATAGATTTTGGTAGATCTTTTTTGATTTCTGTGGAGGTAAATTGTTAACATTACTCGCCTCCTCTGTTACATCAGGAGGCGTGGAGCTCGACTCTATCACTAGGCCAAAATACCTCAGTGTCCATCTCGCAAATTGTTAACAACCTTACTCGCCTCCTCTGTTATATCAGGAGGCGTGGAGCTCGACTCTATCACTAGGCCAAAATACCTCAGTGTCCATCTCGCAAATTGTTAACAACGTTACTCCCTCCTCTGTTACATCAGGAGGCGTGGAGCTCGACTCTATCACTAGGCCAAAATACCTCAGTGTCCATCTTGTTATATCAGGAGGCGTGGAGCTCGACTCTATCACTAGGCCAAAATACCTCAGTGTCCATCTTGTTACATCAGGAGGCGTGGAGCTCGACTCTATCACTAGGCCAAAATACCTCAGTGTCCATCTTGTTATATCAGGAGGCGTGGAGCTCGACTCTATCACTAGGCCAAAATACCTCAGTGTCCATCTTGTTATATCAGGAGGCGTGGAACTCGACTCTATCACTAGGCCAAAATACCTCAGTGTCCATCTTGTTATATCAGGAGGCGTGGAACTCAACTCTATCACTAGGCCAAAATACCTCAGTGTCCATCTTGTTATATCAGGAGGCGTGGAGCTCGACTCTATCACTAAAATACCTCAGTGTCCATCTTGTTACATCAGGAGGCGTGGAGCTCGACTCTATCACTAAAATACCTCAGTGTCCATCTTGTTATATCAGGAGGCGTGGAGCTCGACTCTATCACTAAAATACCTCAGTGTCCATCTTGTTACATCAGGAGGCGTGGAGCTCGACTCTATCACTAAAATACCTCAGTGTCCATCTTGTTATATCAGGAGGCGTGGAGCTCGACTCTATCACTAAAATACCTCAGTGTCCATCTTGTTACATCAGGAGGCGTGGAGCTCGACTCTATCACTAGGCCAAAATACCTCAGTGTCCATCTTGTTATATCAGGAGGCGTGGAACTCGACTCTATCACTAGGCCAAAATACCTCAGTGTCCATCTTGTTATATCAGGAGGCGTGGAACTCAACTCTATCACTAGGCCAAAATACCTCAGTGTCCATCTTGTTATATCAGGAGGCGTGGAGCTCGACTCTATCACTAAAATACCTCAGTGTCCATCTTGTTACATCAGGAGGCGTGGAGCTCGACTCTATCACTAAAATACCTCAGTGTCCATCTTGTTATATCAGGAGGCGTGGAGCTCGACTCTATCACTAAAATACCTCAGTGTCCATCTTGTTACATCAGGAGGCGTGGAGCTCGACTCTATCACTAGGCCAAAATACCTCAGTGTCCATCTCGCAAATTGTTAACAACGTTACTCCCTCCTCTGTTACATCAGGAGGCGTGGAGCTCGACTCTATCACTAGGCCAAAATACCTCAGTGTCCATCTTGTTATATCAGGAGGTGTGGAGCTCGACTCTATCACTAGGCCAAAATACCTCAGTGTCCATCTCGCAAATCAACTATCACTGTGAATTGAACATTTGTTATTGATGCAAGCGTACAATACGCATATTGGTTGGCAGAGTTCATCTTTCACATGTAGGACGTCTAAATATCTATATGTCGTAGAAAAAATTATGTATGCAACTCTCATATAATGGTAGTCATTAGATTATTTGTGAGGTGTTTCAATGCTCGTGTGGAAACTTATTTCTCACTCGTATCCTAATAACAAAAATCTCTTACAGTGGTTAGGAAGTGCTGAGTTAAAGCAGAAGACAGAGAATTTAACAACCTAGGCTAGGGGTTTGTGGACAACAACAACAACACAAGTTCAGTATACATGACAGCTGTATGCCTGTCAGCAAGCAATGACAAAGTTCCAATTGGAAAGTCAGCATAGGCTATTAGTATTATTACTATGGTCACTTTTGACACTGAAACTTTATAGGTCATAAATTAATCATTTTCTTACTGTAATCTGTAGTGTGATAGAAACACAAGCTAATAAAGCCTGCCTCTGTAGTGTGGAGGTAGCATGTACACCTCACATTCAAAGTTCAAATGTTGGTCAGCATGAGTTATTCACTGTAAGGTTTTTTTCTGAGTTATCCTGAGAAGTGAATGTAAAGTTTTTTTTTTTTTTTTTTTTTTTTTTTTTTGATAGTGTTTAACGCCCACTTTCACTACTTATGGCACCGCAGGCAGTGACACTGATGATACATGAATGAAGATGGAGCACTGGTGAAATGCGATGGTGGGGGAAACTGGAGAAAACCCACCCCAGTGCCACTTTGTCCACCACAAATCTCATATGCAGTTGCTTGGGATCGAACCTGGGAAGTCTAGGTGAGAGGCGAGTGGTCTAACCACTCGGCCACGGCGCGGCCAGAGTAACTTTAAGCTCTATGAACCCTGAGAACATTTGAACATTTTATTGATTTTATTTATCATGTATTATTAATTTCCAGGTTTAAAAAAATAATAACAACAAAAAATAAATAAAGCTAATATAGTTGTAATATAAAATGCACTGGTGCATAGTTGTTAATCATTTTTAATTCCTTTCACATTTTAATTATTTTATTTTGACACAAACATTTTTGGTGTTGTGACTGCCAAAAAGGGGTTTTTATGTTAATGTCATACATCTATGTCCTTTGTATTATTGTAAAGTTGAATGGACCTTTGTTCTATTTATGTGTTGTAAAGGAACCTATGACAAATTTGGCTGTACTGTACAATACAGCAAACTCCTTTGACCATTAATTGAAGACATGCCCAAGTAACCAATTCTTGACAAACTTTGGTTTTTGGAATGAAAAAGCAACACTATTCTAGAGCCATATGTTTACTATTTTCATAGGTTCCCTAACAACTTATGAATAAAGCAAATGCGTCCAATGTTAATCTAAAGTTCAAGTCATTCATAGAGGCTTTACTACCATGCATTACTCTACCATAAGATAAGAAAACCAGAAACATCTGTTGATTACATAGTACATCAAGTTTTGTAATACCACATCACTTACTTTTAAGACATGTTTCTGAAGAGATGTGCGTCATCATAACACTGGTTGTGCTTGTCCCTGGTGGTGGTTAGATCTGACATTCATCCAAGTACCACCACCAGGAACAAGGCCAACACCATGACTGATGAGATGGCAGCCAAATGGCAACTGAAGATGGCTTCAGAAACATGTCTTGCAATTAAAAAAGTAAGTGATGTAGTATTACAAAACTTGACGTCAATGATTAGAACACAATGTCCACTGTTCTAAATTGAGAAATATTGCTTCTGGTCTTATCTTTGATAGATTATTTAAATAGTACAAAAAATGTTACATTTGAAACTGGAGGGATGAGAAATGCAATACGTTCTAAACCAAATACAAATGTGTTTGATATAAACTTACATAGTCGTTCCAAACCTGAAAACAAAAAGAAAAAACTTTATTATAGTTGCTATACTTCACAAACTCATAGTAATACATTGTGTTATTATTACTATTATTTAAAATCAAAGGCAGTTAACAGGCATAAATGAATAAAGAAATAACAATAGGTTCACAACAAACAATAATTACAAATACAACATGTATTTTAATGGAAACATTTACAATTAATGGAAAACTTTCCTGTGCTATGGGAAGAGAAAGAAGCTTGTTTAAGTTTTAACTTCTCATTTTCATTCCCAGGCATATTAAATCCATATTATGCATTTTGGTTGTTTTACTTATGCCATAGCAAAAACCACATGGCAGGAAGGCAACTGTCAGAATTTGGAAATAACGTCAATTCAAGTCTAATATACAGGCTGAGAGGTAAATAAGTATAAATATTTGTATCAGCATTTCAGGACAATATGATGATCCAGTATTTGCAGTTTTTTTTTTTTTTTTTCGTTGTTTTCTAAAATTATTTTTCATGAGAAAAATTTCACAATGGCTATTATTCCTTATCTCAGATATTCAGTTATTTCTTCTGTGCCCTTTTACCTGTGCAACTATCAGGTGGTATGATATGAGGGAAGAATATTGATCCCACTGAAACTTCAGTCTAACATAACCATGCATTTTTGTTTTCATACATTATCTGATTAGGATTCACAATCTATTCAGTGTTCATCTTAGAAATATTGAACACAATGATATTATTATACTTTCTTTAAATTTGGTTTTACTCAACAAAAACATAACTCAAACCAACATGTAAGCATTTATACTTCCATTCTTTAAACTATAAAATCACCCTCATTGCTCATATAAAGGTGAGAAATTAGAATTAAATCTCAACAATTAAAAAAAAAATCTGATGTGTTCCATTCACATGACTTTCTCTACATCTCTGCAACAAATTATTGTTAAAAAGCTAATGCTTCTATTTACTTCATGCTAATCGAGAAAAAATTAGCAGAAAGAGTCTTATTACTTGCTTCCTTGTAAGTAGAAGGGGAATAAGGGAGTACCATAGGTTAAAGTGATAGTCAAAAGCTGGTTGCTATGTGACTGAAGTTTCTTTGTTTGTATGGACAGGAGTTGACAAATTCCCATATGAGAAAAGTAAAAGTTTTTTTTAAAGCTGAGACTAAAAGCAAGGAATATTTTAAAAATGATCAACTCCACGAAAAAATGTATGAAACATAAATTATGTGTTTTAATGTGCTCTACATTTTTTGTGTGGTAAGTTTTTGTTCATCTCTTACTGTTTAGCAGTAATGCAAAATTCTGTAAAATTAATCCAGAATAAAGATGTCTTCAGAGACCATTCCCAGAAAATTCAAGATATACACTTTATTTGTCAGGTAAATATATTTAATATACCACATTTTAATCAAAATCGTTTGAGCCATTTTTGAGAAAATAAAAATTTTTGAAAAAAGTTCCATGTAAAGGGTAGTTGGGGGTGGGGAGATTTTCTTGAAAATCTTCGTGTCGCATCCTTGGAAGATACCAAACTTAAATACCAAGTTTGGTATTCAACAGTCTTTTCATTTTGAGTTATAATGTCCACATACAGACACACACACACACACAGACACACACACACACACACACATACACATGGACCTTTTCCCAAAAATGCTTTTTTGGATTCAGGGGGACCCAAAACATGTATTTCCTGTGAAATCTCGGTATAAAATTTTTGGGTGGAATACAATACCTTTTCTATACACTATGTGTATAGTACGTGTAGAGAAAGTAAAAAACTTTCAAATCAGGAATTATGAGAACTTGTGTCACAGATCCTTTGATATACAGTAATGAATATTCGTGTTAGAAATCGTGATGATACAGTCCCTTGCAGCATTGGGAGATTCCCCAGTTGTGGTGAAAATTAAATATCTGCTAATTCAGCATATATAAAGCCATTCATTGTGGAAGGGAAAGTTTGTGACTGAATTGGTCCCTCATTTCCTCACATGAATGCAGGTCTGTACTGTGCGAGTTGTACTAAACACAGGAGCTGGTGTGACGTATGTAAATACAAGAGAGACATAACGCATGGCTGTACAAAACACATTAGACACTGAAGTTTGTGCTTCATTTATGACAAAGCTATTAGTAAGCAGACAAAATGAGATATAATATACATAATTGTCTACTAAATATCAAATTTTCTATACTTATTCACCTCACATCATATATATTTCTATTAATACATTAAGAAGACTTGTTATAATTGAAAAACCAGATAGGAACACCATCTTTTAATATGAGGATGAAGAAGCAAATGAATCTGACTCAAGCAAACAATGTTATCTTGCTCTTATGGGAATGCAAAACACTTTTTAGACATACTTGATATTTGGAATCTATAGGGTCATTAAATTATAAGGTCGCGGCCTTTCTCCACTGCGCAAGAGTTCCAAGAGTCACTGTCAAAGGCACACTAAAATACGTATCTTAAGATAAATTACAGAAATGTTGACCTTGTGTCGCCAACACTCATCTAAGCTTAACAGCAGGAATCCTTATCACTAAGTTTCTGTAGATTTCTGCTGCTCTTTAACTTGTTCTACTGCCTGTTTGGGAGCAGATGGTCAGTATTTATTTAAGGTAAGGACTCCAGTGAGTCTCATGCAGTGGAGAGAGGTCACGGCAGGGGTTATCTCATAATTTAACCACCTTATTTTGAAAAATCAACATTTTTCCAGGTTATAATACTACATGGTGCGCACCTCTATAACTCTGTTTTTGGGCGGACGACCTCTCTTCCGACGAAACATTCCTTCAATAGAGGTAGCGAGATGTGTCATGGTTAGAGGATCTTTAGTGAGACTCAGTTTACGTGAATACTCGTGCATCTTGTAGTGGTCCAGTCGACGGAATGGTTTGTCTGATGGCAGGATAACCTCTCTACAGTTATCCTGTAACAAGCAACAAAATAACGTTATGATAACAACAATTTTAATGAAAGTGTGTTTTGGAACAGTGATATGTATGAATGGAATATTTAAACTGAGTTGGCTTTATAATACTTAAGTATCACTTACGTATAATTTTTCCAGACTGGTTTCGAAGCCATTTGGGCTTCATTGTTGATGGTTTCCAACTGAATTTCCACAGGGTCTTCTATGTTGAGGTGGGACAGTCCCTGGTGGCTGAGTGACGAACCTCAACAATATATTTTGTGGCGGCAATTCAAAGTTGAATATGTGGAATTGGTTTTTAATGATATAGATTTTTTCTCAAGCTCTGCTGCAGGTCTAATAAGGTGTATGTTAGGTACTATTTCATGGTTAGTAGACCAAAAGTGGTGTGCAATGGCTGATTTGTCACTTTGTTTGTATTTTACTGTTCTCAAGTCTTGATTCAAGGTGTCTTTTTGTTTTACAAATTTGTTGCAATCTACGCATTTATTCTGTAGATTCCTTATCACCCAATAAGTTCAGCCTACAAAAAATACTCTGTAACAACCAAAAAGACCAAATCCCAGAACATAAAAAATCAGGAATCTACAGAATAAATTGCGTAGATTGCAACAAATTTGTAAAACAAAAAGAGACCTTGAAACAAGACTTGAGAATAGTAAAATACAAACAAAGTGACAAATCAGCTGTTGCACACCACTTTTGGTCTACTAACCATGAAATAACATACACCTTATAAAACCTGCAGCAGAGCTTGACGTCTGGGAGAAAATCCATATCATTAAAAACCAATGCCACGTATTCAACTTTGAATTGCCGCCACAAAATATATTATGGAGGTTCGTCACTCAGCCACCAGGGACCGCCACACCTCAACATAGAACACCCTGTGGAAATTCAGTTGGAAACCATTGACAATGATGCCCACATGGCTTCGAAACCAGTCTGGAACAATTATATGTAAGCGACACTTAAGTGTTACAAAGCCAACTCAAAAATATTCTTCTAAGTTTATGATGTTTTACAATTACTGTGTTTCCATAGATTGAGATAAATCAGTGTGCATATCTCATATTGAATACTGCATGGAAATGTAGAGGAAAGTGTGATCAAAGCAAAGCTTTGCTGCATAGAAACACCTCCTATTCAAATTATATTGAAAACCCCAAAGATGCAACAGGCTGCACATTTGTATTTTCTTTACTTCAATAAACTTGCCAGGGCCTAGTGTAACAAAACACACATCACAGTCATTTTTCTTCTTTCCATAATCTTAAGATTCATTCCTCTCAAAAACATTCACTAATGTAAAAGCCAGCATAATTAGTGTGCATCTTTTCTTGGGCACTCAGATCCCATGTTTTCACTCAGCAGTTTTTACGCAATTTCAGAAGCAGAGCAGAGCAAAAACACAGTTATGAAGTACACTATACAGCCAGATATCTAGTGGCTTCAATACTAAGGTTTTACTGTGTCTGTAGATCCCAGAGTTCACATGTTTTGTTTAGTTTGCAGTAATTAGATAACCTATCCAGCATAGTGGCTGACAACCTCAAAGAAACAAACTTTCTTTGGTTCAAGAAGAATGTGGAAAACAACTGCAGGTGCTAAAGCCTATTCAGCCTTAAGCTTATCCTCATGACTAGTGCACCATTATAATATAGCTTTCCAGCATTTGCACCAGAAATGCTGTCATATTTTCACAATCACGCTACATATTGTAATGTAAAACAAACAGCAGCCTTATTCCGACAACGTAAATGTTCTGCCAGGTACAGAAAATAAATAACTTGTTTATTTGTGGCTGTATTCGTGTGAGCTGCTTTGATCAACAACACTTCTTCTTCCTTTGTTACATGTAGCACTTAGCAACTGTTGCTAGCTCATTTTAAAAAAGAAATTGTGCACTGTAACGTGAACTACATTCTTCACAAAATTGCCACATTCTTGTATCGCGTATCTCACATGCATTCTTTTCTTCCCCGAGTGTAACCACTTTTTATGAATAAGATTTCTCATTGCGAGCGCTGTTCATATTTGCAGCCAAAACACCGGTGAACTCAGATGTTAACTTCAGAACTTCTTTCGCGGGAAGTGTTGAGTATTTTTCTCTCACCAAAACTTGCAATAAACATTCAACATTATAGCTTTTACACCACTAGTCAACAGTTTACCATGGTACAAATCAATGTTAATTTAACTCTTAGGTATTTGTATACAATATTATACAACTTAAGAATAAATTCTTCTGTAATTCAGATTGTTAGCATGTGATTACATTCTTGCGTGCACTGACCACGTAGATCTGTTTTGGTGCAAATCAACCTAAAAGTGAATAGAGCTAGCTTCCCTCTAAAACTGGTGCCCAAGGAAAGGTGAGCAGTTACAATGAAAGGCATGGTGTACGTACCCAAGTGCAGTGATAGTGCTTCTCCTTGCCCTGATAAGGACAGTCCTCCTCGCACTGGCCATCCTGTCCTGCCTCCGCTGTCATGTAGAACGCCTCGCTCACCTGCTCCTGGTGTTCGTGGTTACGAGCATGTTCCCGTACACCTTCCATAGACCTGAACATCATCTCGCAGCCCTCCGCCATGCAGTGGAAGTGTTCCTTAAACAGCATCTCGCACTGGCCACCACCTGCACACTTGTCCGTGGGTAGAAACCTCGCCAGGTACTTCTGCCAGAAGTCCTCCCCACCCCACGTGGGCGTCGTGTTTATAGGAGGGCCTGCAGAGTTCACTTCGCCACTCAGGTCCATGGCCGTCTGGTCAGGAGGTGCACTCGGGGGCATCAAGTAACTAGGGTGCCCTACCCCACTGCTCAGACCTTCCATACCTGACATCACAATAAGAGATGCTGCATGTATTTATTTGCCTTTATGTATCATATTATTTGTTGCTTTATATCCAAATGCATATTCAGTTTTTACTTTCTCTACATGGACTATGAGCATAGTGCATAGAGAAGGTATTGTATTCCATGTCGAGATTTCACCAGAAATATGTTTTGAATCCCCTGAGTAAACAAAAAAAAGGATTTTTTCTCTATGTGTCTGTGGACAGCATGGCTTAAAATGAAAAGTCAGTTAAATACCACCCCAACTTCCTTTACACGGAACATTTGTCAAAAATGTTGATTTTCTCAAAATGGCTTCAACGATTCCAATGTTTGAAATCTTTTCCATATAAAGGGTAGTTGCGGGTGGGGGAATTTTCTTGAAAATCTTCGTGCCACATTCTTGGGAGATACTGAACTTAAATATCAAGTTCGGTATTTAACAGACTTTTTGTTTTTTTAGCAATGCTGTGCATGCACACATGAATCTTTTTCTAAAAATGTTTTTCTTTTCAAATTCAGGTCTCAAAAGATGTATTTCCAGTGAAATCTTGGTATCAATTTTTGGGTGCAATACAATATTTCTTCTATGTACGTAGAATAACAATTTTCTAACAGTCAGTAATTGCTTTCAAATGTTGTACAATATTACCATTGCCTATTGAATTTGTTATTTCATATTAAAGCAATATTAGAGAATAGTTACCTGCTAGAGCATGGCTGAACTTTGTCGATGGGAATGGTGGAGGGGGAATGGGTGATGATCTGTCAGCAGCTGCTGACATCTCTCCATTGCTGTGAGGTGGGTTTGAGTCCTGTCCACCACTTAAGGCCAGCGCATTTAATGAGCTGGGTCCTTGCTGGATGACAGATGTTGGCATTGAGGGTCCCAGAGAACTGTCAGAATGTTGACTCAGCTAAAATAAACAAACAAAACAACATGTGTGCATCAGTTTCATTCACATCAGTAAGGACACCATTTTATTTATTTATTGCATCCAACAAATCCAATTTACGATACAAATATACAGTTGAACCTGCTTTATACATAACCCACTTGTAAGTAATTTGCATTTATACTAAAATTTTCAGAATACAACTGAGTTTTACGTAATTATCCTGAGCATATGGCAAACACTATCTTAAAAGAAACTCGAGGATGTTTTCCTTATCTCTGTTGACAAAGATGCAAGCTGAGCAAGCGGCTTTCGGCCTCAGAAACAAAAGACAATAATACGTTTGCTGGTAGAGCACGATAATGTAGCAACAAATGAGAAGTAAAGATAAAAAATGTTTGGTATCTGGTGTTTATTGTTAAACAGCGGTTTGTCTTTCAGTAGTCAGTTGCTTTTAATCAGCCTTGGAGATCAGAAAGTGAAATTCATACGAGAGGTGGAGCTTAATCCACACAAAACCAAAACCCAAGGGTGCAAATGTCGATACCTTTGTGCATTTTGATGACAATCTAGCTGTGTGTGGTGAACTACAGGATGAGGACATTGTTGCTGACCAGCTTCACAGTAATGTGGGTGACGACTCAAATCTTGAAATGCCTAAGGTGAGTGAAATGTTAAGTGCTAAAAGTGCTAGTGAAAAAGCTCTAAATTCATCAATAAGTTTGCAAAATGAGGTTTATGCGCTTAGTGCAAGAAAAGTGAAACAAGCTAAATTAACTCATTTCTTTAAAGCAGGACCAAGTTTAAAATAATGTTTTCTTCGTATATATCTTTGTTGTTTGTAAAATTTCACACATGTAGGCCCACTGTATTGCCTTTTTTTGTTTTAATATATATGATGGATTATCAAAATCTCCGTTGCAAGTAATTCTGAGTTAAAAGTAATCTTCCCTCATTCCCTTGATATATGCGTAAATCAGGTTCAACTGTACTAACAACACAAGAATATGCAAGTTTTGCACCTCCTGCTTTACTGGCAGGAATTCGTTTATTTTTTTCTTAAATTTATTAGGGTTACAAATATTTATTAGGTGCTGTAGAAGACAATTGTTAAACCATTTTATTTAGAACATATTAGAAACAATTTATTTCTGTGCCTGCCACCATTTAGCTTATTTTTCTTCTTGTTTCGTGAGAGTGAATTTCTGCATTTGTTGTGAACTTATTTAATTTTTTTTTTCTTTTTTTTAAAGCTGGTTGGTCATATCGGACGATGAATGACTTTGATGAAATGATGCTCAAATGATCTTGGGAGCTAAAAATGACTCAATATTCATCTTCTCAGGATAAGGGCAAAACCTTATGCAAGTAACTCACACTACTACCACACTACCCAGGGGGCTTACATAATCATACAAATTAAGATATGTTTGATGTACCTATACATGGGACTGGTAGAATAATTGCAACTTTCCGCCGCTGAGGCATTCTTATAGCCCTCTTTAGCCATTTTAGTAGCAATCACCATTTCACCGTCATCCAAATTGTCAATCATGATCTAATTGTGACGCACTTTTCATACGTTTTGTGAACTTTCTATGCGAAAGCCATAGGTAAAGGTTTTCTGGAGCATTTTACACTCCAAAGCGAGAAATTAGCTCCAAATTTAATTCCCCTAGACAGTGTTTATGTTGGTTGAAAAAATGGCGTTGTCTAGCCAAAGGTTACGAATCAAAGAGGAAATAAGAGCTGCAGTTCATGATGTATTACAAGAAAGCAAGCGATTTTGAATTTTCAGACCTTAATGGTGTTTCTGACATCAACGTAAGAGCAATGAAAGTGCATCTGATAACGACCCTTATACGTACAAATAATCAGTATACTTATAAAATGAGTTTTATTGGTTATTTTAGGATTTTTTTCTTCAAAATTTTCTTATGTTTCTAATTTTTTATAAATTTTGAAGAGAGTTCTCATCTATAAAATACATATAATACAATAGAAAAATGAGTTCACTAAAAATTAAAAAGAATTAGTTGCCTATGTTATTTGGTACTCATTTTATTACTAATAATTTAAAACTCTGCCTGCTCTAAAATTACTTGGCTCTTTTCAGACAGCATTTTGCTATTCGCACTGGCACTAAAAGAGTTAAATATGCTTATGCTATTTATGGAATTTGCTTAGTATTACAGCATATATTATCAGATGAGGATCTTCCCTCTGTCAAAAGGTTGCAACATAACTGTTATCACGTATCATGTCAAGGTTATACACATTATAATAGACACATGGACCCAATGAAAACCACAAACCTGTTCATTAAAGGCATGAAGCATATTGGGGCTGAGCTGAGGAGCCTGTGGTCCGCTGTCACCTGCACCAGCAAAGCTCTTCATCATGCTCTGAGCCAGTTTGAACTTGCGATATGCCATCTCAGAGTCCTGACGCTCGTGCTTGCGCTTGTGACTGAACAACTGCCCACTAGAGTGCAGCACATAGTTGCAGCCCGTACGTATACAGTGGATATGGTTACACACCCTGGAGAAGCGACAGCTCTCAAAGGGACAGGCTTCGTGTTTCATGAACTTCTTGAAGCCATCTCGACTCAACTGCTCATCCTTGATATGATATGTTTTGTGTTTTTCTAAAAGTAAAAACATCGCAGTATTATAAGTGTAAAAAGAAGCCAGTAACAGTGAAGTAACACAAATATTAATAAATAACTAATAATTGTAACAATTCTTCACTTGTCTTTTGAAATCCAAGGACTAGTTTCGCAATAAAATGGTCTATTGCATCGTCAGCTCATTTTCTTTTTGATCTTGTTTATTTACGTTGCTACGGTTACTGCTACTAGGTGAATTGCTAACTACTGGAATCAAAACAAATTTGGTGAGAGAGGCAATTGCTGGTATATCAAAATTCATTGTATGGTTTTTATACTTTAATATAAATATGGACCCATAGATTTAACACATTGAAGCCCAGACATTTCTTTAGTTGGAGCGCCAAGAAACCCAGGGTTTTTATGCTATTATTTACAGTACATCAATCAAATCTGCCAAAAAGTATTGGCACAATCTAAAAGTATGTATGGTATTCAAGCATTTCTCAACAAGTAAGAAACGAGTCATAACTTCCATATTAATATTTTATTTTAAATTTTCAAGAAGTATCAAATATGAGTTTGAAAAATCTGTGTAAAGCTGCTTACACTATATTTATTGAAAGTTTGAAAAACTCTCCCTCGGAATCATAATTTTCCAGACCTTCATTTGTATATTGAATTTCTGCTCCAGTTCACAGAAATCAAAAATGCAGCATTTTAACATTTAAGAACACAAAACGTAACAAACAGATCACCACCTTCAAAGAAAAGGTGGACTACCTGAGAGCAACCAATATTATTAACTCTCCTAAAATTCCTAATAGTTGACTAAAGCAAGGCAGATCGCAGCACAAACTAGACAAATAAACGATAATATGTTCTTTGCCGATTAGCCCAAGACCGGGTTAAGGTCATGGAATTGCATTAAAAGCATTAGAAATACCTGCCCGAGCTATACTCGGGTGTGGGTCTCATGAACATTTTGCATGCCCGAGCTATACTCGGGTGTGGGTCTCATGAACATTTTGCATGCCCGAGCTATACTCGGGTGTGGGTCTCATGAACATTTTGCATGGCCGAGCTATACTCAGGTATGGTTCTCATGAACATTTTGCATGGCTGAGCTATACTCAGCTGTGGTTCTCATGAAATTTTGCATGCCCGAGCTATACTCGGGTGTGGGTCTCATGAACATTGCGCATGGCTGAGCTATACTTGAGTGTGGTTCTCATGAACATTTCGCATGGCTGAGCTATACTTGGGCTTGGGCTTGGGCTTGGGCTTCAACGTGCTAATGGTTTGGGAGAAGATATTTATATTAAAGAATAAAAATCATTCAATGAATTTTGATATACCACCAATTGATTGCTGTAGTTAGCAATCCAACTACTAGCAGTAACCGTAACACTGTAAATAAACAAGATCAACAACAAACTGATGATGCAATAGACCATTTTATTGCAAAAGTAATCCTTAGATTCCAAAAAAATAAGTGGAGAATTGTTACAATTATTAATTATTATATTAATATCACAATATTAAATACATTGCAGAGTCTTAAATTGCATATTACATTTTAGGTTCTAAAAATAAAGCAGCAGCACTGACAAAATAACACTTTATTTTGCTGAGTCAATTAATTACTTAGGATTTTTGCCAGAACATGTTTCGAAGGACTATTTCCCTTCATTTTCATTTTTGATACATTTTCTAGAAAAACTCCTGAGTGTTGTATAGTGTAATTAATCAACTCGTCAAATTAAATGATTATGACAACACTGTTTCCAAATTTCCTTGATAAGAAAAAGACCACTTTTATTGTCACAAATAAACCTTTATGTAATTTATTCTTAATTTTGTAATGATGGTATCCAAATTTAGGATGTATAAACAAATTTTGTTTTCATTTACAAAGGCGTATCTCTGATTCCTTTAAGGGAGGGGGAGAGGTACACCAGATGGTTTGATGGTCTCCCAAGAGTATTTTTAAAAGAAAAATATTGGAGGAGCATATTTTAAAAGAAGCACAATAAATGTACACATGTAATACTGAGCTAAAAAAACACATATTTTCATCAAAATAGTCCCTTGAAGTCTTTGAATTAAAAATATGAACTCTACCTATTCTGCTGCAATTATAACAAAAACTTACGTTCTTCTATCCTCTTAATACTAATCAACATAAATAGTTTTGTTACTTAGTTTCTCATAAGAGGGAAAATAAGGAAATAGACTAGGCTAAGTGGAATCAAGTCACTAAGTGATTGAAATTTGGTCAGGACTAAAAGAAACAAAACAACAACAGGAATAATTCCTGTTTGAGAAGCATATAAGCATTTTAAAGTTGAAACCAATAACTAGGAATATTTCAGGAATGGTTACTCTACAACAGTAATTTAAAAATAAATGCATATTTTAATGAGATCTACATTTTTTGTATAGTAAGTTTTTGTCTATCTCTTACGGTTTACCAGTTATACAAAAATCCTCCAGAATAAAGACTATTCCCAGAAAATCCCAGATATATATTTTATTTACCTTTTAAATATTTTTAATATATAGTACTTTAACCGAAATCATTAGAGCCATTTTCAAGAAAAATCTAAATCTTTGGAAAAAAAATGGGCAGTATTTTTTGTGGGCAATATTTACGGAAAATCTTTGTACCAAAACCTTGCAACATACTGAACTAAGTTTGATACTTAAACTTTGCTTTTTGAATTATGCTGTTCACAGACACACATATTGTTTTTAAATTCAAGGTAACTCAAAACATATATTTGTGGTGAAATGCTGCTACCAAGTTTTTGGGTAGAATACAATACCTTCCTTAGCATTCCTACAGACATGTGATACTGTTTATTTATTTGATATGTGCTAGTGTGTTTCAATGCCCTCTTACCCATATCAGCCTTGTTCTTGAAGGTGTACTTGCAGTTGTCCCTGCGACAGTGGAAGTGCGTCGTGCGCTGCCCAAAGAAGGAGCAGTACGCAGCCCCACACTCCTCCGTGGCCCGGAACCTCTGGAAACCTTCCTGGATGATGGCAGAGTCCTTGCGATGGTAGTTGGCATGCATCTGCACATCTGATGTGCTAATGTACACCTTGTCACAGCCCTCCTGAAAACATTACTCTCTGCAATCTCTGCTTTTGGCAATGTCCCCTCCATCAATCAAATGGAGGATTAAATAGTTTAATGTCCTTTAACTGGTTGGTCATATCCGACGATGAATGAAATTGGTGAAATTATACTCAAATGATCTCGGGATCCATGGAGCTTAAAGTTATTTTAACCTGGTTGGTCATATCGGACGATGAATGAAATTGATGAAATGATACTCAAATGATCTCGAGGTCATTGAAGCTTAAAATTACTTTAACCTGGTTGGTCATATCGGACGATGAATGAAATTTGTGAAATGATACTCAAATGATCTCGGGATGCATGGAGCTTAAAGTTACTTTAACCTGGTTGGTCATATCGGACGATGAATGAAATTTGTGAAATGATACTCAAATGATCTCGGGATCCATGGAGCTTAAAGTTACTTTAACCTGGTTGGTCATATCGGACGATGAATGAAATTGATGAAATGATACTCAAATGATCTCGAGGTCATTGAAGCTTAAAATTACTTTAACCTGGTTGGTCATATCGGACGATGAATGAAATTGGTGAAATGATACTCAAATGATCTCGGGATGCATGGAGCTTAAAGTTACTTTAACCTGGTTGGTCATATCGGACGATGAATGAAATTGGTGAAATTATACTCAAATGATCTCGAGGTCATTGAAGCTTAAAGTTACTTTAACCTGGTTGGTCATATCGGACGATGAATGAAATTGGTGAAATGATACTCAAATGATCTCGGGGTCCATGGAGCTTAAAGTTACTTTAACCTGGTTGGTCATATCGGACGATGAATGAAATTGGTGAAATGATACTCAAATGATATCGGGGTCCATGGAGCTTAAAGTTACTTTAACCTGGTTGGTCATATCGGACGATGAATGAAATTGGTGAAATGATACTCAAATGATCTCGGGGTCCATGGAGCTTAAAGTTACTTTAACCTGGTTGGTCATATCGGACGATGAATGAAATTGGTGAAATGATACTCAAATGATATCGGGGTCCATGGAGCTTAAAGTTACTTGACATTCATCTTCTCAGCATAAGGGGGAAAAAAAAAACTTATCAGGGTAACTCACCCTAAGCCAGATTTGAACTCACGACCTGTTGAGTGTGCAGTAGATGCGCTACCACCACACCACCCAGGCGGGTTGATGAAATCTTGATTATCATTGGTGCAAAATTATTACACAAAATATGTTAAGTGTTACGTCTGCATGATTTTCTCTGCACACTGTATCTTATTTCTCCATCTACTTTATGTTAATCACGATAAACATTTACAGAACTAGGTGTATTCTAGGCTAGCTGTGAAGCCCAGAAAATTTAACAAACCACAATTTGTTTTAAATATAGAAATAGCAAAGAATTTCTAAAATATTTAACAAATATGTCAGTATTCACACTTGAGCTTTAATTACTTTATTGTTCTAACTTTATGAACGCATCGCATGGGAAAAAATTTGATTTTTAAAAATTCCAATAGCCTGTAAAATTTTGAGATCACAGCAGTAAGCAACATCATTAAGTTTACCACCAGATAGCAGCAGTTGGAAGCTCAGAAGATTGAGGAGGATACGAAGATAAGGAGGAAGCATAGGATAACAAGAAAAAAAGGATGATATGGAGGAAAAGAGTAAAGAAGAAGAGGATCAAACGGACAATGAAAAAGTGGAGCATAAGGAGAATGAGGAGTAGGATCAGGAGAAATAGAACAATAAGAGGGATTAAGGAGGTGGTGGAGGAAGCAAAGGACAAAGAGGAGGAGGAAGCAGAGCATAAAGAGGAGGATAAGGAGAAAGAGGAGAATCAGAGGGTTTATGAGGAGGAGGAGGATAAGGAGAAAGAGGAGAATCAGAGGGATTATGAGGAGGTGCTGGAGGAGGAGGATAAGGAGAAAGAGGAGAATCAGAGGGATTATGAGGAGGTGCTGGAGGAGGAGGATAAGGAGAAAGAGGAGAATCAGAGGGATTATGAGGAGGTGCTGGAGGAGGAGGATAAGGAGAAAGAGGAGAATCAGAGGGATTATGAGGAGGTGCAGGAGGAGGAGGATAAGGAGAAAGAGGAGAATCAGAGGGATTATGAGGAGGTGCAGGAGGATAAGACCAAACAGGAGAATCAGAGGGATTATGAAGAGGATAAGGAGAAAGAGGAGAATCAGAGGGATTATGAGGAGGTGCAGGAGGAGGATAAGGAGAAAGAGGAGAATCAGAGGGATTATGAGGAGGTGCAGGAGGAGGAGGAGGAGGAGGAGGAGGAGGAGGAGGAGGAGGAGGAGAAAGAGGAGAATCAGAGGGATTATGAGGAGGTGCAGGAGGAGGATAAGGAGAAAGAGGAGAATCAGAGGGATTATGAGGAGGTGCAGGAGGAGGAGGAGGAGGAGGAGGAGGAGGAGGAGGAGGATAAGGAGAAAGAGGAGAATCAGAGGGATTATGAGGAGGTGCAGGAGGAGGATAAGGAGAAAGAGGAGAATCAGAGGGATTATGAGGAGGTGCAGGAGGAGGAGGAGGAGGAGGAGGAGGAGAAAGAGGAGAATCAGAGGGATTATGAGGAGGTGCAGGAGGAGGAGGAGGAGGAGGAGGAGAAAGAGGAGAATCAGAGGGATTATGAGGAGGTGCAGGAGGAGGAGGGATTATAGCAGAACTGTGACCCACCTTGATGCAGTGGTAGTGTGTCTGCTTCCTGTTGTGGCTGCAGCCCCTGTACCTGTCAGAACAGTCATCCATGGGCGAGTACCTCATGAAGCCATGCTGCAAGGACTCGTCCCTCTTCTTGTGCCACTTGAAGTGTCTGATCATCTCCTCCTTCTTCACGAACACCCGCGAGTTGCAGTCCAGGCAGTGGAAGTGCTCCCTAAAACATTCAAGTCCCAGATTAAACCCTCTCATCCTCACCAAAAGTCGTCCACAATTCTTCATTTTCATGTCGTTATCTTTTCTTCATCGGCCATGTAAACAAATCAGAATGTATTCTTCCGCGAGCGCACGTGTACGCACCACGTGGTGCTAAGCTGTCGAACAATTGTAAAACCGTGTACCTAAGTTTGTCAGGAGAAGAAATAGCTACCTACAGATATTGGATACCTCTAGTAAATGTAGAATAAATAAAACAGGAGTCAAGTCATCATATATTCAGTACGAAATGTAAAATTATAAAATGCACACATATTGTTTTACTGTTTCCACACAAACATCACTGCAACAGTTTTTATTTTCATGGAACTGCTTCAAGATACGAGTCATTTGCAATAGAACTATGACAGAGCTTGGTGAACAACGAGAATGTTCACCATTCCCTTCAAATTGTACTTTCTTTGTTCTTCCCGACCAATTTGTGATATACATTAACTGCACTTTTGGCTGTCACTTGTTTAAAAGCTGTTTACACAAAATGTCGCACCTTGGCTAATTTAAAAGTTTTGCACACTTTAAGCTGGTTTCAGAAACACCAGTAAATTCTGCCGTTAAACTAAGAATATGGTTTCATGAAAAAGCAAGGTACTTTTCGCAAAGCTTATATATACACTATATTTTTTTCCTTGGATAGCTACAATCACACTAAAACATTCAATGCTAAAGCCTGGATTTGAACCAGGATTTCCTGGTCTCTAGCCGGTTGCTCTACCATTGAGCTACCATAGCTACATGGCGGCAAAGCATTGAATTTCTCAACTGACTCGCATGTTTCCTGGTAAACCACAAGGTGATCTCAAATTGTTTTGAGATGACAACCCCAATTGCGACTTACAATGTTGTAAGTACTTTAAGTCCCAGGATTCATAGTATAGCCAACTAGGTATTATAGTCAATTAGTATGCATTTAACTGTTTTTTACTTTCTCCATACGCACTATGTACATAGTGTATAAAGTATTGCACTCCACCAAAAAATTTGATACCGAGATTTCACCGGAAATATATGTTTTAGGGTCCCCAATATCCAAAAAAAGCATTTTAAAAGGTCCGTGTGTGTGTGTGTCCGTGTGTCTGTGAACACGATAACTCAAAAACGAAAAGTAGGTAAAATACCAAACTTGGTATTTAAGTTAAATATATACCAGGGATGCGACACGAAGATTTTGAGAAAAATCCCCCACCCCCAACTACCCTTTACATGGAACTTTTTTCGAAAATTTTTATTTTCTCAAAAATGGCTCTTAACGATTTTGATTAAAATTTTGTATATTAAAGATATTTACCTGACAAATAAAATGTATATCTTGAATTTTCTGGGAATAGCCTCTGAAGAGTAGTTTATTCTGGATGAATTTTACTGAATTTTGAATAACTGCTAAACCGTAAGAGATGGACAAAAACTTACTACACAAAAAATGTAGAACACATTAAAACACACAATTTATGTTATATACATTTTTTTCGTGGAGTTCGTCGTTTTTGTGACATTCCTTATTTTTGGTTTCTGCTATGAAAAACGTATACTTTTCTCATATTTTAACTTGTCAACTCCTATCCATATGGACAAAGGAGCTACATAGACATAGCAACCAGCTTTTGACTATCACTTTAACCTACGGTTTCCCTTATTTCGCTCCTACTTACAAGGAAGCGAGTAATCAGACTATTTCTACTATTTTTTTCTGATTAGCATAAAGTAAATAGAAGTATAAGCTTTTTAAGAATTATTTGTTGCAGGGATATGGAGAAAGTGATGTGAATGGTGCACAGATTTTTTCCTATGCTATAAATCATGGGACTTAAGTACTTACAACATTGTAAGTCACCATTGGGGTTGTCATCTCAAAACAATTTGACATCACCTTGTGATTTACTGAGAAACATGCGAGTCAGTTGAGAAATTCAATGCTATGCTGGCACATTACCATGGTAGCTCAGTGGCAGAGCAACCAGCTAGAGAGCGGGAGATCCGTGGTTCAAATCCCAGCTATGACATTGAATTTTTCAGTCTGACTCTATCTATCCAACTCCTGTCCTACACATGGCTAGAGACCGGGAGATCCATGGTTCAAATCCTAGCTATGACATTGAATTTTTCAGTCTGACTCTACTTATCTAACTCCTGTCCTACACACGGCTAGAGATAAGGAGATCCGTGGTTCAAATCCCGGGTATGACATTGAATTTTTCAGTCTGATTCTACCTATCCAACTCCAGTCCTACTCACGGCTAGAGACCAGGAGATCCGTGGTTCAAATCCCGGCTATGGCATTGAATTTTTCAGTCTGACTCTACCTATCCAACTCCTGTCCTAAACACGGCTAGAGACCGGGAGATCCGTGGTTCAAATCCCAGCTATGACATTGAATTTTTTCAGTCTGACTCTACCTATGCAATATAATGAATACCAATTCTTTCCTTGCTTATGTTTCTCTACACTGGCATTACACCATTACTTGCCGTTGAACTGCACCACGGATATAAAGATACAATGCTTAAATGATCAATAAATGTTGTTCCTTACTTATTCACGGCATTTTATTTAGACAATATTGCATAGTATTTCTGTAATCTGAGACAGTATATGTCATGCTACGGGGTTAACACAAATATCAATTATATTAAGAAGGGACAAATATATACATCGAAAATGGCTAGGGAATAAATCTTGTAAAACACGTCTAAGAAGGCAAGGCCAAACACTTATGACAGTACCGTTAAGGGCAGGGGGTGGATATAACAAAGAAAACATAGCTGGTCGAGCGACACTTTTGCACTAGCTATGGAACATTCGCGAAGGTAAGACGTGATATTGGAGCCGAACGGAAATAGTGTTTATTTAATACTTGGTGCCCGCCCCCGGCCCCGCACGGGCCGTGTACCTAAAGAAAAACACTCGCACAAAATCTTCCGTTTACTGTATGATCATGCCATGAAATATAAGTACAATTTAATCATTTGACAACACTTTATTGTAATGTACAATTTTCATTACGGAGAGAAAAAAATAGCTTGGCATAATGATAGTAGTAGCCGCGCCGTGGCCGAGTGGTTAGACTACTCGCCTCCTTCCTAGACGGCTCGGGTTCGATCCCAAGCGACATGTGAGATTTGTGGTGGACAAAGCCGGCGCAGGGTCGAGTTTTCTCCGGGTTCTCCGGTTTCCCCAGCCATCGCATTCCATCGGTGCTCCATCTTCATTCACCTGCGGTGCCACAAGTAGTTAAAGCGGTCGTTAAACACTACCAAAAAAAGTGATGGTAGCGCATCCATAGCGTGGCGGGTAAACGCTGGCACAGGTAATGAATTACACTAAGGAAAAAGTCACAAAGTAACATTCATGCTTCTTCCGAATCTCTTTCTTTCCTTTACTCCTAATGTTTTCCACCTCTTTCTTTATTTTCTTCTATCTCAAAACAGCCATTTCTAAGGCTAAAAATGACATAACTAAAGAGCAAGCAGATCTGCTTGGGCAGTTGATAAGCTTTTATTTGATGATAGCTTTGTGTGTTTTAAATTTCTCCATTTAACCCAAATTATAACCTGATCAAATGTATTAAGAGCACCGCAACTGTACTATGATGGTGACGCGGATATCTTCATGTACCACATAACGTCAAATAACCAACATCTGCAATAAAAAATTAAACCTAAAACGGATCCCGTTATTTCTCCGCCATTTTCAGATACCAAGAAGGGTTAATGGTTATGTGCATTGTTTATAACTTGTTCATTTTAAAGAATTATAACAAAAATATACTTATTTCTTTATTTAAGCGATGTGACCAAGGGAACGACGGTTAATACATAAGAAATATATTTGATTTACACAGTTATCTTGCGTCATTGTCTCCATAACAGGATGCATTCCCTTAGAATTGAAGACGAAAAATAGAGCAGTAGGAACTACGGCCATCTGGTGGCAAATAACAAGTACATATTTTAGGTATTCGTCGCTAGGAAAGCTTTTTTATTTTAAACGATAGGAATAAGGAAAGGACAGTTAATAAATGAAAATATATTTTAATTTCACAGCTGCATTATCTCATCTCGATAAACTGTTGCGTTACTTTAACATTAGATAGGGAGGAAAAATATTACTATAGCCATCTAGTGACAATTAAAATAAGTACTTACTCTAGGTGTTCGTCGTCAGGAAAGCTTCTTTGCTTCTTTATTTTAAACGATAGGAGTAAAGAAAGGACGGTTAATACGTAAAAATGTATTTGAATTTCACTGCTGCGTTGTGTCAATGTCTTGATAAATTGGCGCGTTGTCTTAACATCGAATGGGAAGGGAAATATAAAGCAGTACCACGACCATTTAGCAACAAATGACTTGTACCACTGCAATCTGGCGGCCATTAACTGAAATGCGTTCACTTAGCACGGTTTTTATTCATATTATGAGATTTTAAATACTTTCCCGTGCTATTTTTAAACATTTTCATTGCCACCAATCTTGTCGTGACAATAACGAACACAAAAAAAAAAAAAATGTTCAATTTGATGCAGTCGTTGGGAAGTGATACGCGTACATACATTTCAGCGATTCATTTATATATATATATATATATATATATATATATATATATATATATATATATATATAGATGATATCGAAATTACTAGCCCTGGAAGATGCGTAGAGGTAAGACGTGATAGCTGAGTCTGCGCTAGAAATGAACCGGCTACATACGGCCACGATACAAACAGCCAAAAGCAATAAGGAATGAAGCCTAGTTGAAAAGGGATAATTTAGGAGGAATGTGTGTGTGTTCGACGGCAGAAAATGCAGAACAAAATGAATAAATGATTTCAATAATCTGGAACTCAAAAAAAAAAAAAAAAAAAAAAAAAAAAAAACCCACACTTGTATCTTACCACACCTGAGAAAGATTCCATGCCAAAAAAAATCCTGAGCTGGGGCACCCACATCTCCACACCATTCCTGCATGCGGGATACGAACCCGGTACCCCTATAATAGCTTACCGCCGCAACTCACGCGGTAATTTAAGAGGAACTATTTTGTGATGCAGAAAAGCAATAAAACGTTCAGTAACCAATCAAAACCATTGCAACCTGTTGCTTTTGTTTACATTACTGGTGAAGTATTACTGGACAATACAATTTTTTCGCGGTCTCTCCAGGCACTTGATATTGATACAGTCAAATACCGATTTGACCAATATTTCAGTTCAACCCAAATTAACTTATCAGTCAGAAAGCAAGAAACGCACCTGTAGTTGAGGTCCTTGCAGTACGTGCTGCCACAGTCAAGAGCACTTCCAAAGCGCTTCACGTATCGGGAGTAGTCAATAGGAACAGTTCCCTTGGTGCTGCTGGACA
This sequence comes from Hymenopus coronatus, assembly GCA_030762935.1. NCBI lineage: Eukaryota > Metazoa > Arthropoda > Insecta > Mantodea > Hymenopodidae > Hymenopus > Hymenopus coronatus. The sequence continues at coordinate 5,311,380 of CM060892.1, forward strand.
CGTCTCGTACTGGCGACACCCGATGTAACCCTGCAACAGTAATTCAAACATTACATTCCCAATTTGGGGGCAAAGTACCTAAATCTGCGCTATTTGAGAACCATGTTTGGGATTGGTGACTTCTTTGGGATCTGCTTCGATATGTAAGGGGAACGATTTTTCAACACAATTATGTACTCCCAAATTAATGTCTTTATTTTATACCCAGTATTGCTATAATCGGAGTCGGCTTACACTCTCCAAGGACTTACAAGTGGATGTCTAGAAGTCAGAAGCCTGTCGAGGAGTCAACGATACGAAACCACAGAATGGAGAACATGGCCCATAGCCAGGCATGAGCGTGAGCAAGTGGGTGATATGAAGGACTGACACGCGGACGTCTAGGGATCAGAAGCTGTCGAGGAGCCAACGGCACGAAACCACAGAATGGAGAACCTGGTCAATAGCCAGGCATGAGCGTGAGCAAGTGGATCAATGAAATGAATCATAGGAAAGGTATTGGTGGATCATTTATTGGAATGAGTGGCGGTGGAAACCGGAGGACCCTGACGCCACTTCGTAAATGAAATGAAATGGCATTTTATTTATGGACGCTCTTTAATTGATGTGGTTCTCAGCGTCCCATTCTATACTGGGCGCGAGAGACCGCTTGATTTTGCTCAGAGGCCTCTCTATCAGGCTTGAGGTTCTTTTACGTGCCGTAAATCTACGACACGGGACCCACGGCTTTACTTCCCTTCGAAGGAACGCCCGAAAAAATCCATCGTCCTCCGCTGCCACTTCGTCCACCACAAATGACACATGTGGGCGACTAGATGGACGGCGAGCTAATTATCAACACCGTAGAGAGGCATACGAGAAAGTGGCGGGGAAATAGTAATACAGTGGACTTTTGGGCTGAAGTAGGCCCTAGAAGAGGCATGAATTCCTTTCAACAGTTATGTTGCAGAAATGGAGAGGGTTTTCAGTCAAATGAGTACAGTGAAATCAAAATTGTGTAATAGGATGAATATAGATATAGCACTCTGAACTTGATCGCATAGGAAAGTGTGGCATTAATAGGAACTGCCTGCTCCGGTTCAACTTGATAGCTGCGCCACACGTCTTCAACAATGGAAGTG